>WOXC01003203.1:470000-782710 GCA_011680675.1 Gymnobelideus leadbeateri | reverse complement strand
ATAAGACTGGCTATTTCTTCTAATAGTGTAATGCAAAGTGCCTCCAAAGCTACTGGTTTAAAAAGCTCTACTTTCTATATACTTATCATTTATCTATCAATTTTCTGTCCAGTCACATTAAGTTTTAATTCTTTGAGCAATATGTTTGACAAATCTTAAAATTATCACATCCACATCAGGAAAATTGACATTAAATATTTCTTTGGCAGAAAGATGAATTTTTTTTACAAAAACCCCACAATTTTATTCATGTATAAGTCACATTTTAAAATTCAAAGTATGTCACATTGATGGTCTTTTCTCTCTCTCTCTCTCTTTTTTTTTGGAGACAATTCCTTCTGTTTATCAGCTGTTATGGAAATGGAAATTTCATTTTACAAAGGAAACCATTGACAGTGGACTCCACATTTACATGATGCTTACCTCAAGGGAGCTTACATTCTACCAATATTCTTACCAAAGATATTTATGGAAATTCTGCATAAATAAAACAGGTTTCCTTAGAGAATAGAAAATTTATGGGAAAAGAATATGGCAAAGTGGAACCCAGAAATTCAAAGGAAACAGATACAGTGTTTGCTGTTCTTCGAAATTAACATCCATGGTCTCAAAAATTTACAAACAAATAAATGTGAATAAGCAGTGAACAAGGGTGGTGAACAAGTAAGGAAAGAATAAACAAATGCACTAATAAATGATAATAAATAGGCAAATAAGAATAGTTCATAAAGAAGGCAAGAATATGAGTTATCATTCCCAGGTGTCAATGAGACTCAATGAAATGAGACCAATGGCTATATTATGGCTAGGGAAAGATTCACCTAATTCATAAGGAATATATAAAAGAAGAGATGGAGCAACATTATACAGTAAGGAACATATGCTCATCTTAGGAAATTCACAAACCAAACATGGAAGTATGATAGAGAATATTAGAGTGGAGTTTAGTGAGAAGGGAATCAGGAGGGATATTGTAGTAGAAAACACTTAGAAGGAAGAAATGAACGATGGATTAATGAAGCATCATATACCTAGCATGGAGGAATAATAGAAAAATTAGTGGGTGGTCTTTCAACTATCCATACACTTCCTGGTTTGTTCTCTCCATGTCTTTCTGTGTTTCTGTCACTGTTTCTCTGTCTTTGTCTATCTCTCTGTATCTGTCACTCTCATTGTGTCTCTGTGTCTGTGTCTGTTTCTCACTGTCTCTCTGTCTCTCTCTGTCTCTGTCTCTCATTCTTTTTTGAGAAATTATTTTCTTTTTTCCAAATGCTTTATTACCTTCTGGTTTTCATAATTCATTTCTGCCAGATTTTGAATTACAATTTTTTCACCATTTTTCCCCTACCCACCATCTCAGAATAGCAGTCCCACAGGATATCCCCTCATCCAATATGCTCTCTCCCATATCTTCCCCCATACTCCTTTTGACTTTTCCATTATATGCAAAATATTATTAATAATAGTATTTATATATACTTGAAACATTTAATTTTAAAACTTCAAATTCTAAATTCAATCCCTTCCTCCCTTTCACCCACTCTTGCTGGGAAGATAAGCAATTCTGTATATGTTGTACATGTATAGCTATGCAAAACATTACCATAGCAGATATATGGTAAAAGACTGGCTAGAAACAGAAAGGTTGTGGTAAATAGCTAACTATGCTGAAGTTTAATTTGCATCCCTGTAACTGCTGTTCTTCTTTACTGGTGCCAAGGCCATTCCTTGAGACAGGGCAGGAAGTAAGTCACAGCTTGATCTATACTCTTTACCAATATTTGTGGACAGGTTAAAATCTTATGAAAGATAACCTCAAGAAACACAATAATTAAAGAAAATCCAGTGGGGCTTGAGGAGTAGGGAGAAGGGAGAAGGGAGGAGGAGGAATTGCTGCATAGCTTTGCTAAAGTTGAAAGGAGGTTTGGTACCTAACCCTGGACTATTCCTTTTTTTTGCTCATTGCATTGTATTGATGTTACCTCTCACCCCACATCTGCCCTGGATAGTTCAGGTAAATCCAGTGACCTAAATGAAGGGGCAGGCAGTACCCAACCTAGGGTTTTAACTGGAGGTTGAAAATGCAGATGTTTTCCCTATATTTCCATTACTGTCTCCCAGCCATTGAACAGATTTTGAAATCATGGGGAATGAAAGAGACTAACTTCATCTCCTTTTTTGACAGGTTTACTAGACTGCTGGCTAAGGGGAATAAAGACTCCATATACATGAATTTCAGCAGTGTATTTGACAGTCCCTCATGTCACCCATGTATGTGAGACAGCAGAAAATGGGCTAGGTGAAAGTGGAGGTAAATGGTCCAGAATTGGGTGAATGGTGGTAATCGAAGAGTACATTAATGGACCTATGTCAACTAAAGAAATATCTAATGACTCACCTCAGGGATCTGGTTGGCCTCTGTGCTGGTCAATATTTTCATCAATGACCTTGATAAAGGCATAAATGGTAGACATCATATTTGCAGAAGTCAGAAATCTGGGAGGAAAATCTAACATACAGTATGCAAATGATCTCAATAGATTAAAACAGCAGTCCAAATTTTATAAATTTATGTCTAACAGTGATAAACATACAGTCCTACATTGTATATAAACTTCACAGTACAGAAGGAGAGAGGGAGGCAGTCTGAAACCCTAGAAGGAACACGGAATTTGGAGTCAGAAGACTTGGGTTCAAATCTCAGCTGTGACCCATACTTCCTTTTTGGCTCTGGACAATTCAACCTCTTTGGACTGAGGTACTTTATCTGTAAAATGAAGTGCTTAGAATAGATGGTCCTCCAAGGTCCTTCCTGGTCTTTGTTGCTATGATGAAAACTGAAAACGATCTGGGCATTCTACTAGGTGGCCAGTTAAATGTATGACATGGCACCCTCAAAATTTAATTAATTTTAGTCTGAATTGATAAAAACATAGCATCCAGAATGATGAAAGTTAGCCAGGGCCTATCACAGGATATAGGGCTTGGCTGCAGACTGCAGAACTTGAAGCAACAGGTTGAAATTTCAAAGCAGAAGATTTGGATACAGATTGGACTAAATATCCTGTGTTTGAGGTTATTTCTAACCAAGATCCTATGATTCTGTGAATACTTAGCTTGGGTAAATCAATTAATCTTTCAGAGCTCTAGGCAACTGAGACTATAAATTACTGAGAATGTGTCAACCCATAAAAGGAGTTCCCTCACTGGGGAGATCACTTTACCAGTTAAATAACAGGTCTAGACACTATCTCTATCCCTATATTTGCTCTAAATACTTACATGGGGTAAAAGAGGAAAAAAATAAGCATTTATTAAGTGCCTGCTATATTCTAGGCCCTATCCTAAGTGCTTTATAAATATTGTATCATTTAATCTTTTTTTTTTAAACAAATACTTTATTAACTTCTGTTTTACATCATTCATTTCCGCCAGATTTTGAGTTACAATCATTTTCCCCCCATTATTCCCCTACCCAACCTCCCAGAATAGCAGTCCCACAAGATATCGCTTCCTCCAATCTGCTCTCTCCCATACCTTCTCCCATACCCCCATCGACTTTTCCATTAGAGGAAGATGAATCTTTGTGTCCCAATGCCTGCAAATCTTATCTCCCAATTATAGGCAAAAGAGTATTAATAATAGTATTTATATATATTTGAAACATTTAATGTTACGACCTCGAATTTCAGATCCATTTCCTTCCTCCCTTGTCACCCATTCCCTCTGGGGAGATAAGTAATTAAGTATATGTTGTACATGTCTAGCTATGCAAAACATTATCATAGTAGATATATTGTACAAGGCTGCTTATAATTCCCTCCCACTCATCCCACCCCCCACCTGGTCCATTCTCTACATGATCCTGTCCCTCTTCTATAGTGGGTAATTCCAACCTCCCCTCACCCCAAGGATGCCCTCCCATCCATCATCCCTCCTCTCATCCCCCTTCCCCCTATCCTGCTGCAGGTTGAGATATCCCATTTAGTATGTATGTCATTTTCTCCCTGATCCAAATTCAATGTGAATGTGGTTTTGCCTTTTTAGCCTTCCTTATTCTCCCCCTCCTTTGCAACCACTTCCCCTTGCTTCTTCTACATGAGATAGTTTACCCTACCTTGTCTCTCCCCATCTCCTCTTGCCACTTTCCTCTCTCACCTCATAATTTCATCCCTTGAGTATTCTCCCTTCTCAGCAAATTCAACCTATGCCCTCTTATCCATATATAGCTGTAACCATATACACACATTCACATATGTATTCATATGACCATACACCCTTCTTCCATTATTTTCATAGTGAGAAAGATATCATCAATCACAGTTATTACTTTTCCATATAGGAATGTAAATAGTTCAACTTTGATAAGTTCCTTTTGATTTCTTTTCCCTGATTACCTTCTCAAGCATCTCTTGCTTCTTGTGTCTGGATGTCAAATTTTCTATTCAACTCTGTTTTTTCCTCAAGAGTGCTTGAAAGTCCTCTATTCCACTGAATGACCATATTTTCCCCTGAAACAAAATACTCAGTTTTGCTCTGGAATATCATATTCCATGCCCTTCGATCCCTCAGTGTAGAAGCTGCCAGGTCCTGGGCTATTCTGATTGTGTTTCCACAATATTGAAATTGTTTCTTCCTGGCTGCTTGTAGTATTTTCTCCTTGATCTGGGGATTCTGGAACCTGGCTATAATATTCCTGGGAGTTTTCTTTTTGGGATCGTTTTCAGGAGGTGATCTGTGGATTCTTTCAACCTCTATTTTGCCCTCTGGATCTAAAACATCAGGGCAGTTTTCCTTGAGAATTTCTTGAAGGGTGATTTCTAGGTTCTTTCCTTGATCATGGCTTTCAGGTAGTCCAATAATTTTTAAATTGTCTCTCCTGGATCTATTTTCCAGGTCAGTGGTTTTTCCCATGAGATATTTCACATTGCCTTCTAATCTTTCGTTTGTTTGGATCTGCTTAACAGCATCTTGATTTCTCATAAAGTCACTAGCTTCCATTTGCTCCAGTCTAACTCTGAAGGAATGAATCTCCTCAGTGAACTTTTGAGATTCTTTTTCCATCTGGCAAATTCGACTTTAAGGCATTCTTCTCCTCATTGCCCTTTTGGGCCTCCTTTGCCATTTGAGTTAGTCTATTTTTTAAGGTGTTGTTTTCCTCAGTCAGGCTGTTGACCCTCATTTCATACTTTTCCTGCATCCTTCTCATTTCTCTTTCCAATTTTTCCTCCACTTCTCTTATTTGATTTTTAAAGTCCTTCTTAAGGTCCTCTATGGCCTGCAACCCGCTCATGTTTTCCCCTGGGGCTTTTGGAGCAGGACTTCTGACCTCACAGTCCTTTTCCCGCTCTATGCCCCCAAAATAGGAGTCTAGGGTTGCATTTTTCTGTTTCCTTTGCCTTGGCATGTTGCCACTTAATTGCTTGACTTTTGGGCTTGTTGCCACACTATGGCTTTAAGGCCAGCTAGAGGAATTTTCGTCCCGAACGTGTGGGGGGCAACTTCCGTTTCTGGCAAGCTGTAAACCCACCCACAACTTCCACCCTAGATCACAATCCAGATCCAGGGAGGTTAAAGCAAGAGCGATTACCCCCCAAGACTGATCGCTGGATCTCCCCACGATTTGTAGGCTGGGAGCCGGAGCTGCCTCTGAAAACTACAAAATGGCGTGTCTCCTCAGCGGCTTCTAGCCCCCAGGGGAGGGAGCTGACGCATTCCCCAAATACAGGTCCCAAAGTCCATAGGACACTAACCCCTTACTTTGTCCTAGGCAAGTCTATGTTGATAATTCTGGAGTCTCCACAGTTCCTGGTGTTCTGGGGTTCCTCCAGCTGGCTGCTGGCCCTGCCGCCCTGGGGCTAAAACCTCGGCTCACGTGGACCTGGGCTCGGCTCGGCTCCTGCGCTCTGCGTGCTGCCGGCTCCCAGACCACTGCGCTGGTCCTTCCTGCAGGGTGCTGGGCTGTCCTCAGCGGGAGGTTAGCTTCTCTGTGTCGTTCTGTGGGTGCTGGGGCTCCAGAAGTTTTTCAGAGTCCTTTTTTACATAGTTTGTGGAGAATCTGGGGGCAGAGAGGCTTGGACGAGCTGTTTCTACTCCGCCATCTTGGCTCCGCCCCCTCATTTAATCTTTACAACAATTTGATCCTCGTCCTGTGAGGTAGGGGTTTTATTACATATTTTACATTTGAGTAAACTGAGGCAGAAAGAGTTTTAGTGACTTGCTCAGAGTGACACAGAAAGCAAATATCTGATGCTAGATTTGAATTCAGATTTTCCTGATTCTATGCCTAGCACTCAATCCATTGTGGCACCTAGTTGTCTCATAGACATATATGTTGTCACTCTTGATAGAATACAAGCTCCTTGAGCTGTGGAATTACTCTGGCTTTTGTATTTGTATCCCCAGTGACTAGTATAGCATTTGGTTAAAAAAGTAGATTTTAAAAATATTGATTGATTGATGATTAATTTTCAAGTAAAATAAGAGACAGATCTATGTCAGTTCATCTTTCAGTTATCCATGGGTCTGACCCTCTGAGTTGCTAGTAAAAAATGTCCAGTTAATATTTACATTGCTCACCTTCCAATCTAGCCTCCCTTGCATTATCATGTACACCTGCACATATGATTATAAACAAAAATTCTGGTAGTCACCCACATCAATGATTGAAGACAGAGATTTGGGAAGAAGATTTGACTTTTTTTTTTAGACAAATGCTTTATTAACTTCTGGTTTACATCATTCATTTCTGCCAGATTTTGATTTATAATTTTATCCCTGTTTTGCCCCTACCCACCACCCCAGAATAGCAGTCCCACAAGATATCCCCTCATCCAATCTGCTCTCTCCCATATCTTCTCCCATACCTCCTTCGACTTTACCATTAGGGCAAGGTGAATCTCTGTGCCCCAATGCCTGCACATCTTATCTCTCAGTTACATGCAAAAGAGTATTAATAATAGTATTTATATATATTTGAAACATTTAATTTTAAAACTTCGAATTTCAGATCCATTCCCTTCCTCCCTTGTCACCCACTCCCTTTGGGAAGTTAAGCAATTCAGTATGTGTTGTACTTATAAAGCTATCCAAAACATTACCATAGTAGATATATTGTAAAAGACTGCTTATATTTCCCTCCCACCCATCCCACCCCCCACCTAGCCCATTCCCTACTTTGATACTGTCCCTCTTCGACAGTACTTCCAACCTCCTCTCCCCCCGCCCCCCCAGAATGCCCTCCCCTCCATCATTCTCTCTCTCACTGCCCTTCCCCCTACTCTCCTGCAGGATGAGATATCCCATTTAGTATGTATGTGATTCCCTGAGCCAAATTCAGTGAGAGTATGGTTTTGCCTTTTTGCCTTCCTGTTCTTCCCCCTCCCCTGCAACCACTTCCCCTTGCTTCTTCTACATGAGATAGTTTACCTACCCTGTCTCTCCCCATCTCCTCTTGCCACATTCCTCTCTCATCTCTTGACTTCACCCATTAAGTATCATCTCTTCCCACCAAATTCAACCTGTGCCCTCTATCCATGTATACCTGTAAACATATATACACACATTCACATATGTATTCATATGCCCATATATCCTTCTTCAATTATTTTCATACTGAGAAAAGTTTCATCAGTCATAGTTATTGTTTTTCCATGTGGGAATGTAAATAGTTCAACTTTGATAAGTTCCTTTTGATTTCTTTTCCCTGTGTACCTTCTCAAGTATCTCTTGCTTCTTGTGTCTGAATGTCAATTTTTTATTCAACTCTGGTTTTTTTCCTCAAGAATGCTGGAAAGTCATCTATTCCACTGAATGACCATATTTTTCCCTGAAGCAAGATACTCAGTTTTGCTGGGTAGGTGATTCTTGGTTTTAATCCCAGCTCTTTTGCCCTCTGGAATATCATATTCCATGCCCTTCATTCCCTCAGTGTAGAAGCTACCAGGTCCTGGGCTATTCTGATTGTGTTTCCACAATATTGAAATTGTTTCTTCCTGGCTGCTTGTAGTATTTTCTCCTTGATTTGGGAATTCTGGAACATGGCTATAATATTCTTAGGAGTTTTCTTTTTGGGATCATTTTCAGGAGGTGATCTGTGGATTCTTTCAACCTCTATTTCGCCCCTCTGGGTCTAAAACATTAGGGCAATTTTCCTTGAGAATTTCTTGAAGGATGGTTTCTAAGCTCTTTTTTTGATTATGGCTTTCATGTAGTCCAATAATTTTTAAATTATATCTCCTGGATCTATTTTCCAGGTCAATGGTTTTTCCAATGAGATAGTTCACATTGCCTTCTATGTTTCATTTGTTTGGGTCTGTTTAATAGCATCTTGATTTCTCATAAAGTCAGTGGCTTCCATTTACTCCAGTCTAACTTTGAAGGAATGAATCTCCTCAGTTAGCTTTTGAGATTCTTTTTCCATCTGGCAAATTCAGCTTTTTAAGGCATTCTTCTCCTTATTGCCCTTTTGAGCCTCCTTTGCCATTTGAGTTAGTCTGTTTTTTAAGGTGTTATTTTCCTCAGTCAGGCTGTTGACTCTCATTTCATACTTTTCCTGCATCCTTCTCATTTCTCTTCTCAATTTTTCCTCCACTTCTCTTATTTGGTTTTTGAAATGCTTCTTAAGGTCCTCTATGGCCTATAACCTGCTCATATTTTCATTTGGGGCTTTTGGTGCAGGATTTCCGACCTCATAGTCCTCTTCCTGTTCCATGCTTCAATCCTCTTTGCCCCCCAAATAGGAGTCTAATGTCGCATTTTTCTGTTTATTTTGTTTCCTTTGCCTAGGCATGTTGCCACTTAATTACTTGACTTTTGGGCTTGTTGCCACAGTAGGACTCTGCCACCAGACAGGGGAGCTTCTGTCCCAAAGGTTAGGGTCTTCACAACTTCTGGAGCTATTAGTTGGGTGGCCTCTGTGAAGCCTCCACACTCTCTGGCAAGCTGGATACCCACCCCACCACCTCCCCCAAGACTGCAATCCAGATCCAGGGAGGTTAAAGCAAGAGCCATTACCCCCCAATACTGATCGCTGGATCTCCCTACAGTTTGCAGACCAGTAGCTGAAGCTGCCACTGAAGCTGCAAAATGGCGTCTGTGCTGTGTCTCTTCAGCTGCTTTTTGCCCCCAGGGGAAGAAGCCTCAAGTGTTCCCCAAATACTGGTCCCAAAGTCCAAAGGGCACTAACATCTCATTTTGTCCTAGGCTATCTGTGTTGATAATTCTGGAATCACCACAGTTGCTGGTGTTCTGGAGTCTCTCCAGCCGGCTGCTGGCCAGGCCACCCTGGGGCTAAAACCCTGACTTAGGCGGGCCTGAGTTTGGCTCCCAGAACGCTGCACTGGCTGCTCCCTGCCAGGGCTGCTGGGCTGTTCTCAGTGGGAGGTTAGCTTCTCTTGTCATTCTGTGGGTACTGGAGTTTCAGAAGTTTTTCAGAGTCCACCTTTTACATGGCTTGGAAGCGTTGTGGGGGAGAACACCTTGGAAGTGCTGTTTCTACTCTGCCATCTTGGCTCCACCCCAGATTTGACCTTTTTACGGAAACAGGAGACGTTATCCTTCTTTCTGTGCCAGCTGAAGTGCTGGGGAAGTGTGATCAAATATCCGATTTTGAATTCTCACAATTAAGAAAGATATACTATAAGAATAAGCCCTAGATGAATGCAGGTTTCCAATAAATAGGATAGAGTATGAACACGTTCCATAATTTATAAAGACAGAGCTAACATAGACAAGCCCCAAGGAAAATGAGAGCCTGTGTAGCACATGACTGACGAGAGGAGCATATTGAACCAGTCCTCCTTGACTAGTTTCACCATGGGATGACAGTGAGGAATCTTCCATTTAACTGAGCTGCAATCTCCTTCTTATTTTGCATTAACTCATTATAATTAGGATTTTTTTCACCTGGGGAAAATGAGTTATGGAGTGGGATGCCCATAGAAGATGGTCCAACTAGTAGTGCAGTCAAATTAGGGGAGGGTGTAACCCAATCCTTTTCAAGTGGGATTATGAAAAACAAAGCTAAATTCTGGGAGAGAGTTATCATAGCCAAGGGCCCCAGCATTTCAGGAAGGTTTGTCCATGTAGCTAGCCTAGTAAGGAAGGCATTTGCTTCGGGGAAGAAGGATCCCTTTGAGAAGGAATTGTGCCTTCAATGGGGAGGAACTGTGCTCTCTATCCTAAGGAGAATGTTCCTTGTCTGAGATATTGCCATTCTGGGATAGAGTTTCATTTGACCCTTTGCTAGTTATGAGTCTAACAGCAGTCTTTAGTTAAGTCATAGTTTTGAGGATAAAGGTGTTAAGAAGGGATGGTAGATTAATGTATCTCTTTATGGGCATTAGCTGATTGATCAATACATATATGCATCTAATCTTGAGGAACCATTGTGGGACCCACAGGAGCTAGGGTACTATGCCATTTCTGTTCTCTACCTATGCATTTGGTTTGATTCCATGCATTCCTAAAGAACCTTGGCTACAACTAGAGTGATTTTAGGTTCTCTTTTCTCACATTTTAGCTCATTAAGACACACAAACTGCCACCCTTAGGAAAAAATGCATAAGATTTACGTTGATGTCTAGGTTTTTCCAAAGTGAAAAGTAAAATACATACTCAGATATGGGACATGTAATTTTTTCTACACACAAAAAGAATGCTATACATATAACACTTCCAAATACATCTTAATAGAAAAAATAACTAGGAATTAGCAACATAACTGATAACTGTTTTTATAATCTATTTGAAGACTGATACTTTAACACATCAAAACATAACAGCAATTTTGTAGTACTGCTAATTAGGCTAAGTACTTTTCACTTATTACCATTGTCCTTATTACTTTGCTGCTATAACATCCAGGGTTGATGTAGGCCTCTTTTGATTGATGTCGTTTCCAAGAACACTATAGTTGTTTCTGGGGAGTTCTCCACATCTTTAATCACATTTGACTTGTAATGGGGTTTCTGAACCTCTCAAACTCCCAAGGTTGTCTCTTGTCATGAACACATCTATGTCTGCATTTTCATTTTCCAAAGATCAGGAAAGAACCAAATCAAAAGGGGACATGAGGGATTATGGGTTATGATGCAAATTAACTTAATTGTGATTCCCCCTCCCCTGTTCTTGCTGCCATGTGAGTAAGGTTGCCTTGATAACTGAGTAGAGAAGGACCCATCCTCCCTTCACTGAACTCACTTGATGCCACTGGAATAGTCTCCATAGAGAAAGCAGCAGCCAGAAGCTGAATTTTGTTTTAACTAGAGCAGTAACTCAGATTACTGACACTGTCATGAGCAAGGTGGCAACCAAGAGAATACTTAGGAATTAAGGAATCATTCTAAAATGCCAAACCTAAAACCCATTTCACTCTGGAGCTCATAGACTGGACAACAATAGGTCCCTGCCCAAGCACCACTTAATGGTTATATTTTGGGCTGAGAATCTGTTCCTCCCAGTTGGATTTCTTTTCTTTTTTTTATTAAAGGGGTCATCCCTTGACTCACTTCTTAAAGAGGTATATTCACTGAACGGGGTGTTACCTAACTCATAGTGAAAACCTGAAAAGGCTCTAGCCTGATAGGGCCAGGGTCTCCCATTGCATCTTGGGACATCTCTAGTCATCCTGATGTATATCTGGTCACTGGATCCAGATGATTCTGGAGGAGAAAGTGAGGCTGGTGACCTTGCACTGCCCTCCCTCACTCAAATCAAAGTCAACTGTGAGTCATGTTATCATCTCCCTGATGTCACGGTCCTCTTCGAAAGTGGAGGACAAACACAAAATGTCAAGTCCTGTCAATACTAGTCAGGAGTAGACAGGAAGCCCACCATCCACAAAGAACTTAAGCCATGAGTCATCATGTCCTTAATGGCCCCCGAATTTCCTGGGATCTGGGTGAGTACTCCTAACAATAGGTCCCTAAGGCTGATTTACTCACACACATATAATGGACATAAAAGGCAACTGGTCCAAAGTGAACTATTCTGTTGCGAATACACCCTTCTCTTTCTCCTATTCTGCCTTCAATTCACGAGAGAAGTGTGCAGATGCCCTCTTTGCTTTTTACTAATTGATGACCCTAACTTATCCTTCCATCCATTCTGTTCTTTATTATGTAGGAGATTCTAAATAAAATGCTAGACTGCCACTTTACAGGAAGGTTCTCTCATACCCAGCATCTGTGATCACAGAAAATACAAATGAGTCCTGCTTGTTTTACTTTCTGCTGTATGAAAGCATTATTTCCTGAAGGACTTGGCTCCTGTAATATCTTGTGTTTCAAATGAATGTTAACTGAGGTTGTTGGCTGCTGGGGAAATTTTAGGTGTCCCTGTAACTAAAAAAAAAAAAAAGAAAAAAAAAAAAAAGAAAATGTTGGGGGAAAAAGGACCTTTCAAAGCCATATTGCAAACATTCCACAAGATGGCAGTAAGTTCCTACAATTCAAATTATACTCAACTTTATTTTAACCTTTTACTATGTAAACCTTTCATCAAGCAAAATTCTTCTGACCAAATTCATTTTTTTCTCTCACAGAGGTAAATTGCAGAGATCATTTTCGATTAAAAAAAAAAGAGACCCAAGAGAGGAAATAACTGTAATTTTGATTTTTAATATTATATCTTTATCTTATATTTACTCTTGAATGTTCTCTTATATGTCCTGTTAATATTGGAAGAAAATGTCATTGAAATATCACACAATTTGTGAAACAATAGACTGCTGATTATTTTCAAAGATTTAAGTAAGACTCTTCCTAACCCAACAATTTTCACTGTTATTTCTGTGAGCTTTTTCTTTCTTTCTTTTTTTTTTTTAATTTCAGGAATCTCTAAAAGGTGAAATCCACTGATTGAAATGGAGGGACAAAAGAAAAAAATAAGGAACATGGATTTTTCATTTATGTGATCAGCTTAAGATTCTTGGTAATTATACTGTTTCATAAATACTGCATTCCAGGGCTATAAACATGAAAGAAATTAGTTTGCAAAGGTTTCCCCCTTCCTCTTTCCGATTTGAATAGCTTTTATTCCTGCTTCTTAAGAAAAGCTCAGAGGATAACAGTGAAATGATTTAGACAAAGTAGAATAACACACCTTTTCTTTTTTTTAAAATTCCATTTGTGCATCTGGTACTTGAAAGGTGTAGCTAAGTGACCTACAAAATACTAATGTACACACCCCACTGCACATCTATTCATCTTTTGTTTAGTAGTAACTATGATAGAATTAGTCCCTAACCTCTATTAGACACAAGAAGAAGGTAGAAATGTAATAAGGAAAGATGGGCTTAGTCATGGAAGTCAGTAGGAATTATAGAGACCTGGACAATATTATGACATCAAAACTTTTCTTCTAAGTTTCCCAAGGTGCTTGGAGATAGACTCCTTGGGGTGACTAAATTCAAATGTGTGATCAAGAATTTTGAGTGGTGACTTTTTGATGAATATTTAGAGGATAATTAAGGAATATACATATTTCAACTATGCCTAAGGAGGAGAAAAACAAAACAAAAAAAAAAATTAACCTCTTTATGATATTCCTTTTATTTTTCCTTGTAATCTTCACTATATGAAGCATTTTTCATTTTGTTTTTGTTCTTGTTTGTGTAGGCAGATAGTAAGATTTTTCCACTGGCCAGAATAGAGACTAAAGCAAGCTGGTTGCTGACAGCTGTACTTAATAAAGGCAGGAACTTGGATTAGATGGGTGGTGAATCATGCCCTTACTTTTTGTATTGACTCAAATCATTTGCATATTAAGTCAAAGAGGATTTTAGGAGTATCTAATCTTGATTTAGTTGGTTATTTGCAATAGAAGCCTTTGATCCCTACTTTTTCCTCTGTCCATTACCCCAATAGGGCTTGAGGGAAGAAAGAAAAGAACTGTGTTCCTCTGCTTGTGGGCACTCTTCCTAGCTTTTGGTAGCTGAGTGTGATGGCTATTACTAAAAAGCTGTCAGTTTACTTTTATCAGAAAGAGAAAGGTTCTATCCACTCTATCATAGAAGACCAGAGTTGTTGTGGCCAGAGCCTAATCTTGAAGTGATGTGCCTAGAATCTAGTAGTAGGGAGCAATGCCAATAATGGCTGCCAATGGTGGAACTCCAAATAGTGGAACAATGAGTACATGATGAGAGGCTAGGGCTGGGGAGATCACCTTGATGATGAGTGTGTCTCGTCTCTTAGCAGCATGATATCCTCAAAAGACCTCAGTAATTCTACAGTGTCTCCAATAAACGTCAATGATTTTGAAGTTTCTGAGATATGAGCTGCCCATGCCTCATTCATACCTTTTTCCTGTGTTTCACTGTTATGTATGATTCTCATGCATCCTAACTCTCCCCACTTAGTATATGTGAATTTGGGGGAGAGTTTGCCTGAAGTTTATAGCAGCAATGTTTTGTTGTGACTTTTATTTTTGTACTATTCTCATCAACTGCCTTGGCTTTGAACTAATCCTGTCTCTGGCTGAATAAAGGAAAAATAAACACTTCCATAAGGGCTTTGTGACATTTTCAATCCGGCAAGATCACATTAGTTTTGGAGCTCACACCTCATCAATACCCTCTTCCCAGCGGCCCCTCTATTTGCAGGGTGTCCAGGCTAGTCATCTCTTCATTTTCCATCTGGCTGCATTCCTTTAAACTTCTCTATCATGCCTATGAATCAGGTACCATCCTTCCCCACCCCTCTTTTCAGCTTTTATTTTCTTCCCCTATTAGCTTCTAAGACTCTTGAGGGCAAGGACTGTCTTTTTTTTTTTTTTTTGTATTTGTATCCTCAGACCTTACCACAGTGCCTAGCATATAGTAGGTGCTTAATAAATGTTTATTGATTGGCTGACTACAGATTCAAATCAATATGGATGAATAGAACCTTGAAACTGGCACAGGTAATCTGGAGTCTCCACCATGTGAGTAGGAGCTTTCCCTGTTCATTTTTTTTTAAGAAGGCAAAAAGATGGGAGAATAAAACCTGTCAATTTACAATCAAGTAAAATATGCTTTTTTAAAGGTAGTGCATAGGAGCCAGATAAAGCTTGTGACAAGCCGCTGAGAAAGTGTTGAGTGGAGTACAATGATATTTCTTCTCAAGCATTTGCTTCCCTTTCCTCCACTTGCCTGTTTTTGTCCTTTATTTACCATCCTTTCCCTTTCCTTTGTCTTTCCTTCCCTATCCCCTCTTATATTTTCCCTTTCCTTTGCTCTTCCTTTTTCTTCCTTCCTTTCTTTTTCCTATCACTTTCCCTTTCCTCTTCTTTTTTCTATCCCTTTCTTAACCCCATCTCTTCCCTTATCCCTTCCCTATCCTCCTCTCATTCCTATCCTCTTCCTTTCCCTAACCCTTTCCCTTTCCTATCTCCTTCTTTTCTTCCTTCCCACTCTTTCTTTCTTTTCTTCCCCACCATCATTTTTTTCTCTAATCAATTCAGTGAACCCAACTGTCCTGAGGTCAAAGCCTTCACTGACTTAGCTTACCACTTGGAGAACATTCTGTGGTCAGTTTGAACCTTTCCTACAACCAGTTCTCTTGAGAGGGAAAGGGTTTCATATCATCTTCTGTTTTGTTCTGTTTCATATACTCTTCTGTTTTGTGGAGAATGGGAATATTCATTTTTGCTGTTGAAGACTATGGTAGAGACTATTCTTTCCTTAAATTATATGGAGCTTTATCCCACTTCTCCAAAATGAAGTTTTGTTAAAAGGCAGCTAAAAGCAACAGTCATTTGCTACATGATTGACTTAAAAAGCAAACCTCTTTAAGTCACTGAGTTTATAACCATTTGTTATCTGGTAAGTAGTACAAATGCCCAGTGCTTGGTCTACATTTGGATTTCTTCTGACTTCTGTTCTATTGTTGAAGTTTCATTCATATAAATTTTATGTGTATACTTTTCCCTTATACTTATCTTATCAGGTTGTTATATTTCATTTAGAACAAATCAGGTGAAAAGCCAGTAGTCATCTAAGGTTCTGGATTTTTTTTTTTTTTGAGTTGTCAAGTTTTGGAAATTTCTGAGCCTTGATTGAATCAGAAATGACTGTCTATACTCCCAGGTGTCTCCCACATTGCCTTAATCTTGTCTCCTTCTGGATTATAGTATTTCCTTTTACTATTCCTTGGTTTAGATGACCTAGAACTCTCCCTGAAGTAGAGTTCTCTTACTCCCTCTTTGGTTCTTGGCCTTACAAATCTATATTTGCTAATGGTATATGTAATTGGCTCTCTATTGCACTCTAGGTGCCCCACATAGCACCTTTACTTTTCAAATTAGCCACTGGGTGGCCTGGAATAGTCAGGATGAACTCATAAAGGCACAGTCTTACCTTCCAATAATTTATGGTGCGAGACACATGTACTGAGAGGAAGACATGAACAGAAAGCAGGCAAAAAACATGAAGCTAATACACCAGAAGTGTGATGCATAAAGGTAAACTAATCATAATTGAATGGAGATTTGAAACTATCCACTATCCAGTATTAGGAAGGAAAAACTGAGATGGAGTTCAGAATTACTAAGAACCCAACCAGACATTTCAGTGAATTATAGAGAAGCAATCAATGATAAGATTGAGTCTTCAGTGTGCCATAGAAGTGAAAAATCCACCAAGGTGGCAATTTTGCTTTTGTCTATGAGACCTCAAGTAACCAAGGGGACTAATTCATCCTTATTGAATTAACTTGTTACTTTGACATTGCATGAGTGGAAAGAGTTTTGGGGGATGGATAGCAGAACATTTTTATGGTCCAACATATTTCTAAAAAGTGTCTAACAGGCAACTTCTCCTATTTTTATCCATTTGTAGCCTCATTTTGGCACTCAATGCTCATCTCAATAAGGTTTAAACTTGGCTAACCACAAATAAGTGGCTATCTGTGATTATCTTTTGACCCCCACACTTTTCTCTTGGGCTTTTTTGTACCTCTGAGTGATCAGAAGAATGTAGTGGAAGATATTTGCCTTTCTATGACAGTTTCAGAAATATTATGTTGGTTGCTTCTCAGTAACTTTGTCTTTGTGATTTAAATGTCATTGTGAAAATTCAAAGTCATGGTAAGTGAAATTCTGCACAAAGAACTTCAAATTATACTCCCCAGAATAGTTAGAGAAAGAAAGAATTATTCAGGGAGCAATGTAGAACATTAATTGCAATATTTCAAAGAAAATCTTGTTCTTTCAAAACCTGCAAGTGTATTAATACTAGAATTATGCTTCATTCTAGGGATATTTTAAAGTGAATTCAAAAATATAATATAATGTTCCACAATATAATTAGTAATTCAATAAAATATTTTGTTTTAAATTAGTTAATAAATGTGCTATAGATATAGTAATAGTCTATTAAAATAAATTCTAAGTTCATTATTGAGATATTCTATAAATGATTACATGTAATTCCAAAAAATATATTAGAAATCACATGACTGCCATATTTAACTCACTATGTTGTATAACACCTAAGATAATGATAATCTACAAAAATAACTCCTAGATTCTGGGAGGGATTTGAAAAAAAGAAAAAAGCAAATAAAATGGCATGAAATTTTTCAAAGCTGTGGAAATTAGTCAGAGGTGTTATCAGGCTCAAATGAGGACAACCATGACTACCAAGGTGCCTTTAGAGCCACCTAAATACATATCCTGCCTCTCTACTGCATCTGTGATTTTGTGATTTATCTAGTCACCAAGGTCCCTGCCACTAAAGTCCACATTTATTCTACATCTTAATATTATATGTTTCTTTTTCCAAAGGTCATCTAAGATACCTCACCATATGAGGCCGTTCCTGATCCTGTCACAGTGTGTGGTAAAGTTTAAGTGAGATAATCAATGTAAAGCTCTTTGTAAACCTTAAATGCTATATAAATGCCAGTTATTATTAGAATTATTTTTGTTTTGTTATCATTGGCCTGCCACAGACCTCTAGTCTGATGACGACTTCATTCCTTGACCTTTTTGCAGCACTCCTGCTGAGATCAGGCAACATAGGAATGTGTTGGTAAATGTTTAACAATAGGACTCCAGGGGGGAAAATCTATTATAGTCACACCTCTAAGTTTAATCTGCAATATTAATATGTATTTAGGTCTAAACAATCAATAAAACAATAAATCAAAACCTCATTTGAAAATTCCAATTTCTAAGGTATAAATGCTCATATTAAAATTTAACACTCAGTTCCCCAAGGGTCTTAAAACTGATTCTAGAATATGGATGACTTTATCTATGTTTATTCCACCTGCCTAAAGAGAGAGGATTTGATTTTCTGAGCACACCCAATTGTTCTTTGGTGGATAATTAGGCCCAACTCTTTGAAGAGATTATTGGTTTCAATTAGAAGGTTCTGCAATAGGAAAAAGATAGATGCAACCAGCATTAATGCCATGTACAAACGAGCACATCAAAAACCTCAATCATTGCAAGAAAGTCTAATCCCTAGATTATTTAGCCAATCCCATGCTAATTCATCATTAAATAAACAGGGATAGCAGATTTAGAGTTGGAATGAACCCATTCATTTTAACAGAGAGGGGAATGAGGCCCAGAGAAATTAAATGACTTGTAATAGTAATGGGGATTTGAAGATCTTCTCTGCCCCTTAATAGACCAAATGAAAGCACATGGAGCCTGTGATGGGAGGAGTTTGCTGAAGCATAGAACCAAAAGGGTGGAGCAGAGCCCAGAGGAACCAAGGAGTCAGAACAGTTAGAGCTGGGGAAGAGAAAAGACATAGGCAAGGAGACTAGGCTTGTGAGTGTTTGTTTGTGGGATGGTTTTGGGATGGTGTTGCTCTATTCAATAATAAGGTGTATTAACTTCTTTGTTGCTATGATGGATTTGATTTTCTGGTTTGGGGATTTGACTTTCTAGTGTTGGGATTCAGTTTTCTGGTGTCAGAATAAATGTTTTGCTTCTATTTTCTGTGTGGAGAGTCTGTTATATTTTGCAATTCAGAACTATGCTGGCATATTCATAGTCACCATCTGTTCTCTGAATCTTGCCTTGGTGATATACATGTCCATGGTCACAGAGGTTATAGGTGGTAGAATCTGAATTTGAACTCAGTTCTTTGACACTCTTCTACTCTACCACCATCTAAGCTTAAGTAGTGAGTTATTATCAGCACCTCCTAACTCAAAAAGACAGCAGTTTATTAATGCTCCCAAACACTGTTCGCATGTGTGTGTATACACACGCTTTGCCTGTTTGTCCTTTGAGCTCAAACGCTGAGAAGATAGAACCTCCTTATCTGAAAATGATCCAAAAGGAAAAATAAAACAACATCCTTTGGCATGAAGATGAGAGGCAGTTGGTGCCTTAATTCCTGATGCAGAATGCAGCCACAATAATTTCATTTCACATGTTAGCTTAGCGAGAATTATCTGCTTGATTGCATGAGGCATCACCACTGATACAAAAAAGGGATGGAAATCTAAGGAATTTAGCATAAATACTTTTCCATTTCTTTCTTGTGATTTTCTTTTTTAGTGCCTGTTCCTTTAGAAGTACTTTTTGAATACTATCAAAATTCACAATAAAACATCAGCGGTAGAATTTCAACACCAAAAATTAATTTCATGTAAATGTCACTTTTCCATAGCACAGGGAATGAAAGATTCTTCCCCAGAGCTTCCCTCCTAGTCCATTATGTTCTGTTTTCCTTTGCCGATTGTGTTCTGTGCCTTCGGCCTTCACAGATACTTGGAAAAGGCAGGAGAATGATGTGATATGCCAATTAGTCTGTGAGAACTTCCTTCCTAAGGCTAGTGGGAAAAGTTGGAAATGACCAAATCTAAGAGCTCCCTAAATGAGAAAAAACCCCTCATTACTGGAGCTATACAGTTCTGTAAAATGCCAGATAGATACACCCAAATTCTCTCACCTTATCCTACTTGTCCAAATGTAACTGCTGTTTGTTAATAAGCAAGCAAGCTTGGTTTAGTCACATGATGATGGGATCATCATTCTAAAGCCAGAATGGATTGAGGTATCTATGTAGACCAACATTTTAATTTTACAAATGAAGAAAGTGAGGCTTAAAAGTGAGACTTAATCAAAGTCACGTAAGCAATAAACACAAACACTGTGTTCATAGTCTCCATTTTTGTGGTTATTCATACTCTACCTTTTTACCCCTTACCTCTCAACTTGAAATTTTCCTTTGCCTTTTTTCCTCTCCTATCCAAATCCTGTCCTCTTCTGGAGTTCAGCTCAAGACCTGGCTCTTCTAGGAGATCTTCTGGAATATCTGCAATCCACACTGTTGTCTACTTTCTCTAAACTTTTGCTTGACAATTCAATATTTAATTGTTGTTGATTTTGGCATGTGTGTTAGCTTCTCCTGCCTCACAGCCATTATAATAATCTCCACTGTAAGCCCCATTAAAGCCAGGATGTGCTTCATATGGATTGCGTTTAAGATTTGTTAAATGACCACTATGTGCAAGACACTGCTGAGGATACAAAGGCAAATAATAAAAAAAAAAGAAATAATTACTGCTTTCAAGGGGATTTAAATCCTATTTTATTTCTTCAGTGCTTAGCAGGGATCTAGGCACAAAATAGACACTTGACATCTATTGGGTATTTGGTTTATTATTGACAAGGTATTTCTGAGAAATGATGCACAAGAAGGTGAAATTGGGATTTAACAGAATAGCCTTTTAAAAGTGCAAGCTCTTTTTCCTGGGCTAGAAGGATGGTGTCAATTTTGTACTTTTGTCTTATCACTAATGTTTGCAATTTCCCTTACTTCCTTTCCTTTTATGCAAAGCTATGCAGAACTAAAATTCAAACCAAGCATGCCCTACACATTACTTTTCTGTTGTTTGCAGGGGGCTTTATGTTTCTGAAAAGCCTTTTTTCCTTTTTTTTTCCCCATCTGCAATGAATCTGAACTTCAGAGGCTTTATATGCAAGATCCATGACTATAACCACGAAAATGGAGGATTCTTAATGGAAATGAAAGATAGGAGGCTAAGCTGTCTCCGACTGTGATCAAGCTCTGGCAGTTTTAGACTCTTTTCTTTAGAGTTTCAGAGGGAGTCTGACATGACTGGATTCCCAGCATTGTAAAGGCAAATATACATAAGAAACTTTTATCTATAAAGTTAGAGAATAAACTTTTTTTTTCTTTCCAGAAGTAAATAAAAACTAGTTGCAAAGTAATCACTATGGAAATTCTAACCCTTCCCATTCCCCGTTCCTCTTAAAACAAATCTGAGATCAGAGCTATTCACACCATAGATAATTAGGGTGAGGTGAGCTGCAGTGTAGTCAGAAATAGATTTTGAATGCTTTGCAGAATTTTTGGTTCTTTTTTTCTCTCTTGGAAACTGTAATTTAGTGAATCTGGCACCATTTAATGACAAGAGTGTCTTTGTCATTTGTAGATAAGCTCTTGGTATCTCCTGAATTCCTCTCTAGAACATAGCAACTTATACTGCTGGGTGTTTAGGCAAAAGATTTGTTGGTGAAGTTTCAGATTGCATTTTGAGGATGCCCTACTCTTGGAAGGAAAAGTTGCAGATTATATGATTTAGCCTCAATCTTCTTATCTGTAAAATGGGGATAATTTTACAGGAATCCTATCATTGTTGCTAGGATCAAATGAGATATTGTATGTAAGAATGCTTTGCAAGCACTATATGCATTCAGACAACAATTATTAATTGCTATTATTTCATTTGTTTCTTATTTTTTATGGAGTTCAAATAGAAACAATCCAAGTATTATTTGTAATTCTGTTATTCTTTCGTATTTCATATATGGCTAGGTGACTGCTTTTTATAACGATTTACAGTGCTGTTGTGTGTTCTCATTGTATGTCGTTGTATAGGCATGTTCCAGATCATCTTTGGGCCAACTCTAGTGGCAGATGTAATTAGTGATGACTATCCTAATCCTGTTCCCACATGGTTTAAATTTATTTTGTCATACACTAATATTAATATGACAGCAAAAATGATTGTTACCATTATTATTTGCTTGTTCACAAGCACAAACTATACGTTTGGTCAAAAATGAGACCTTTAACCCTGTCTGGACCTATTACCATGTCTGCTTTTGAGAACATGACCATCTGGCAAAAGGGTATTGATGGCTCAGGGCAAAGTGATCCCTAGACTGCAGGAACAGTTAAAAGTTCAAGCTTTCCTGAAGGCAGTAACAACATCTTCACAACAATATTTTAAAAAATATATTATTTTATTTCAAACCATTGGACAGAGGATTACTGGTGGTGAAAGATGAATGTGATAAACAGGGCATGATACAGAGATGATACTTCATAAGCCTGATTCTTAAGCATCATTGAATTTTTTTTTAAATCTGAGTTGTGTGGGGTATTATTGTGTCACATATCATTTGCTATTAATAGGACATGGGTAGGTTACCTACTTAGAAGTTCATTAAAGTATACACTTTACATCCTTAACCAATAGGTTTAGAATGTGAAAGCACATGCATTCCATTTATAAAATGTGAAATGTTGCTTCCCTTCTTTGGATTTTAATTCTCAATCTATAAATGACGTTGGTCTAGATCATGAATGAGTTCTCCTTCAGTTAAGATTCATTTCAGGTAGTCTGTGAATTTGTATGTGAAAAATACATAGTTATTTTTTTTTACCAGCTTCTAATTGAAATCTAGCGTTTCATTTAATTGTTCAAAAATTTTATTCTGAGAAAGGGTCCATAGATTTCCTTAACTTGCAGAGAAGGTCCCTTATTCCATAAAAATGGTTAAGAACTCCTCAATTAACTATTCTTTAAGGACATTTTGAAGTCTAAAACTTCATGATTGATAACATTTCTAAGGAAAAAAATCAAATTTGATTCACAAAAAGCTATGCATTTAAAAAGACAGACATTAGTAAAATATATATTCTAGGGGTGTCTAGGTGGGGCAGTGAATAGAGCACAGACTCTGGAGTCAGGAGGACCTAAGTTCAAATCTGGCCTCAGATGTGAACACAAAAAACTAGCCTTGTGACCTTGGGCAAATCACTTAGCCCCCAATTACCCTACCTTCCCCCCTCTAAAAAAATCCTATATATATTCTATAATTATACTTCATCATATAAAAGCTGCATTATTTCATTGGTGTGGGACTCTTCCTTCACAAAAAATGATAGTTTGTCTTCTATACCTTAGTAGATGTCTTAATGGGTTGTTTTGACTGAATAGTTCATCACCTGGTGGTCAACTTATGAGCTTCTGAATTGAACTAGACTGGTCCTGGAGGTAATGATACACAATCCATTACTGAGGCCATACCTGGAGTCTTTCCAACTTGGCAGGATTTGAAAAAGCTTTTTCTCTGCTTGATTAATATACAAAAAACCAGGGTCACTACCAGGCCACGATTAGGCTTCAGAACAGAATGTTAGTGGAGGATTCTTTAAAAAAAAAGGCTGATCAATCTATAATAAAAACTATTAAATTCAAATGTTAATAAGCACTTAAAATACCTGTTACATGCTTGCTAATTTTCAGTAGCAGAGATGTGGAGGGAGTCCATTCTAGGTATCATAACCTGAGTTAGGCACATTCACTAAAAATTATGCTATTACTGCTGACTTCAGTCACACCCTAATATATCAATCTACTTTTGTCTCCTGTCTGTTACCATGTGGAGGTATAGAAATTTGTCATAAAAGCTAACGATAATACCTAGCATTTGTAGTGCTCTATGATATGCAAAAAACCTTATAAATATTATCTCATTTCAGCCTCACAACAACCCTGTGACGTAGCTACTATTATTATCCCTATTTTATAGATGAGGAAACTGAGGCAGAGAGATTAAGTGACTTTCCCAGGGTCATGAGGCCAGATTTGAATTCAAGAATTCAAGTCTTCCTGCCTCCAGGATTACTGCACCACCTGCCTTTTTATGTACAAAATCTGTTTGGGCTTTCTTATCATTGCTGCCTCCAACTTATATGGGAAGATAGTAAGATCCAGAACCTTCATATTGTCTTTCAATGTTTGACGCATAGTTTAGGTGCTCAACAGTGACCAAGTTTGCCCAGATAGTCACTATTTCTACTCTCCCTTAAATATCAAAGCTCATGACTAGATACCCTAGACTCATTCAACCCCTCAGTGTTCCCCTCCCAACACACCCTTACTCACTCTCTCCTATAGATAGTCAATACCTAGTTCACATGAAGCTCTCTGAGTCCCTCACAATGCCAAACTGACTTCATCACACTCTCTTCTCGCTCTTTCCTTCAGTCCTTCTGCTGATTTATGCACAGACTTGAACTAATTCACTGAAGAAATAATTCTCTCCCTCCACATACTGACTTCACAATCTCAGAAGCTAGGTCCTACTACCATTCCTACTCAGCCCCTCGTATCAAAAGAGGATCTTGATGCTTCTGAATATGCCTGGGAATTATTAATAATAGTTAGCATTTATATAGCTTTTTAAAGTTTGCAAAGCATTTTACAGATAATTCATTCTCACAACAATAGGCATTCACAACCGGTAGGTACTATTATTATTCCCATATTAATGATGAGGAAACTGAGTGACTTGCCCCGGGTCACACAGTTAAGTATCTGAGATAGGATTTGAACTCAGATTTGTCTTGACTCAATCATTCTATGTACTGTTCCACCTTGCTGCCTCTATCAGAGGAGTACAAGCTGTGCCCCCACAGTTTCAAGGAGTTAATTATTTCCCATTCACCAGCCTCCCCAGGGCCTAATAGGGAATTGCTGTGTATGCTCTGATGGTAGCAGGGGACAACTAATGTTGCTGTTTGACTCTAACATAGCTTATATAAAGGAAGTGTAGGAAAGCAATTTGGAGCTTAGCTCTTTAGAACTGTGAATGGCAGAGTACTTTAATACTACAATGAGTCTATAATCTCATTGACTTGGGTATTCCTTACAATGATGCAGATCAAAATCCACTGATACCTTCCCATCCTGGGCTTATCCATGGTCTCCTATTTGTTTGCCAAAAGGGTCCAGCCAATAGGGTAGGGACCTTCCTTATAGTCCCTTGACCTTATGAGGATATCAATGGAGCCCAATGGTTGTCAATAAGTTAGCCACGATTTTTGTCATACTGTCAGATCATCTTCTTTTTTGATCATTTGTTGTTGTTGTTCATTTGTTTTAGTCATGGCCCCATTTGGGTTTTCTTGGCAAAGGTACCAGAGTCATTTGCCATTTCCTTCCCTAGCTCATTTTAAAGATGAAGAAACTGAGGCAGAGTTAAGAGACTTGCTGACTTGCCCAGGATCACACAGCTAGTAAATATCTGAGGCCAGATTTGAACTCAGGAAGATGCCACCTATATGCCTACACATGTCTTAAATAATATACTTTACACTGTTTCTCCTACACAGTTTCTTGATTATAATTTTTCAATGTGATGTTTGCATCTGCCATGAAGTTCTCCATTGACCTCCAGGTGGTCCTCATTTCCAATTCTTTCAAGACTAAGGTGTTCCATGACTTTCAGACAGTTGGTATTACAAGAGAATATTGATATTAAGAAGATGGTCCTTGATTTCAAAAGGAAGGGAAGGGAACAAGCATTTATTAAGAACTTACCATTGCTAAGTGCTTTATAAACATTAACCCATTTTCCCTCACAGCCACCTTGTGATCTATTATTGTCCCTATTTTATAGTTGAGCAAATTTAGTTTGAAAGAGATTAAGTGATTAGCTCAGGATCATGTGCTAGTTAAATATCTTAGAGTAAATTTGAACTTGGGTCTTCTTGATTTAATGCACATTGCTTTATTTGCTGTGCTGCCTAGCTGCCCCTAGGTTGAAAGAGAAGCTTGGGATTATTAAAAGATGTTTTGTAGTTTTGCAAAAGCAAATATGCCTGCTTCCCTCCTGTTTATGGGGAAGGCAAGGGAATAAACATTTATGTAGCACCACACTATGCCCAGCTGTGCTAAATGCTTTATGGATGTTATCTTATTTGATCCTCAAAATAACCCTCTGAGATAAGTTCTATTATTAATCTTACCCAGGGTCATACATGTAAGTATCTGAGACTGAATTAGAATTCATGTCTTTTCGACTCCGGGTCCAGTGCTCTATCCATTGGGCCACCTAGATGCCTATTTAATTTTGGATCTCTCTGTTTATTCAGAATTTAAGACATAAATATCTATGAGCAAGCCCTATTGGTTAACTATCAACATATGCCTGGACATTTTCCATAGAATGATAGTTCAACACCTGTTATAGTCCTCAAAGTCCATAATGCCTTCATTTTACAAATGAACAAACCAAAGCCTAAAGAAGTTATGTGAATTGCCTAGGGTTGTACAGGTAGCAAGACTCAAAAGTGGAATTTGTACTCAGGTTCTCAAATTCCAATTTCAGTTCTCTTTCCATTGTATCATACTTTGTGTACTTTCACCCCCTACACAGGTATGTAGTCCAAACTCTTGATTCATCATGGGTCTCTTTTAGGAAGTTATTCAATGTTCTGGGCTTGACACGATCAGTGCCATGTCACCTATAGATAGTAGCATTCAAATAAATAATCAAAATCAAAATCAAAGGGTCCTTAGAAAAGGGTACCTCTTTTTCTATATCTTTAAAGGAATCTTGCAATAATGGTGCCATATGTATGTGAGACATTTTGATGGTTGAAAGCCTTTAAGATGGCATTTGCTTTATCAATCAAATGTTTTTTTTTAAATAAATAACAAGCAATTAGCATGATGGGATCTTATATTCACTCTTTTTAGTTCGTTGTGTGATGACAAAAATCCAGTTTGATTGTGACAGGAAAAATCATAATCACCCTCACTTCAGCCTTTCTATACCTTTCCCCTCTTTCTTTAACCCTGAGCTGCCAAGAACCTATATGGACTGCTTGGATTATATGGGAGTCACTAACTCTATTCCTTCTGGTGGGATGGAGGACCATTAGGTCTTACGTTTTCTGTCATATACTAAGATCACCCAGGTTTTATCATTGATGCAATTGAGGACTACTGGGCTTTGCCACCATCCTTGCCACTGTATCCTTAGAGCTTCTGGTACTCTCTCCACTTTGCAGCTGAAATTTTGTTATGTTTGCCCCAATTAGCCTGTGAACTCCTTGAGTTCAAGGAATGCCTTGCTATAATAATTGTTTCCATAACACTTAGCACATTGCTTGCCACATAGTAAACAATTAGTGAACGCTTATTCATTAAAATACTCTAAACAAGGATACCCATGATGCATGTGTAAGTTAGTTTCACCCAAATTTAATAAAAATGAAAAAAAAATGGACATGTGCCAAAGTAAATTACTACATGGAAATTACCTAGTAACCAATATCTGACCATGAAAATCGACGGAGAAGAAAAAGTGAAAAAAAAAGGATTTGTGAATACTGGAAACCATGAATAATAGTGCCAGAGAGTGAAATGGGGAGCTTATAAGGAAGAGATGATTTTGGAAAAAAGGGAATGAATTCAGTTTTGATCATACTGAGTTTGAGGTATTGATAGGATATCCATGTAAGTATTTGCAGTTATGAGTATGGACTTCTGGAGAAAGTTCAGAGCATGAAACAGGAGAGAGAGAGAGAGAGAGAGAGAGAGAGAGAGAGAGAGAGAGAGAGAGAGAGAGAGATGAGGGCAGAACTTTATGGAATGCTAATATTAAATGAAGGGAAGAGGTTCTCATGAAGGAAATGCAGATTAGTTTAGAAAAGTAGTAAAAAAGGCTCCCTGGAATGTCTTTCAAGTCAAGGGAAAAGAGCTTTTCCATAAAGTGGAAGCAGACAATAATTGCAAAAGCTTCAGAATGTTCAAAAGTGATTGGGACAGAGGAAAGGATTTGTTGATAAGGTCATTGGTGACCATTGAGAAAACAGTTTGCACAGAGTGTTAAGGATTTAAGGCATATCATTGGGAGGTCTTCACCATCCTATGGGTGGTGAAGAAATGTGGTCTCTGAACACAGATATCCTTTTCAAGGAGTTTAGTGCTAAAATGGAAGAGAGAGCTCAGATATATTTTGTTGTAGGAGGTTGAGGGCAGGTTTTTGTTTTTAGTATTAGATCTTAGTTTTTCTGTTGGATGAAATCAATGGAGAGGAAAAAAAAAAACTTACTCTGTGAATGACAAGACGAAATTGAGGGAGCAACGTCAAAGGACCAGGAAAACTGGCCTTCTTATTGTTCATCGTCTATGACATTAGATGCTCTGTTTCTCTGTCTTTGTATAGGATGCCTCCCACTTATGGAATATATTTCATTCTCCTCACTTTCACTTCTTAGAATCTCTGTTTCAAAGGTCAACTCAAGTGCCATAAAAGGGACTCTCCTAGTCTCACCCAATGCCTCTTTATCTTTACTTGGGAATACCTTTATGTGCAACTCTTAATATCTCTTAGTAGAATATAATCTTCCTCAGTATAGGGATGGCTTCATTTTTGTCTGTGTTTCCAAATATCAGCACTGTGCCTAGCATATGTTAAGGATTTAGTAAATTGTTGATTGATTAGAGGTTGTTGTTGTTGTTGTTCAGTCATTTAGTAATGTCCGACTCTTTGTGACCCCCATGGACCACAGCATGTCAGGCCCTTTTATCCCCCACTATCTCTCAAAGTCTGCAAGTTCATGTTTATTCTTTCCATGACAATGACTATCCATTTTATCCTCTAAGACCCTCTTTTCTTTTGTCTTCAATCTTTCCCAAAATCAGGGTCTTTTCTAATTGGCCTCATCTTCTCATTATGTGACTGAAGAATTTACACTTCAAATTCAATATTTGACCTTCCAGTGAATAGTCTGAATTAATTTCTTTTAGTATTGACTGATTTGATGACGTTGCTGTCCAAAGGCCTTGAAAGCATAGATTCTGTGGCACCCAGCTCATTTTTTATAGTCCTAATTGCACAGTTATACACTGCTACTGGAAAAACAACAACAACAACAACAACAACAACATAGTTTTGACTATGCAGACTTTTGTTGGCAAGGTGATATCTCTTCTTTTTAGTATGCTGTCCAGACATGCCAATATTTTTCCAAAGAGCAAATATCTTTTAATTTCATGGATGCAATTGCCATTTGCAGTGACCATTGAGCTGACACTGCTTGCATTTCTTTTCCCTCTGCTTGCCAGGAAGTGATGGAATTCATTGCTATGATCTTAGGTTTTTTTTTATGTTAATCTTCAAACTAGCTTTTACACTTTCCTCTTTCACCCTCATCAAGAAGCTTCCTAATTCTTTAACTTTTTGCCATCAGAATGTGATCATCTGGGGGAGGCTAGTGAGTAGAGCGCTGGCCCTGGAGTCAAAAGGACCTGAGTTCGGATCCGGCCTCAGACACTTAACACACACAAACAAAAACCTAGCCTTATGACCTTGGGCAAGTTACCTAACCCCAATTGCCCTCCAAAAAGCAAAAAAAACAAAACAAAACAAAAAAAAAAAACGAATGTGATCATCTTCATATCTGAGATTACTGATATTTCTCATAGCAACCTTTATTATGGTTTTTGATTCATCCAGCCTGGCATTTTGTATGATATACTTTGCATATAAGTTAAATAATGTGACAATATATAACTTTGTCATTCTCCTTTTCTAATCTTAAAACAATTAATTGTTCCACATTTGGTTCTGAGTATTGCTTCCTGGCCTACAGATAAGCTCCTCAGGAGACAAACAAGATGGTCTGGTACTCCCATTTCTTTGAGTACTTATCACATTTTTTTGTGATTCACACTGTCAAAGGTTTTTAGTGTAGTTAATGATGCAGAAGTAATTTTTTTTGGAGCTCTCTGGCTTTCTCTATAATCCAGCAAATGTTGGCAATTTGGTCTCTAGTTCCTCTGCGTCTGAAAACCAGTCTGCTTTTCTGTTAATTCTTGGGTCACATGAAGCCTAGCTTGCAGAATCTTAAGGAGAACCTTGCTGGTATATGAAATGTGTGTAATTGGATTAGAGGAGGAGACTGAGAATATAGATCGGAGAGTCAGGCAGAGTGATAGGCACAGAGCGATGCAATTAGGGCATCCTGTTCTCTGAGACAGGAGGGAAGAATTTAGATTTCTGTTTAACAAAAATTTAATCAGCACCTAGTATGTGCTAGGTACTGTGCTAAGTGCTTTATCCTCATAATAACCCTGAGAGGAGGGCACTATTATTTCCCATATTTTACAGATGAGGAAATTGAAGCTTGCAAATGCTAAGTGATGCCCAACATCACAGAGCTAGCAAGTGTCTGAGACTGGATTTGAACTTAGATCTTCCCAACTTCAAATCAAAGGCTCTATCCATGGTATCACCTAACCTTTCAGGAAGGAAGAGAGAATGGGTAAAGATTTTAAGAAATTTCGAGATGTACATGTATGAAGGAGTTGAGAATTCCTGTTTGATGGCCCCAGTCTCAGAGTATTTGGATGTTAGATTTTGTGCTATATATGTGGTGTTGTAAAATATGTTTGTGATTCTTATGAGAGAGAGAAAAAAGGTTTGGAACCCATTTTATTATATAAGCAATCAATAAGTATAGAGTAAGAGCACTGGGGGTGAGTGGCAGTAAGAGCCCTAGTAAGATTACATAGAATAAATGGCTAAAATCATGGGGATTACTTCATTTTTTTCCAGTGAATTTCATTGACCTGGGAGTGGAGAGGATATAGATAGTAAACATTTCTTCAAGAACATTAAGGGTTAATAAGTTGGGGATGGTGGGAAGTTGGCGGGTGAACAATTCTATGGTGATGGTTGGCCAACCTTTGAAGTAGCAAATTATGAATTCTAGACTAGGACATGGAGACAAGTGATACTAGAATATTGGGAAAAGACTAGGAGAAAGGGCTAGAGGACATAGAATTAATATAGAAAGAAAATGACAAGTTTTGTTGTATTGGGAGAACTGTAAGAATAAGAGGTTATATTAAAATGTGGGCTTTTGAAGTTAATGATCATGGAAATAGCATGATAAGGTACTATCTAAGGTATAATTTTGTGTTTGTGTTTGAAGTGGATGGTGTTGGAGGTCATTGGCCTTGAGAAGATTGAAGAATCATTTGACTGGAACGTTAAAATAGTTCAACCTAAATATTGAATCCCTGGAAGATGAAGGCAGGGGCCACTGTGAAGAATTATCAGTTGGAGAGACAAGACATCCAGGTGCTAAAGTCAATGAAGAAATTGAGAAGGCATCTAGAATATTTGTATTTGAAAGTAAGAAAGATGAGAAAAAGGACAGTATAATTGTATGACATTAACATAGAAGGATAGTGACAAGAAAGTAGTATCAGTAGAAAGCAGAAAATATATAAAACTTTCACTCTTGGCCTAATGAGTTAAAAAGAGTGAGGGAAGGATGGTCATTTCTAGAGCATGTTGGAGTGGATGTGAAATTTACTTGTCTTCCCAAAATCTCAGTTTTTTCATCTGTAAAATAAAAAAGTTAGATGACCTGTAAGATCCCTTCAAACTTTAAATCTACTGTTATCATCTTTATAGACAAGTCAGGTTTCATTTAAAGTCAGGAAATGGAATTACTATTTGAGGAAAAGTTTGTGAATATAGGAGAGTTGAGAAAAGAATAGGAGCCCTCTGAACACAGTGCAATGGCCTAAGGGAGGATTGAGAAGGATTAGAGTGGACTTGGGGAGTCTTTGAATTGCGATCAATGTTTAGGAGCAGATAGCATAGAGGGTATGTGTAGCAATGAAGGTGGTAATACTGGGCGATGGGGTTTAGGGAACAAATAGGATGGGTGTTGGGCAACTAAGTGGTGCAGTGGAGAGAGCACTGGGCCTAGACTCATGAAGACTTGTCTTCCTGATTTCAAATCTGGTCTTAGACACTTACTAACTGTATGACCCTAGACAAATCACTCAATCCCATTTGCCTCACTTTCCTAATCTGTAAAATGAACTAGAGAAGGAAATCGAAAGCTACTCTAGTTTTTTGGCCAAGAAAATCATAAATTGGGTCAAGAAAAGTTGAACATGACTCAAAAACCACTGAACAACTGACTGAACAATAACAGGATGGACATTAGATTATAGTGACATGTTGGTAGTAGGAGGAAGGAGGGAGGTAGAAGTACAAGACAGAGTAAGGTCAAGTTAAAAAAATATACATTCTTAGGCTTTCAGTGCTTCAGAACTTTTAGACCGATTAAGATCCTTGTTGGATTTAAATTCTTCAGTGAAGGCTTCATAAGACAGATGATTCTTGAAGAGTTGAACTAAATTGAAGAAGAAAAGCCAGAAATATGATTAGAGAGGAATAAACTCTTATTGCCAGTGCTTCTGATGAAATCCTAAAAAAGTTGCCCCACCCCAATATTCCAACTTCCTCATAGGCTCCACTAAATAGCAGGCCCATTGCCCCTACCTAGCTCCTTCCCATCCTGACTCAATATCCTAATTTCTTCATATATGCCTCACTGCTCACTAGAACATCAGGACTGTTCATGAATTCATATTTCTCACAGAAAAGCAGGCATGTCCACGTGATGGGATCCCAGCCACTGCCCTCAGACCCATTCCTCATATTTCCCACAGAAATAGCTGTGTCTATGTGCTTAACCACAACCACATCCATCTAGTCTCAGACAGGACCACAATACTCAGCCAATCAGAAAGCCACACCACCAGGATATGCAAGCAGGATGTGGACCCCAAAATAATAGAAGGGATTTTCTTAAGTAGACACCAGTGCAGCAATAGCAAAAATTGTCCTTTGGGTGAACTTGTAACGTAGAGAGGCTTATTATAATATCATTATCATGTATACATGCCCCTCAAATGGTTTTTTCTGTATGTATTGTGGATAATTGCATGTGCAGTTCCACTGTGACTGGGACCCCTCCCCTATTACCTAATCACTTGGCAAACCCCTCCTGCCTTTTTAATATTCATACTTTTTGCTGTGTAATTACATCTTCACCCTACAAAAATCCATCTTGCTCTCTCTGAAGTTTCTGGTTCCTCTTGGAGCTTAGCCCATTTCATGAGAGGTGTCAATCTCAATAAATGTCTATACTTGGATTAGAGGTGGCCTGACTTTGAATTCTTTGAGACAGGTCCACCAACAACATATCATGAAACCACAACACTTCTATGTGGTAAATTTTCTGGGAAGCTATATTAATATACTTAGGTTGCTAGTGTTAGGAGTGGTAATTTCTGGAAAATGCTAAGTGGCCTGCTCTTCCAAGGTTAATTCTGCCATGGCGGGTGGATGATGTAATGGCTGTTGGGTTAACTTCTCTATATGACTGAGAAGGTAATATCTCTCACCTGCACCCCAGCTTAGAAGTTCTTGACAGCCCTTTCTCTGCCTTCTATGTCAGAGGCTCAGGTTGAACATTCACTCACATTAGGGATGCGCTTATTTGGAAAATATTACCCCTTCAATTCTCCCTTTTGCAGGCACAGTTCAGAACTGTTCCCTTCATACTTGTTGCCTAATCTCCCACAGATAATGACTCATGATGAAAGGAGTTTGGCACAGCTAGGAGCCACTCTGACTGGGACAGATGGAGGAGTTTTCCAATTCACTTCCCTGCCACTGAGGTTCCCTGCTGTTTGCCAGGATCCCTGCTTTGACTCTCTGATCTGTTGCTATGCAAGGCCCACGCAGAGAGTACAGACACTTCACTAATTGCTGTTTCAGTACCATGAAGCAATATCAGAGAGGGATTGCAGCTACCTTCCAGGACTTCCTACGGAGGAGAAAGATTTCTGACAACTGCCTTGATTCATTCAAGAAAGAGAGCATCCTGCTCCCTGGGTTCAATGGATTGTGCTATTGGCAAACACCTGATTGCTCCTAGAACATCGATTTATTATCTGGGGTACAGAGCACAAATTGACTTTTGTTTTCTCCTTTCATGGTGTGCAGGGACTCCCTACCCTCCCAAATAGTTTGGTTTCTCTTTGCATTCTACATGTTCTGTCAAATAATCAATTAACCAAAATTATTGAGCACTTACTACTTGTAAGATTATTAGTAGAGAGGAACTAGAAAATGGTTTGATGTAGATTTTTAATTTCTTCCAAAAGTTTTGATTTTTGAATTTAGAGAACTGGGGAGAGCAATGATCTTTTTGGTTTGCCTTCATTATTGTGCAATAAGTTCTGTGGGTGTCTCAGCTAGAACCGCATCTTCTGCTAGAAACCTTTCCAGATTCCCCTTGATGATAATGACTTCACTCTGATACTACTTCAATTTATCCTGTTAATACCTGGGTTTGTATGTTATATTTTCTACTACACTGTGAACTCAGAATAGAAACTGTCTTTTGCCTTTCTTTGTATTCTCAATACTTAACAATGTCTGACACATATTTGGACTCAGGGGCGGGGCATCTATGGCCTTGAGGCAACATATAGCCTTCTAGATTCTTACGTGCAGCAAAGTTGGATTCTGTCAAAAGGCTGCACTTAAGGATCTAGAAGACCACATGTAGCCTCAAGGCCTCAGGTTCCCTACCCTTTTATTAAGTCCTTAATAAATGCTTATTGACAGACAGCTAGGTGGCTTAGTGAATAGAGCGCTGGCCCTGGAGTCAGGAGGACCTGAGTTCAAATTCAGCCTCAGACACTTGACACACATTTACTAGCCGTGTGATCATGGGCAAGTCATTTAACCCCAACTGCCTTGTCCTCTCCCCTCCAAAAAGCAAAAATAAATAAATAAATGCTTATTGACTCACCTAACTCATTTTGGGTGTTCTCTACTTAATTCCCTCATGTAAAGCAGTTCTAAAGAAGTCTATCACTTCTCCTTTGCTGCCCCACTACATTAATTCAGTTATGTTTGCATTTGTTTATGTTGTCACTAATCTGTTGAACATAAGCCACTGCTCTAGGCATTGAGGGGGGATAGGAGGAAAACTGGGCAAAATCCCTGCTGTCTTCCTTTAAAATGAAGTAGAGGAGATAAGACAGATGAGTAATTGATTAGTATAATAAAACATAAAATGTGATAAGGGTAGGAGAACTACAACTAAAGTACTTGGTACAAAGACTGGCCTACCATTTCTAACAACTTTACTCCCCTTCTACTTCCATAGCTACGGGGATAGGAGAGGACTGAGTGCCTTTGTTGTGGCCCCAGAGTCTTGTTCAAAAGGACAAGCTCAGAGCAGGGAGGGAAGCAAAGATAGACTGGGAGCCTGATCCGCTGCTAGGGCCAAGTGATGGAGACACTCCCCTTGCTCTGTGATGAACTAATATGACAAGAAGTGGAGAGGTCTCCTCCCCTTAGGTGCCCCAGGTCACTCTCGATCCTCCATACATACTTTCTGAGGTTGCAGATCTAGGATTTCTTTTTCTTTATACAATGACTGAGCCCTGCTGGCTAAAAGCATGAGTTTAATGTCAGCTCAGAAGTGAATGGTACTGCCGTCATTGCTTTGACTTCTTATAAGAGGGATGATCACAAGAGCAAAGCAAACTGAGATATGTGTTTCCTAGAAGTCTTAGACTTGTGTAAAATTCAGGAGATGCCTGGGTATGGGAGAAGCTGTAGGTATGCAGCAATGCAGATGTTTCATTAAGAATTGTTTCTTGCTTTGAATGATTCTAAGTCAGAGCCTAAAAAAACTGAATACAGCATATAAGGGGATCTTTCTGGTTTTGTGGAGAAGTTAACTCTATTCATTAAGCCAAATTGTGGCATGAGGCTCAGGGGGGACTAGGGCAGAGTGAAATATAGCAAGTTTAAGGAAGAAGGAAGGGTGGAGATTTGAAATCTAATTCTGATTGAACAGAATCACTGAGGCATGAATTAGCACCTAGAAGATGCCAGGTTATAGGCAATCCAGTCCAACCTCATCATTTTACAAATAATGAAACTGAATCTCCAAGACGGTAAGTTGTTCAAGATCACACAACTAGTAAGTCATCCAGGTGAGATTTGAACATAGGCCTTGTTACAAAAAAAATCCACAATGATGCACACCTGTCAGATGATGAGTTAGCATGGAAACCCAGAGAGAGATGAAATTGGGAGAGAGTGCTGATGATTCATACAGTTTTGAATCCCGAGCTTTTCTACCAAGAAATGTAGGGCACCATAACTACTAGGGTAAGCATAGGACTGGTTCAATACCTGAATTTTCTTGTTGAAAATTAGTGCTCAGTAAATGTTGATTGACTACTGCCCTGTATTATTCCTAGGCCTAGTCAGGAGGAGACTTTCACTTTCTATTGAATCTAATTGGATACAATTTTCTGTGCACTTAGTGTAACATCCTCTATTTACCTGCTAGAGGTAGTAGGCCGTGGGAGGACAAGGGGGATAAAGAACAATAGCTTGAGCAGGCACAGTGTCAAGTACAGGAAAAGGTTCTGACCAGGTACAGGAAAGGGTCAAGGCCTGGTCTACACAGATGCAGTAAAATGGAGAGTGAAACAATTATCTAATAAATTTGGCTACTATAATCAATCCAACTTCATAAAGTCCTCTTAAACTGACTTTTAATTTTGGATATGTAATATAGGGCTAGAATAAAATGATCTGCCAGGAAATCTGATATTTATTCTAGGATTCTAGAGAATTTTATGTCTTTAAGGATAAAACTCTGATGATTTGACATATGTCCCACAATCTGAGTACACAGCACAGTTGCTAAAGATATTTGGTACACAATAAATATTTGATGCTGATTCTGGCCATTCCTTTAGTCAAAAAGCTTACTAATAAATATAGCAGTCCAAAAGTGGAATGGACTGAGGTAATGAATTCTCAATTACTGAAGATCCTCAAACAAAAGATATGTGACCTTTAGCTGGGGAAAGAGCCAAAATTAGGTTTGGGCTTCTGAGGCTTTGCCCAAGTGTGGGAGGGGGTCTGCATCCTTCTGTTCATAGACCTCTAGTGCTCTGACTCATGCTACAAGGCATGACTATTGCTGCTTACTTTTATGGCCTACAATACCACATTAAGGGTTTCATTGCTATGGTGCTCCTCTCCTAGGCTTGCTTTTCTTCATAGCCAGCCCTCCCTGTCTTCTACCTCCACCCCACCCTGACTTCTCCAGAGTTTTGGGAGATTAAGGATTAGAATGGACTCCTTGATGGAAAGACAATTTCCTCGTGATGGAAATTCCTAGCACAACTGCAGATTTAGGTAGTCTTTCTTCTTGGTCTCACCTCACCTCTGCCTTCACTTGAATTTATCCTGGGCAAAAGAAACTCCTACCTCTGTCTCTAGCTGGAATGTTAGAGCAATTTCATCTAAGAGCATGTTGGTCTAGATGGTTTCTGAAGTACCTTCTCACTATTGAGGTTCACTTATTCTGTTGAAAACAGAAAAGTTTTCAATTGGAGCCTGATGTGAAAACTTAAAATAAATGTACTGAAGAAAAATTTTGTAATGGAATCACTTTCGAACATATTAAAAGACATCAAAGTGAATAAGTGTTTTCTCTTGTGATTTTCTTTTCAGTGTTAACAGAACATTTGTAATATTGATGATGTATCTTACCAATCACCTAGAATGCTCTCTACCACTAGAGAAAACAAAATTACTTTAATATTTTTTGAAGGTTTCTTTACTTTGTAAGATGTGTCTGGGGAGCTTATTAAGTTCATTAGAAGAGTTGGAGAAATTTAACAGCACTTCTAAGTGGTTTTTTTCCTTCCCATCTCACACAACTTTTGTATTCCTAGACATGAGAAAATAAGATAAAAAGCAGGCTTAACTAAAAGAAACAAACTGAAAAAAATTTTGGGGAAAGGATATTCTGGATGTGAGGAAGATAGTATATATCACATATGGGCCATAGATTTGTTAAATGAAAGAGTAAATGAATATAATAAAAAATATAATAGATTTAAAGGCAGAAAGAACTTCAGAGTCTATCAGGTCTAAACTTTTTATTTGACCACAAAATTGATGTCTAGGGAGGTGAATTGACTTGTCCAAAGTCATATAGGTAAGGGACAGAAGCAGGATTCTTAACCCAGATCATCTGACTCCAAAGTCAGTAGACTTTCTACTACAGCACACTGCCTTCACTAATGATGGAAATAACTTGGTTTCTAGAATTAATTTTTCCTCTGAGGTTTTACACAGAGCTTTCCCCTGAGTTAAATACTGTAGACTAAAATATGTTAGGTCCTGGGCTGAAAAGATAAAGAGCTGTAACCTCAGCAGGAATAGAGGTAAGGAGAAAAAATCTTTCTTTCCTATCTGTGTGTGTGTGTGTGTGTGTGTGTGTGTGTTTAAAGAAGAAAGAAACAACTAGTCATTTCCACATGTCTACTAGACTTAGTCTGAGAAAATGTGTCAAGGTCAAGAAGGACAGGGCTCTGCAGTTTCTTTCAATTATAATAGGATTATAGTACTTAGAGGAGAAGGTGACCCTAGAGATTATCTAGGCTAGCGATCTCATTTTATAGATGAGGTAACTGAGATCAAAAGAGGTTAAATGACTTGGCCAAAGCAACCCTGGTAGTATCAGAGAGGGGCTCTGACTCAAATCCTAGAACTTGATGCACTGCAGTATTCAATCTATTGTAAGATGAAATGAATTGTTTTCCACTTCCCCTCCCATTCTCTCTCCTCTTCCCTCTCTTCACCATGCACTAGTTCCTGTGGGGATGGAAGATGAAAGAATATTGTTATTCATGCATCATGGTGTCACTTTAGACCCATTATATAACCAGGTTCATCTAAGTAGTTTTCCAGGACTGAGGATGGATTTCTTTTGTAGCAATACCTGGGTGACTAACAGCATAACCTGAAAGATGGTTTAGTGCTGTTAGTACTGCAATCTGTGGCTGAAGAAGAGATCCAACCTAAGTGGCCCTGATGGGAGGAGTCAAGAACAGAATGTTGTAAAACTGGGCTTCTTAAACTTTTTGCATTTCAGCAGTGTTTGTTGGTGTTGCATTGCCTGAGGGCATGCACAGTGCAAAGTGCACTTGCTTTGTGTTCAGAACCAAGGCTGCAGTGAAATTACAAGATGCAATGTGGGCAAGTATTTCCAGAAAGTCCTCAGATTCTTTATGTGTTTGATTTTGAATTAATTTTGGTTGGTGCATGCAAAAACCTTTTACTATTGCCAAATTTTTCGGGACCCCTTATGTGATTGTGATCCACAGTTTAAGAATTGCTGTTCTAAAAGACTGATCTAACCAATATGATTAATTAGGGGGTGGGGGAGGTATGTGGGAAGGAATTAACTCTTCCAGGTAATGCTGAGTATATTAATCACTATGTACCAGATACTATTCTAGGTACTGTACATACAAATCTAAAAGTGTAATACAAAAGCATACATACAGATATAAAAGTATAAGTAAAAACTTCCCTCAGGAAGCTTGCATTCTACTTAATACAGTAGATCAATCTTGTTAAACAGCGTTTATTGTTAAACAATTATTAAAATTTAAATAGAAACAAATGACTGCTGGCTGTGTGCTGACTTAGAAAACCTCAAATTAACATTATCTTTATTGTATTGTATTTCTATTTATTTTGTTAAACATTTCTCAATTAAATATTAATGTGGTTTGGAGGCATCCCAGAATTTTATGGAGTTTGATATCTATCTCTCTTAAGACTAAAAGAATAAGTTTACCTTTCTAAGTTTCTGAATTGCTGCAATGGAAGGTTTGAGCTACTTGGGAGAATGAAGTAGAACATAATTGAAATTCTTCTGTCTTTAACAATCGCAAATGTTATTATAGGTTATGAAAGTAGAAGAGGGGAGAAAACTCTCCCTTTTCCATTCTTTTTGAAAATGGTGACCCATATAATGTTTAAGACAGGCATCAACACCATGCAAAGCCTATTGATAGCTATTGTAAATCCTTTTTGAAGGTATCCTAAAGAAGAAATGGAGTAGACTCTTAGGTTCTATCATTGGGACAGTGTAACTGGAAAGTATCCAGCTTCCCTCTGTGAAATGCATAGTTGGAACTGGGGTTCATCACCTGGAGAATTACCTTATTCCTGTGAAGGGAGGCATGACTAGTCATCTCAGACATGTAAATCCATAGAGAATCTATTTCTATGCATTTACAATCTTTCAGTCATAGAATCATGGGCTTTAGCATTGGAAGGACCTTAGAAATTCTCTATTTCAACCCTCTAATTATACAGATGAGGGAATGGAGAACTAGCAAGGTTAAAGTTATTTGTTTGAATGTTCAGAGGTATATCAGAACTGAAATTTGAACTCAGGTTCTCTGATTCTAAATATAGTTCTAATGAGACTATAACACAGCTGTCTCAGAGCATAAAGTTGCTTTGAATATGCATTTTCCCACTTTACACGTGCAGGATCCATCACTGCAATCAAAGATCAGTTTGACAGCTGACTGGAAAATGACTTGAATTGAGGAAAGACTTGATTCAGGGAGACCACCCAGAAGGTTCTTATAGTTGTCCAGGTGTGAGGTGATAAAGACTTGCACCAGACTAGTGGCAGCATCAAGGAGAGGAGGGAGTGAATAAAAGAGATATTATGAAGGTAGGGTCAACAAACATTGGAAATTGTTTGGATATGAGGCAGAATGAGTAAAAAGTCAAGGATAACACCTAAGGTTTGAGCCTGGGTGACTGGAGGATTGATGGTGAATTCCACAATAATAGGGAGGTTAAGGAGGGTGGTGGTTTGAGAAAAATTTGAACGTATTGCTTTTAAGGTGCCTCAGGACATTGAGTTTTAGATGCATAATAGGTAATTGGATATATAAAATTAGAGGTGAGGAGGGATGAAAGGTTTGGAAGAGCCATTGTGGTGAGCCGGCCAATAAGTTAAGTAGGGAAGTGTGAAAAGATTGTCTTGCAGCAGTGAAGGCAAAATGGAGGTTTTGTGACATACATTTGTAGATGGTCCAGTCATAGTGGTTTCATGATTTTCTATAGATTTTTTCAGGAGTACTTGAGGAGGAGTGAAAGCAGGGGATGATGGCTGTGATCCTAAGCTGAGACAAGGCAAGAATTTAATGGGATAAGGGGGTAAGGGACAGGAGGAGAGGACAGTGTAGAGTTGAACTGATTTTCTAAGGGTCAAGATAAGGAGAGAAGAGGGTATAGCCAGTGCTGGGTTGATGGGCTAGGAAACAACTGAGGGATGGAAGTGTTGGAAGTTGCAGTGAGGATAAAGAATAGGGTTTGGCTTTCAAGTCATGAGGAGAGCTAGAAAAACCTGGAATTATGATCAGATAAAGGAATATCTTAGTTCATGAACATGGATGTAGAGCACTTGTGTGTGTTAGCAAGATATAAAATATGAGCATCTTTATATGTAGCTGTGGTAGGGTAGAGGAGGCCATGGGAAATGAGTAAATTGAATCTGCAGTTTAGGCTACTTGAGGTAGAAGTATTAGTGTGTATAGTGAAATCCCCTAGTATGAGGGGACTTCAAATTGATCTTCCTTAACTTGAGGACTATGTCACATCTCTATTCAACAGACTGCAGTGGCTCCCAATTACCTCCAGGACCAAATTTAAAATCCTCTGTCCAGCTTTGAAAGCCCTTCACAATCTGGTTTCTTTCTATTCTTACTCTTCTCCATGTGAATACTTCCTGTATGTTACTCCTTCCCATGTACTCTTTGATCCAGTAATGATGGTGCCCTTGCTGTTCCTTACATAAAATATTCCATCTCCCAACTCTTAAGTATCTTTACAGGTTCTCTTCCTGCTCAGAATACTCTCCAACTTTGTCTCCACCTCCTAACTTCTCAGGCTTCTTTCAAGTTTCAACTAAATTCCTCTCTATCAACAAACACACAAACTTTCCCTAGCCTCCTTAGTTTTAGAAACTTCCCTCTGAAACTAGCCCCCAGTTACCCTTTATACATCTTCTTTGGAAGTAGTTAATTTCATTTTCTCACCCATTAGATTGTGAACTCCTTGAGAGCAGGGACTATCTCTTTTATGCTGGTAAATCCTTCCACTAATAATACAGGTGGCAACCCAGGTATGGCATAGCAGATAAACGCTGGGAAGTTGCTTGAGCCACAAAGAACTTAAGTCCTATGTGTGGGGTTATCCAGCTATTGTGTCAGTGGTGGGATTTAAATTTTTTGCTGATTCTATGTCCAGTACCCAATTCATGATGGCATCCTGTTTCTTTAGGTTATTCCCTTCCCTTCCATGTTACCCTATTCTATTTCATTCCATCCCTTTCCATGTAATTAAGCATTTAATAAATATTCAACAGATGTCATAAATTGTACTAAATTTGGGAGAATATATAGACAAAAATGAAATAGTTTCTGACCTTAAGTAACTTATATTTTAGGGAAATACCATATAAAATATATACAAAACAAATTCAAAAGAGTTTCTATGTCTAGATTGGCAACTTAGGTGGGGGAGGAGGAGACTATGAAAAGTATTTTATTCACTATGGCACAGGAACTGAACCTTGAAAAAAGCTAGGAGCTCCAAGAAACAAAAGTGATTTGGGAGCCACTTCCAGGAAGAGGTAGTCTGTACAAAGGACTAGAGGTGGGAAAAGGGTAATTCTATTATCCTACAATAACCAGGACAATAAGACATAGGATTTTGGACTCTGAGAACCCTGATAGACTGATATTTTTTCCCAGGTTATAGGACATGGATATAGCTCTTTTCAGGGAAATGAAAATTAGTTACCCTTTGGCTATACCCTAGGCTCAACAGGAAGGAGGTGTCCCTTTCAACTGAGGTTTAAATTACTACTCACGCATTATGGAGGGCTTGCTTCTTTGAGGGTTCTTCCGGAGAATCAAAATCTTGTTAGAATTATTCTGGGCACTGATTCAAAGCATGAAAGGCTAAAATATTGCCAACATGGTAATTTACACAATATAATAGCAGGGGAAAATAAATTATCCATAACATACAGCAATGCCCTTAGAGCAGAGAGCCTCTCAGAGCACACAAAAATTATACCTATAATACATCAGCAAAAAAAAAAAAAGGCAAGGATTATAAGAATCAGATTCAGGTTCTTGAAAAATTAGTGGAAATCCCATTTTACCATCACTTTGGAAATTGAAAAGCAATAATAAATGGGCATAGGCTATGCTCAACTTTGATTGATAGAATTCCATATTCCTTCATATTTGTTATTTACCCCTTCAAGTTTTCAAGGCACTTTGCTTGAATATGTATTTCCATTTTTGCTGGGAAACTGGAGCCCTGGAAACTGTTCTCTCATATCCTCTTCAAGGTCAACATACTGGGTAGGGGATGAACTGGAAGGTGAATGAAGTGTGTGTGCAGAAATTATGTACAAATTCGTAGTTTAACTCATTGGGCTCTGACCCTAAGTCCGTATTTCCCCAGGTAGAGAAGAACAAGAGGCTGAGATGACCATTTAAGAAATTCAAGCCTTAAAGAATATCACACCCACACTCTCCCCCCAACACCCCATCTTCCAACTCTTTAAAAACCTTTTGGTTTCTAGTTCTATGAAGAAAAAATCCCATTGCCTGTGACTTCTTTTTCTCTTTGGCAGATAGTATGGTGTTTTGGATGTCAGTTATGTGAAGTGAATTTATAGATTCCAGACAGATGTTCAAGCAGGAGACAAGAGAACAGGCAGTAAAAGAGAGAGGAGGACATGAAAATGAAGCTAATTCTTTATCCAAAAGTGTTCCTGTCTAAAGGTGACATTTTTAAGGATGGTGGCTGGTCATTAGAAGAGAAACATTTGCTAGATTTGGGAAGGAAGGCCTTCCCAGTGTTAGTCATATTGGATCATATGAATGACTATCTCATGGGTCCATAGAAAATATTAGTGGTCCTGGGGAGGGGGGGAGAGTGCATAGATTATAGAAACACACCCACCATGTAGCAGACTATAACCAGTTGCATTTCTCATTGCCCTAAACATAAATGAAACTAGCCTTCCCTTGACTTTGAGCATAATGAAGCTTGAAAAGGAGAGGGCAGAACTCCAAACATGGCTAAGGCCTGTTTTTGAGTTCTGTCTCTGACACTTCCCAACTGTGTGTGACAAGACACGATTTTGCTTAGCCAATTTCCTCCTTCCTAAGATGAGGAAAATAATTATATTTTCACAACTTGTTCCATAGGGTGGTTTAGTGTGTGTGTGTGGGGGGGTGGGGTGGAGGTAAGATTTCTGGGTCGTACAGTGCTATAAAAATGGGAGCTTTCCCCCCCTTCAGATTATGTGTGGTGACAGGAAGGAGACAACCTTAATGCTTTTCTCCAGGGTCAAGTCAATACAACATTGTGAAACAGGCAGACTTAGTCTTTGTCATCTCCAGCCTCCACTTTCTCTATATATGATTTTCCTTTCCGTAGCCTTCCTTATTACATTTTAACATCTTGATCTTTAAAACCTTGTTGAAGTCAATATGGGGCACCCTGATATTTCAATAATAACTTAATCCCCCAAGATTTCTTCCTTTTTCTCTCACTTCCCCTCTCCCCCACTTTTGTTATCCAAAACTGTTCTCTCATAGGGATCTAATCAACATAATAATAATATTTTATATAGCTAAGATTTATATAGCACTTGAAGATTTGCAAAGCACTAATCCTAGGATGTAGCTACTATTTTCACCTTCATTTTAGAGATGAGGAAACTGAAGCAGACTTGTCCAGGGTCATGCAGCTAGTAAATGACTGAGGTCAAATTTGAACTCAGGACTTCTTTGCTAAAGTATAAGGCTCTACCTACTACTTATTTTCCATCAAAGTGTCATTGATGAATAAGACTTAATTTCCTAGGGGAACTTTACAGTTTAAGCCAAAGGGAAGAAGAATCTTTGGTTGCACAGCTTCAGGAATACTAAACAGGCTGGGGATTATTTTGGGGACTGGATAGGATTTCCCCATGGTCCCTTAAGTTATACCATGCAGTCAGCTGCCTCCTCCTGTTCAGAAAGCCAGGCCTACTCCTTTTTCTTCAATCTGTTGGTAATCCATTAGTTCAAAGATCATTGGTTTGAATTAGGAGACCTGGGATTTTAGTCCCAACTTTGCCATTAACTAACTATGTGACCTTGGACAAACTACTTAAATACTCTGGTCCTATAAAATACTATGGTCTATAAAATAAAGAACTTGTATTAAATTATTTCCAAGGAGTCTTCAAGTCCTACATTCTATATGTTTATATTCCAATATATTAACTGTTTGAAAGTCATTTAGTCAGTACTTATGGAAGCATACAAGGTATTCTGAACAGAAGCATACAAAAGATGAAAGGCCTCAACCCGATCTCAGGAAATTTGCTATATGATTGGGGCTACCCAACATATTCCCACTTGTATACATTCATGGTTATACACATGCAAACAAACACATATCAGGGAAGGTTTGTGGGAGGGAACAAGTCCATGGGATCATAGAGCTAAGCCTAAAAGCAACTTGAGAAGCTATCTAATCCAATACATAATTTTACATATGGGGAAACTGAGGTCCAGAAAGTTTAAGTGACTTTCCCAAAGACATGTATTAAGTGGAAGTGGAATTTGAAGGGAAGCCAGTGGAAGGCTTTCCAGATAGGAAAACAGTATGAAGAGACCAGAAAACACATGGTATGAGTCAGAAGACACTCTCCTGATGGGAACAGCAGGTTTGTGAAAGGGGGGTAGGTCTGGCCACACTACTGCACTGTAAAACCTGAGAACCAGAGGGCCATTTCACAGCACTTAAACTCCAAAGACAATTAGATTACTGAATTTTGGATTCCACCTTCCTGAAAGCTGTGTGGTCAGTTAAGTTTCTTGGCTGATCTCCATAATTGAAAGCTCAGCAAACTGAGTAGAGCACAATTTTCATTAGGAATGTATGTACTGAGCCAGGAAGCCTGCCTCGAGAAAAGGCTGAGGAGGGCTGGCATGTTGGCATCATGTGTACAAGCTTCAGCTGTTCTCAGTGATTCCCCTTTCATCTGCAATTTATGGTGTTGGTATTTTTCAAGCCTGTGGGGCTTTGAATTGAACACTCAGAATGAATTTACTGTATAATTTTCCCTCAAACTCTCCTCTGAGAGGAACCTGGCAGGTGACCATTGTGATGGTGATTTTCTCTGATGTGGTAAATAGTCCAATAGGTAGGCAACTGGGACCTCAAGCTTTGCTCACACAAAACACCCCCCAGAATTTTCAGGCTTTATGTATCAGGCCTGAATAGTTCTCAAGAAGTTTTTTATCAGGAAGAAAGCAGAATAGTCTTCAATTTTTGAGTAATGTAGCAAAATATAGACTATTTTCCCCAAAGAAAAAAGTATCCATGTAGATCAATTCATAAGCATTTCTTCAGTAAAACTCAGTGATGTGACTTAGACTTAATTTGTGCATATTTAATTTATAGTTTTGGGAGAAATGGTCATTCATTTATTTGGTGTTGGAGGACTTGGACTTACTTCACAAATTTGTCTACTATTTCCTATGATGGGAAAATCTCTCTGGTTCTCAGGTTTCTCATGTGTAATATGAAAAATTTGGATTAGATATACTCTAAGGTCTCTCCCAAATCTAAATCCATGAGCCCAATGATCACAGACAAATACTTATTGACTCTCTGCTATGGAGGTGTGAGGCACTGGGGGGAGACAAAGACACATCAAAAGAGAGTTATTACACTCAAGAAGCTTGGCTGACTTGTTGAGCAGAGACTTTTCAGTGCTGTTTGGAGGAAAGTCATTGAATTTGGATTCAGGGGCATGGGTTCAAATCCTGACTGTTATTTACTACCCATATGATATTAATAAGATCTTAACATCATCAAATTTTACTGTCTTTATCTGCAAAATGAGGGGTTTCCATTAGATCAGGGGTGGGGAACCTGCAGCCTTCAGGCTAATTTGGCCCTCTAGGTCCTCAAATGCGGCCCTTTGACTGAATCCAAACTTCACAGAACAAATCCCCTTAATTAAAGGATTTGTTCTTCAAAACTTGGACTCAGTCAAAAGGCTGCACCCAAGCCTAGAAGGCCACATGTTGTCTCAAGTGCTGCAGGTTCCCCACCTTAGCACTAGATGAAATCTTAAGCCCTCTTCTATCCTTACATCAATGAACCTATTATCCTAGCAGCTAAGGAGCTCCTAACTTGTAAATTAGGTCAGGAACTGGGATTTCTGCTCTTTCTTTTCTGCCAAAATCCAGTGATCCAAGGGATGGAATCACATGGGATGAGACTCTAGTTGGTGACCTCTAACTGGAATTGCCTCCTATAATTTCTTAACAGGATAAAGATAACTATGTCTATAAACATAAACATAGTGACATAAACAAAATCTCTCATATCTATCTTTTAGTTATTTATGCAGATATCACCTTGTTCTGGCTGCCATCCCCTCTCACCTGGACTATTTCAATTGTCTCCTAACTGGTCTCCCAGACTCAAATCTCTACCCTCTATAAACTACCACTTACAGTTTTGAACCTGATATTTCTCAAACCCACTGCTGACACTCACAAACCCCTCTTTTATGCTATAGAATAAAGTACAAATGCCTCTGTTTGGCATTTAAAGACCTTCCAGTTTACAATAATATGTTATTCTCTTTCGCATACCTTGCAGTTCATTATAAACAACTTTCTACCTCTCATTTCTGTGTCCCTGCTCAGGCAAGTCAACAAGCATATATTATATTAAGTTCCTAATGTATATGAGGTCCCAAGCTAAGGAGGCAGTTTCACCAGTTATCAGAGTATGCTGAGAGGAGTAGCACCTAATACTGGGAAGGTAAGGAGAGATCAAGTTATATAGGGCTTTAAAAGCCAGAGAATTTTCTTTCATTTTGGAGTTAATAGGAAGTCATTGGAATTTTTTTTGAAGGGGGGAAGGTAGAGCAATTGGGGTTAAGTGACTTGCCCAAGGTCACACAGCAGTTTGTGTGTGTGTGTGTGTGTGTGTGTGTGTGTGTGTGTGTGTGTGTGAAGTGTCTAAGGCCAGATTTGAGCTCAGGTCCTCCTGACTCCAGGGCTGGTGCTCTATTAACTGTACCACCTAGCTGCCTCCTCGTCATTGGAATTTATAGAATGGCTTTGTGACATGATCAAACGTACAGTTTAGGAAGTAAATACGATAGCTGAGTAGAAGATGGAGTGGAAGGGAGATGGACTTGTATAACAAGGGATACATATATACCAACCAAAATGCTGCTGCAACAGTGTAGGTATGAGGTAATGAGGGCCTGTATGAAGGTAGTGGCAGTATCAGAAGAATGAAGGGAGCCAGGCATAGAGGAGATACATTAGAAAGGTAGAGTTGACAAGATTTTATAATGGGGTGGGTATGGGGGAAAGAGGGAGAGGAGTAGAGTATAATACCTAGCTTGTAAACCTGTGTGACTAGGAGCAGGCTCCGGTGGTGTTCTCCACTGTAATATGGAAATTAGAGAAGGGGGAGGTTTTTTTTTTTTTTTTTAGGGGGAGGAAGAGGGAGCAGATAATCAGCAATGTTTTGGATATATTAAGTTTAAGATGTCTATGGGACATTCAGTTTGAGAAGTTCAGTAGGAAGTTGGAGATATAAAGGTGGAGGCCAAGAGAGAGGTTAAGGTTGTAAAAATAGATCTGAGAATCATCTGCATAGAGATGATGAATTGAATCTGTGGGAAAGTGATGAGATCAGCAAGTGAAATAGTTTAGGTTGTTGTTTTTGGTCTTGGCCAACTCGTTGTGACCCCATTTTGGATTTTTGTGTCAAAGACAGTAGAGTGGTTTGCTGTTTCCTTTTCTAGCTCATTTTTATAGATGAAAACACAAAGGCAAACAGGCTTAAGTGACTTGCCTAAAGTCACACAGCTAGTAAATATCTGAGGCAAGATTTGAATTCAGGACTTCAAGACCCCCAGCTCAACCCTATTGCACTATACTACCTAACTGCCTAAGAGAGTTCGGTTTTGGAGAAGTTAATGATTGGTTAGTTAATGATGAAGTTGGAAAACAGACTCTACAGAGTTAAGAGAGTGAAAGGGACCAGAAGTGGAGGCACACATTATAGATGGCCTTCTGAAAGAATTCACAACAAAAATGAGAAAAGATAGAGGATGATAACCAGGAGGACTGGACAGATCAAGTGATGGTTTTCTGAGAATGGGGGAGACATGAGCATATTTGTAAATAACAAGAAAGCAATAAGGGAGAGGTGGAAGATGAGTAAGAAAAGTGGTGATGATAGAGGGAGCAATCTACTGGAGAAGAGGGCATGGAGATGGGATGGGTTTGCCTTGGTAAAGAGAAAGGCCACATCTTCATGGAAACTCCACTCTTCAATGCAAACCAACTATTACAGAATCTATAGCCTCAGAGAATGTCATGAGGTTTTGACAAGTGAGAGAATAGTTAAGTGGATTGCCAGTATCACTTATCCAATATAGGTCAGAGGTAGTACTTGAATGTGTTTTCCTGACGAGGCCAGCTCTCCATCCATGCCCTATTTTTTGCATTTAACAGTATTTTATTTTTCCAATTATATGTAAGGGAAGTTTCTAACATTAATTTGTATAAGATTTTGAGTTCCAAATTTCTCTCTCTTTTTTCCTTCCCTCCTCCCTTTCCAAGACAGCAAGCAATCTGATATAGGTTTTACATGTACAATCATGGTAAACATATTTCCACATTAGTCATGTTGTAGAAGAAGAACTAGAACAAAAGGGAAAAAAAACAAAACCACAAGAAATTAAAACCAGCAACAACAACAAAAAAGATCAAAATAGTACGCTTTGATCTGCATTCACACTCCATAGTACTTTCTCTGTATGTAGATAGAATTTTCTGTCATGAATCTTTTGGAATTGTTTTAGATCATTGTATTGCTTAGAAGAGCTAAGTGTATCATAGTTGATCATCGCACAATATTCCTGTTACTGTGTACAGTTTTCTCCTGGTTATGCTCACTTCACCCAGCATCAGTTCATGTAAGTCTTTTTAGGTTTTTCTGAATTCTACTTGCTTATCATTTCTTATAGAACAATGATATCCCATTACATTTATATACCACAACTTGTTCATCCATTCCCCAATTAATGGGCATCCCCTCAATTCCCAATTCTTTGCCACCACAAAACAAACTGATGTAAATATTTTTGTACCTATGGGTCCTTTTCCTTTTTTATGATTTCTTTGTGATACAGATCTAGCAGTTCTATTGCTGGATCAAAGGGTATGCTCAGTTTTATAACCCTTTGGATATAGGTCCAAATAGCTGTCCAGAATGGTTGGATCAGTTCACAACTCCACCAACAATGCATTAGTGTCACAATTTTCCCATATCTTCTCCAACATTTATCATTTTCCTTTTCTATCATATTACCCAGTATGATAGGTGTGAGGTGGTGCCTCAGAGTTGTTTAAATGTACATTTTCTAATCAATAGTGATTTAGGCTTTTTTAATATGACTATAGGCAGCTTTAATTTCTTCATCTGAAAGCTACCTGTAATTTTTTTCTTTTTTTTTTTTTTTTCAGAGGGCAGTTGGGGTTAAGTGACTTGCCAAATTTCACATGGCTAATAAGTGTGTCAAGTGTCTGAGGCTGGATTTGAACTCATGTCCTTCTGACTCCAGGGCCAGTGCTCTATTCACTGTGCCACCTAGATGTCCCTCCTGTAAATATTTTTGACCACTTATCAATTAGGGAATGATGTGTATTCTTATAAATTTGACTCATTTCTCTATATTTTTGAGAAATGAGGCCTTTATCAGAGACACTGACTGTAAAAATTCTTCCCCAGCTTTCTTCTTTCCTTATAATTTCGGTTCCATTGGTTTTATTTTTGAAAAACCTTTTTAAGTTAATGTAATCAAAATTTTCCATTCTACATTACATAATGTTCTCTAACTCTTCTTTGGTCATAATTCTTCTTTTCACTATAGATCTAACAGGTAAACTATTGATCTCCTAATTTGCTTATAGTATCACTCTTTATATATAAATCATGTACCCATTTTTACCTTATCTTGGTATAGGGCATGAGATGTTGTTCTATACGTAGTTTCTGTCATACTATTTTCTAGTTTTCCAAGCAGTTTTTGTCAAATAGTGAGTTCTTATTCTAGAAGCTGGCGTCTTTACATTTATTAAATAGTAGATTACTATAGTCATTTACTACTCTATCTTGTGTACCTAACCTATTCCACTGATCCACCACTCTTTTCTTAGAACCAAATAGTTTGATGATTCTCACTTTTAAATATAGCATTAGATCTGTTATCTTGATATTCTTGATCTTTTGTTTTTCCAGATGAATTTTGTTATTAATTTTTCTAGCTCTATAAAATATTTTTGGTAGTTTGATTGTCATGGCACGGAATAGGTAAATCAATTCAGGTAGAATTGTCATTTCCATTATGTTAGTTCTGACTACCCATTAGCAATTGATATTTTTTCAGTTGTTTACATCTGACTTTATTTGTGGGAAAAGTGTTTGTGTTCACATAGTTCCAGGGTTTGTCTTGGCAGATAGACTTCCAAATATGTTATATTGTCTACAGTTGTTTTAAATGGAATTTTTCTATCTCTTGTTGCTGTGCTTTTTTGGTAACATGAAGACATGCTGAAAATTTATGTCTATTTTATACCCTTCCACTTTGCTAAAGTTGTTGTTTCAAGTAATTTTTTAATTGATTCTCTAGGATTCTTTAAATATATCATCATATCATCTACAAAGAATGATAATTTTGTTTCCTCATTGCCAATTCTAATTCCTCAAATTTCTTTTTCTTCTTTTATTGCTAAAGCTAACATTTCTAGAACAATGGTGGTGATGATGGACATCTTTGTTATTGGGAAAGCCTCTATTTTATCCCAATTATATATAATGCTTTCTGATGATTTTATATAGATACTGCTTTTCATTTTAAGGATAACTACATTTATTCCTTTGTTCTCTAATTTTATTTTTTCATCTCTAGGATTATATTATTTAATTTCCAATTAATTTTTAGTCTATCCATGGCCTTTTATTACACATAGTTTTTATTGCATCATGAACTGAAAAGGATACATTTAATACTTATGCCTTTCTGCATTTGATTGTCAAACATTTATGCCTTAATACATGGTTAATTTTTGTGTGGGTCCCATATACCACTGAGAAAAAAGTATATTCCTTTCTATCCCCATTCAATTTTCTCCAGAGGTCTATCACATCTACTTTTCTAACATTTTATTCACCTGCTTAATTTTTTTCTTGTTTATTTTTTGTTTAATTTATTTATTTCTGAGAGAGGTAGGTTGGGGTCCCCCACTAGCATAGTTTTGCTCTCTATTTCTTCCTGTAATTCACTTAACTCCTCTTTTATGAATTTGGATGCTATACCACTTGGTGCATATATGTCGGGCATTGATATTACTTCATTGTCTATGGTAGTAGTTTCCTTCCATTATGTCTTTTAATTAGCTCTATTTTTGCTTTTGCTTTGTCTGAGATCAGTGTGAGAATCAGAATTTCTACCCCTGCTTTTTGTTTTTTACACTAGCCAAAACATAATATAGTCTGCTCCAGGCGTTTACCTCCACTCTGAGTGTCTCTACTTCAAATATGTTTTTTGTAAGCAACATACTATAGAATTCTGTCTTTTAACCCACTCTTCTAGTAGCTTCCATTTTATGGGAGAAATCATTCCATTTAAATTTACACTTATGCTTACTTTTGTATTTCTCTCCATTCTATTTTCCCTTACTTATAAATTTTTCCCTCATTTCAACCAGTCCATCCTCACCAGTGTTTTGCTTTTGACCACTGACTCCCTCAATCTACTCTCTCTTCTTTTAGCATTCCCTTTCCCCCCTTTCCTCTCATACTTCCACCCTCCCTTTTATCAGCTTACTTTTCCTGTTTCTTTCCCATTTTCTCTACTACTTCCATATAGCATAAGATAAATTTTTTATACCCAAGTGTGTATATTATTCCCTCTTTGAGCCAAATCTAATGAGAGTAAGGTTCAAACAACGCTTACCCCTTCCCTTCTTTCTCTCTACTGTAATAGGTCTTTTGCACCACTTCATGTGATGTAATTTACCCTATTCTGCCTCCATATTTCTTCTTCTCCAGGATAATTACTTTTGTATATTAATTTGTACATTTATTTTTTCCCTTTTTTTAATTAAACAAATGCTTTATTAACTTCTGGTTTACATCATACATTTCCACCAGATTATGAGTTATATTTTCCCCCATTTTTTCCCTACCCACCACCCCAGAATAGCAGTCCCACTAGATATCCCCTCATCCAATCTGCTCTCTCCCATATCTTCTCGATACCCCCTTTGACTTTGCCATTAGGGGAAGATGAATCTCTAGGCCCCAATGCCTGGACATCTTATGAAACATTTGATTTTAAAACTTCGATTTTCAGATCCATTCCCTTCCTCCCTTGTCACCCACTCCCTCTGAGAAGATAAGTAATTCAGTATGTGTTGTACATGTATAGCTATGCAAAACATTACCATAGTAGATATATTGTAAAAGACTGCTTATATTTCCCTCCCACCCATCTCACCTCCCAACTGGTCCATTCCCTACTTTGATCCTGTCCCTCTTTGAAAGTGGGTACTTCCAATCTCCCCTCCCCCCAGAATGCCCTCCCCTCCATCATCCCCCCTCTCATCCTCCTTTCCCCTACTCAGGAGACTGAGTGAGGGTAAGATATTCCATTTAGTATGTATGTGGTTCTCTCCTTGAGCCAACTTCAGTGAGAATATGCTTTTGCCTTTTTGCCTTCCTGTTCTTCCCCCCGCAACTACTTCCCCTTGCCTTTTCTACATGAGATAGTTTACCCTACCCTGTGTCTCTCCATCTCCTCTTGCCACTTTCCTCTCTCACTTCTTGACTTCACGAACCCTTAAGAATCATCCCTTCCTTGGGTGGCTAGGTGGCACAGAGAGCAGAGCGCTGGGCCTGGAGTCAGAAGGACCCGAGCTCGCATCCGGCCCCAGACACCCAACAGACAAACAAAAACCCAGCCGTGTGACCCTGGGCAAGTCACCCAATCCCAATTGCCCTCCAAAAAAGAAAAAAAAAGAATCATCCCTTCCCATCAAATTCAACCTGTGCCTTCTATCCATGTATACCTGTGAACATATGCCATGTACCCTTCTTCAATTATTTTCATAATGAGAAATGTTTCATCAAACACAGTTATTGTTTTTCCATGTAGGAATGTAAATAGTCCAACTTTGATAAGTTCCTTTTGATTTCTTTTTCCTGATTACCTTCTCAGGCATCTCTTGCTTCTTGTGTCTGGATGTCAAATTTTCTATTCAATTTTGGTTTTTTCCTCAAGAATGCTTGAAAGTCCTCTATTCCACTGAATGACCATATTTTGCCCTGAAACAAGATACTCAGTTTTGCTGGGTAGGTGACCCTTGGCTTCAATCCCAGCTCTTTTGCCCTCTGGAATATCATATTCCATGCCCTTCTATCCCTCAGTGTAGAAGATGCCAGGTCCTGGGCTATTCTGATTGTGTTTCCACAATATTGAAATTGTTTCTTCCTGGCTGCTTGTAGTATTTTCTCCTTGATCTGGGAGTTCTGGAGCCTGGCCATAATATTCCTAGGAGTTTTCTTTTTGGGATCGTTTTCAGGAGGTGATCTGTGGATTCTTTCAACCTCTATTTCCCCCACTGGGTCTAAAAATCAGGGCAATTTTCCTTGAGAATTTCTTTAAGGATGATTTCTAAGTTCTTTCTTTGATCATGGCTTTCAGGTAGTTCAATAATTTTTAAATTATCTCTCCTGGATATATTTTCCAGGTCAATGGTTTTCCCCATGAGATATTTCACATTGCCTTCTATTCTTTCATTTGTTTGGATCTGTTTAATAGTATCTTGATTTCTCATAAAGTCTCTAGCTTCCATTTGCTCCAGTCTGACTCTGAAGGAATGAATCTCCTCAGTGAGCTTTTGAGATTCTTTTTCCATCTGGCAAATTCGACTTTTTAAGGTATTCTTCTCCTCATTGCCTTTCTGAGCCTCTTTTGCCATTTGAGTTAGTCTATTTTTTAAGGTGTTATTTTCCTCAGTCAGGCTGTTGACTGTCATTTCATACTTTTCTTGCATCTTTTTCATTTCTCTTCTCAAATTTTTCCCCCACTTTTCTTATCTGCTTCTTAAGGTCCTCTATGGACTGTAGCCAGCTTGTATTTTCATTTGGGGCTTTTGCTGCAGGAGTTCTGACCTCTCAGTCCTCCTCCATGCTTTGAGCCTCTTTGCCCCTAAAATAGGAGTCCAATGTTGAACTTTTCTGTTTATTTTGTTTCATTTGCCTAGGCATGTTGCCACTTAATTACTTGATTTTTGGTCTTGTTGCCACAGTAGGACTCTGCCACCAGACAGGGGAGCTTCCGCCCAAACGTGGGGTCTTCACAACTTCCGCCAGTTGGGTGGCCTCTGTAAAGCCTCCACCCACTCTGGCAAGTTGGATACCCACCCCAAACTTCCCCCGCAGACCACAATCCACATCCAGGCAGTTTAAAGCAAAATCGATTAACCCCCAGACTGATTGCTGGATCTTCCTACAGTTCACAGACCAGGAGCTAGAGCCACTACTGATGCTGAGAAAATGGCTTCTGTGCAGCTGTTTCTTCAGCAGCTTTTTGCCCCCAGGGGAGGAAGCCAAGTGTTCCCCAAATACTGGTCCCAAAGTCCATAGGGCACTAACCTCTCACTTTGTCCTAGGCATATCTGTGCTGATAATTCTGGAATCGCCACAATTGATGGTGTTCTGGGGTCCTTCCAGTCGGCTGAAGGCCCGGCTGCCCTGGGGCTAAAACCGCGGGCCTGGGCTCAACTCCCAGAGCTCTGCACTGTTGGTTCCCAGTGCGCTGTGCTGCCTGCTCTCAGAGCGCTGCACTGGCCACTTCCTTCAGGGCTGCTGGGCTGTCCTCAGCAGGAGGTTAGCTTCTCTGTGCCGTTCTGTGGGTGCTGTGGCTCCACAAGTTGTTTGGAGTCCCCTTTCACATTATTTGAAATTTGTGTGGGGCAGAGCACATTGGAAATGCTGTTTCTACTCCGCCATCTTGTGTACATTGATTTTTAATTTTTTCTATATCATCACTTCAGAGTCAACTTATACCATACTATTTGTTTATATATACTTTCTAATTTCCCTAATAGAGTTATAGTTCTCAAGAGTTACAAATATCTTCCCATATAGGCATGTAAGCAGTTTAATCTTATTTAATGATATGGTTTCCTCCCCTTCTTTCCTGTTTACCTTTTTATATTGCTCTTAAGTCTTTTATTTGATGATATAATTTTCTATTCAGCCTTGGTCTTCTCATCAGGAAAGTTTAAAATTCCCATTTTTTATTGAATATCCATTTTTCCCTCTGAATGTTGATGCTCAATTTTGAAGGATTGTTGGTTGTGATCCAAGCTCCTTTGCTTTCTGGAATATCATATTCTAAGCCCTCTGACCCTTTAATATAGAAGCTGCTAAGTCCTGTGTAATCCTGAATGTGACTTCTTGATATTTGGATCATTTCTTTCTGGCTGCTTACAGTATTTTTTCCTTGACCTGATAATTCTGCTATTTAGCTACAGTATTCCTTGGAATTTTCATTTTGGAATCTCTTTCAGAATGTGATTGATGGATTTTTTTTTACTTCTATTTTATCCTCTAGTTCTAGTGTATCAGGACAGTTTTCCTTGATAAATTTTTGAAAGATGCTATTCAGGTTCTTTTTTTCATCATGGCTTTCAGGTAATCCAATAATTCTTAAATTCTCTCTCTTGCATCCATTTTCCAGGTCCGTTGTTCTTTTCAATGAGATATTTTATATTTTCTTCTTTTCTTTTCATTCTTTAGATTTTGTTGGACTGATTCATTTTGTCTCATAGATCATTAGCATCCACTTGCCCAATTCTAATTTTTTTAAGAGATAATTTTCTTCAGTTAGCTTTTGTATCTCCTTTCCATCTGGCTAATTCTGCTTTTTATGGAATTATTTTCTTCAGTCATTTTTTTGTCCTTCCTTCTCCAAACTGTTTACTTACTCTTGCATGCCTCTCATTTCTTTTCCCAATTTTTCTTCTACCTCTCTTATTTGATTTTTAAAATCCTTTTTGAGCTCTTCCCAAAAAGGTTTTTGGACTTGAGACTAATTTATATTCCACCTTTGAGGATTCACTTATAGGTATTTTAACATTGTTCTCTTCTGAATCTGTGTTCTGGTCTTCCCTGTCACCATTGTAGTTTTCTATGGTCAGGGCCTTTTTCCGTTATTCACTCATTTTAAGATCTATTTTGTGACTTTAAAGTTGAGTTCTGCTTCTGGGGCACAGGAGACACTGTCTCAAACTTATTGTATTGGGGGGCCAGGTGCCTGGTCACTGGCTTTCTGCACTGGGACCTTCTGGGCTTGCTGCTTTCCCATTGTGCTGTGGTGGCCTGGCCTAGTTGTACCTGTTGTGATAGGGCTCTGGGACTGGCGATTCACCTTCTGTACTAGGGCTTAAGGGCTTACAGCTTTTCTGATGTGCTACTAGCCTGCTGAGCCAGGACCAAGGTGCTTCAGTTGCTGACCTGTGCTGTGGCTAAGAGTCTCCCAGTGGCTTTCCTGAGTGCCATCTGTGCTGGGCTGTGCTCCCCTTTTACTCAAGTAAGACATACTTTTTCTGAAGTCCTTCTAAGTTATCTTAAGTTGGAAAATTGTCTCACTTCATCTTTTTGTATGTTCCATCACTCCAGAATCCATTTAAAGGCTTGATGTAATATTGTTTCTGAGGGAAATTGAGGAGAGCTCAGGCAACTGTCTGCCTTCTCTCTGCCATCTTGGCTCTGCCTCCCATCCCATATTACTTCCTGCAACATAATAGATATTTAATAAATTATTGTTAGATTGGATTAGAAATCTCATTTTCCTCATTCTATATAAATGACAAATAAGTAGTTCAATTTAATTGACTTCTTCCTTTTCCTTCCTTCTTTCACTTTTCCTTCTCTTTCTTCATCTTTTTCTCTCCCCCCCTTTCCTTCCTTTCATAGCATTCCCCTGAGAAAGGCGTTAAAAAGGGGAACTCCCTCACTTCAATTTAGTTCAGACACATGTATCTTCTGATTGCTATTGACAGTGAAACTGCTCCAAACCAGGAAGGGGAAAATGCCATCTGCCTTTAGGCATCTGAAAAGATGATAATATATCAGAAGAAACAAAGGACAAATGGGAGGTGACACTGACACTGTATTCCTCCTTAGAAAACCATAAGATGATAGCTTGTAGCTTAGTGGAAGTAAATTCTTCCACCCCAACTCTATGAAGTTTAGAGTTATCCTTACACATCAAGTCTGACAGGAAGAAATAGGGGCTATGATTCCTTTAGTATATCCTCAGAGTTCTGGCTTAGCAACCAATTAAAAAAGTCATTATGGCCATCTGGAGAACAGTCACAGTAAATATGTGCCTGCTTTGAAGTGAGGGGAAGACCTCTCCATCACACATAACCCAAGGGGATGCTATACTTTCTTTCCTCAATGATCCATACAATTCTGTCAAAACCTTAGAATTACTTGTTGTTGTTGTTGTTGTTTTCATTTTTTTTAAGTATGACCACTCTTTAAGCTTAAGATGTCTATGGGATACTTTGAGATGTCCAATAGGCAGTTAGAGAAGTCAGACCTGAGATTAGGAGGGAAATTGGTCCTGGACAAATTGATCCACATTTAATGGGCATGACCTGAAGATTCAGCCATGTAGATCAGAAAGAACAGTTTGACAAGTATCAAGGACAACCAAGAAAGACGTGTCATAAAAACCTAAAAAGAAGAAAATGCTAAGGGGAAGAGGGTGATTGATGGTGCCATTCGCCACCTGGCTGGACTCTTTGGATTCTCTATCCTTTCCAAGGAATCTCTTCATCCTGCCAACTCACTTCAGTTCAGGAAGTCATATCTTATCAGTAACTTTGCTTGTGGAACCCCCTCACTCACTCCAGTTGGAGGGGAGAAGGGGAAGGATGGTGTTTAGGCCAGGCATATCTTCATTTCTTACCTTATTGTGACCCATTGGCTTTTTCCATCATTCCCCAGTGCTGAGTATCTTCCTCCCCATCCCCCCTTTCTGCTTCTTTGGCATGCCTCAAAATATTGTAAATTCTTTAAACTCAGCCAATGTATTTTGCTTTTCTTTGTATCTTTAGTTCTTAGCATAGTGCCTAGCAAATAGCAGGTGCATAATAAATGCTCATTGACTGATTTTGTATGTGACTTTTGAGGAAATGAATCTTGGGTCCAAATGTGGCCACCCATCAGCTTATTATTACTATGAACTTGAATATGGAGGATTGATTGAATTCACTGATTAACAAGAATTCAGTAAATAGCTACTATATATTGGGCAGTGTGTCAAACTCTATAAATATAAAGATAAAAAGGAATAGTTCCTTCCTCTCAGGAATTATACATTCTCTGTGGAAATACTATTTGGTGAAACAATACATTCACTTATAAGTAAATATAAGGTAACTTAGTGGTAGGTAGTCTGTGTGTGTTTGTGTTGGGGGGAGTCTACAAGTAGCTGAGGGGATCAAGAAAGGCCACATGTAGGAAGGAGACAGTACTTGGGCTGAGGTTTGAAGAGATTTAGGGATTCAAAGAAGTAGAGGTAAGGGGAGAAAATATTTGAGGCATTAGAAATAGCTGCTGCATCTAATGCAAAGGCATAGAGAAAAGAAATTAGAATGTTAATAATGATAGCTAACATTAATTTAATGCTTACTATATTCTAGGCACTCTACTAAGGACTCAAAAAAATCTTAATTTGATTCTTGCAACAACCCTAGGAGGAGGTGCTGTTACTATTCCCAATTTATAGATGGTGGAAAATGAGGCATACAGAGGTTAAGTGACTTGCCCAGGATAATGCAATTGAGTATCTGATGTAACATTTGAATTTAGGTCTTTCTGAGGGCAGCTAGGTAGTATAGTGAGGGCAGCTAGGTGGCATAGTGGATATAGTGCAGGGCCTGAAGTCAGAAGATTCATTTCCCTCAGTTAAAATCTGACCTCAGATACTTACTAGCTGTGTGACTTTGGGCAAATCGCTTAACTTCTGTTTTCCTCAGTTTCCTCATCTGTAAAATGGGCTGGAAAAAGAAATGGCAAACAACTGTAGTATCTTTGCCAGGAAAACCCCAAATGAGGTCATGATGAGTCAGATACGACTGAAAAAGACCGAACAAGAACTTTCTTCTCCAAGTCTGGTACTGTCATTTTTTGTATTTGTATCCTCAGTCCCTGGCATGTAGCAGGCCTCTAATAATGTTTGCTGATTGATTGATTGATTGATTGATTGAGGAGTAGCAAAAAGGCCAGCTTGGCAGAAATACAGAAAGCATAATGGGGAGGAATGGATAATAAGCCTGGAAATTGACACTGGAGCCAGACTGTGAAAATCTTTAAATGCCAGTGGAATTTCTATATTATGCTAAATGTGGCTACTGGAGCTTTTGAATAGGGATTTCATATGGTCAGATCTGTGCTTTAAGAATATGATTTTGGCAACTTTGTGAAGGATGGTTATAGGCAAAGTGAGGGGGGATTTTTTAGGGAGGGTGAATAATGCTGAAATGGAAATGAGATTTCCTTTTTGTAACCAGTGTTTTCTGAAAGACAAAATGGCTTTCTCTCATATCCAAAAATCGAGACTTGGTAAATGATAAGTGCTTAAAAGAGAACAACACCAGCAATGCAATTTTATGGGGAGGAATTTAAGGAAGAAGGTAATATTGGGTTTTGTTATGGAAAGATAATCAGCCTTTCCCCTTTCTTCCTCCCTGAGGTGTGTGGAAACCTAGTGTATCTGATTACCTTCAATCCCCCAGGGCAGTAATTATTTTATGATAACACCAATAAGGCAGCCAGAAGAGGGTTGTTTTCAAATTTCTTTTAGCATAATAGCAAAACACATAGAGCAGGAGCTTTGTCAACTGTGAGGTCCATGGAGATTAATCTGCCCTTTCACAGAGCATAACTGGCAGCCTGAATCTTCCTGGAGTTTATTTTTTTCTACGAGTCCTGAAGGAATTCCTAGTTACAGATGGACCACAAATATATAGTAGAGAATTCTGCTGGCTGTCAAATGAAGTTTGAATCCTGGACTATGTAGCATGTGTCGAATGGGTTAAATGAAATAAATGCAGATTTATGTACTATTTGTAGCCTGAGGGTTTATATATCACCTCCCAAATCCCTTCAAAAAGCTTTATGATCATCCTAGCACCCCCCAGGAATTAGTGACACCTATTTGGATTGGTACTTGAAGACAGAAAATCTTTAAATTCCCCTCTAATGCCTGTCATGTTGTCATGCATCTGAGTAGGGGTGTTAATAGATGTTTTATGTGAGAAACTGATGAATATATTTTTTAAAATTGATGGTCATTTTAGTAGAAAACATTTGTTCAACTCCTCCCATAGTGCTTTGCACATTGGAGGCACTTATGTTAATTATGATAATAAATGTTTGTTGACTAATTAGATAGAATTATGTGCATATCTATATGCAAACACTTAAATGATTTACAAAGCAAGTTAAACTGGATACTTCCTCTTGTCTTTATAACCCAAGATAGATAGGAGTTCCTATTATTCAGGATTTTCTTTAAAAAATTCTAAGTTCTTGGGGCGGCTAGGTGGTGCAATGAGTAGAGTGTCGGTCCTGGAGTCAGAAGGACCTGAGTTCAGATCCGGCCTCAGACACTTAATGCACACACAAACAAAAACCTAGCCGTGTGACCTTGGGAAAGTTACTTAAAACCCAATTGCCCTCCAAAAAAAAAAATTCTAAGTTCTAGGTAAGAAAGTATTTTTCTGTTGCTCCATTTTAATTTAAATTTGAATGGCATTTTTTTTTTAAGTACACATATGTGCAAAGCCCGGTTTTAAACACTCTGGATACAATGTTGATAAATAATTTAATCATTGCCCTCAAATTGCTATAATGGAAAAGGATGAATACATGACCACAAATAAATAGGATACAAAGGAATAAAAATTGATTTCAAGACATTAGTCTGTAATAATTAGAAAAATGCAAATTAAAACAACTATGAGGTGCTACTTCACTTTCATTAGATTGGTTAAAATCACAGAAAAAGAAAATGACAGAAAATAAGTACACTAATGCATTGTTGGTTGAGTAGTGAGATAATCCAACCATTCTGCAGAAAAATTCATAATTATGCCTAAAAGACTATAAAACTACATACTAAGTAAAACCACTACTAGATCTGTATCCTGAAGAGACCAAAGAGAAAGGAAAAGGACCCACATATACCAAAAATATTTATAGCGGATCTTTTTGTGCTGGGAAAAAATTGGAAACTGAGCAGTTGTCTATCAAATGGGACATTACTGAACAAGTATATGAATTCATACTATGAAGGGGGTGGTTTAAAAACATGAGAAGACTTATATGAACTGATGCAAAGTGAAATAAGCAGAATCAGGAGAATAATGTAAACAACAACAGCAATATTATAAAGATAATTGTGTAAGACTTAGTAGCTGATCAATACAATGACTTGCCACAACTCTAAAGGATTCATGATGAAAAATGCCAACTGCCTCCAAAGAGATAACTGATGGACTCAGACAGATTAAAGCATATTTTTTTATCTTCCTTTATTTTTCTTGCTTTTTTTTTTTCCAGAACATGGCTAATGCCTAAATGTGTTTTACATGACTTCATTTTCATATTTCTTGACTTCTTAATTGTTAGGGGAGGAAAAAAATGGAACTAAAAATAAATTTTAAAAATACTCTTGTGATTATATTGAGAATAGGTAATTTCAGACAAAGGTAATATCTTTTTTTTCCCCCAAAAGGGTTACTAACCTTGCAGGTCAAAGAAATACTCTAAGAATAGTTTGACTTGGTATTAACAAAGCATTTGGTAAGTTTCTCATATTCAAGGGTGTGCTTGAACCAGCTCTAAACTTACATGTAAAAAACCAGCTATTGCTAAAAAAATCAGGACTTGATTTTTGATTTTATAGATTTTTAACCTTAAGAGTATGTTCATAATGCAGATTAACCTTAAAAAGTGTATAATTTTTTGTTTTGTTTTCTGGAGCTCTATTCTTAAGCTTTTGCCAGCATGAAGGAAGTATTGCTCCGTAAATACTGAGTGAGCTCAGCAGGAGGGCAGTAGAAGTCATTGCCAAACTGGAGACCTAGTGACTATAGGCTAAAAAATAATAATGGTAATAATGATATCTGGCAGTTATATAGTACTTTAAGGTCTGCAAAGTTCTTTATATCCATTATCTTCTTTGAGCCTCACAACACTTCTCATTATATTATATATTATTCTTGAGAAAAAAATGGAAAGTTTGGGTTAGATAATTATATAACTAAATGGATTTGGAAATGACTGATTGTTTATGCTCAAAAACTAGTCATTAGTTCAGCTTTGCAGAAGATATCCAGTTGAGTGCAATAGGAATCTATGCTTGAACATATGCCTTTTTAAATTTAATTTTTAGTTTTTTTTCAATTACATGTAAACCCCAAATTTTAATATTCATCTTTTAAAATTTTGAGTTTCAAATACTTTCCCTCCCATTCCCTCCTCTTTCCTAGGGAAGGCAAAAAATTTGATATAGATTATACATGTGCAGTCATGTGAAACATTTCCATATCAGTCATGTTGCAAAAGAAAGTACAGACAAAAAACAAAATAAAACAAGAATAACAAAAAAAATTGTTAAAGTATGTTTCAATTTGTAGTCATATGCCATCAGTTCTTTCTCTGGAGGTTGACAGCATTTTTCATCATAAGTCCTTTGGAATTGTTTTGAATCATTGTATTGCTGAGAAAAGCTAAGTCATTCATGATTATATTATTATTATACAATATTGTATTATATAATATTTCTGTTGCTGTGTACAATGTTCTCCTGGTCCTTCTCATTTTTTTTACCAGTTCATATAAGTCTTCCCAGGTTTTTCTGAAAGTATCCCAGTCACCATTTCTTGAAGCACAATGGTATCCCATCATAACCATATATCACAACTTGTAGTTGTAATGGGCAAGCCATCTCCTTTTTAACATTTTTATCAATGTATTGGCTTTGGAACACATAACATATCATCTATTGTACAGATAACACAAAGCTGAAGCTATGAGTGGGTAGCTAACTTACTGTGTGAAAATCAGGATCTAGAATGATCTTGAAAGTCTAGAACTTTGGAATGAATAAAACAGAATGGAATCAAAGACAGATAAATGTAGAATTTTATATTTGGATTCAAAAGATCATCTTCAAACTCAAGATGGTGGAGGCACAGCTAGACAACAATGTAAAAGAAAATATCTAAGGGTATTAGTAGACTCTCTGTTTTTCAGCCATTCAGTCATGTCCAACTTTTTGTGACCCCATGGACCATGGCAAACTAGGCCCTTCTATCCTCCACAATCTCTCAAAGTCTAGTGGACTCCTAGGTCAATATAAATCTGATAAAAAAAAGCTTATATGAGTTAGAGCTACATTAAAAATCAAGGTTTCCACTAATAAAAGGGTGAAGATGCCACAGTATTCTGCCCACGCTTGGAGTATAACATTGCATTCTGTATGTCATCATGGTTTAGGAAGGACTTTGATTAGCTGGAGCATGTGCAAAGGAAGATAATCAGGATGGCCAAAGACTATATCCCATGTCATATCAAGACCAGTTGAAGGAAGTGGAAAAATTTAACAGAGAAGATATAATAACCACTTTCAGGTGCTTGAAGTATTATCAGATTGAAGGATTAGATGTGTTCAGTTCAACACTGGAGAAAGAGTCAGAAGCAATAGGTTTAAGTTTCAAACAGGTAAATTTAGGCTAGATATCAGAAAAAAAAAAAAACTTCAAAAAATTAGAACAATTCATACATGTACCTTGGAAGGTAGTTCACTCTCACTAGAAATCTTAAACTGTGACTAGATGACTATATCTGTATAGACTTTAGCATATTTCTCTTTTTAAGGATGAGTTGGACTAGGTGACTATTAAAGACCCTTCCAACTCTAAAATTCTGTCAACAGATGTTATATAATGCTTTGAAATTTGCAAAGTGCTTTCCATACTTTATTTTACTGGAGTTTCTCAACAACTTTGTGAACCAGCTATTGTAGATATGATAGATGGAGGAAAAAAAACTTTAAAGAAATCACAAATTTAAAGGGTTTATCCAAAGATACTACAGCTAGTGAGTGACAGAGGCAAGATTTATTTGAATATGTACTATCCTGACTCCAAATTCAACAATCAATCCAACATGCCAGGCTGCCTCCTGATAAAACATGATAAAAACAAAAGAGAGAAAGAGAGCATCAGATTAATGTGCTATAATATGGTTTTTAGAAGAGTGAAATATTTTTCTTCATCTGGGAAGATTAGGAAAGACTTCATTAAATAATCTCAGTTTCACCTTAAAAGAGAGTAGGAATTTTAAAAGACAGAAGAATTGGGTCAACCCTACGAAGATAGACCCATAAAGGTAGGAAAATGTAAGGTAAGAAAAAAAGAGCTAGCTCAACTGAACTACACCAGTTGGACAGATGAAAGATAAATAGAATGAATTTCTAATATAGTGTCAATTTGGGGATATAAATATAAAATATCTCCTAATTTCTTTAGCTAAATTCTTATAATTTCAGTACATTTTCTGATGATTTTGATTTTTTTTAGTTGCAACTATCTATTGTTTCAATTATTTGTTCTTTGCCCTTCCAATTTTGTAGGATTAACTTATTTAGTTTCCAGTTTAATCATTTCTGGAAAGACAGTATAGTCAGTGAAGGGTGTCTTTAACACATCTGTGTTTTGCATTTATTTGTGAATTTTATGCCCTAATAAAATCAGTTGTAAATATCCCCTACACAGTTGAGAAATACACACACACACACACACACACACACACACACTCACACTCACTTACAAATGCCTCCCCCACTCTCTTCTCTTACTACTTAGTAATCAACAGATTTATAATATCTAACTTTTCTAAATTTTTTTCCACATCTTTCTTTGGGTCTTCTATCTTTTTGTTAGATTTATTTAGGCGTGAAAGGTATACACTGAAATCCTTTACAATTTTTTCTCTATTTTTTCTCTTTAATGTGATTAATTTTTCCTTTAATTAAATGCCATGTAATTTATTGAATATACATACACATAATACACAGATATTTTAGTGATGCAGCTTCATTTTGTATAGGACCTTTAGGCATAATGTAAATTTCCCTGTTTATCTCTTTTAACCATGTCTATTTTTGCTAATGCCTTGTCCAAAATCATGATTGCTACCCCTGCTTTTTTAAAAGTTTGCTTGAAGAATAATAGATTTTCCTATAACTCCTTATTTTAACTCACTGTGACTTTAATATTTCAATTTCACTTCCTATAAACAAAATTCTGTTGGATTCTGCTTTCTAATTCATTTTGCTATTTTTTTTCCTTATATGGATGGTTTCAACCCATTCATATTCAGTTATGGTTATTAGTTGGTTATTTTTCTCTACTCTTCTCTCTTATACTCTACCCCACCACTCTTTGCTTCTTAACTCTCACTTATAAAGAATATAGAGAAATTAAGGTATGCTTAACATTAGTGACCTACATGGGAGTGGTATGTTTCCGCTCCACAAATGTTCCTTTTTCCCCCTTCCCCTGCTCCCCATCACAGCCTTATACTTCTGTCTTTCCTTTTAATTCCTCTTCCTCATTTGTTTAAAGGGAAAAATATTCAACAGGTATACATTGTCTTTCTTGAAAATGTGTCATTGGATCCAAACCTAGCTTTACCTGACAGTTAATGCTATTGAAATATGTCATTTAAGAAATTGGGCCTTAATTATTGAAGTAAAAATGGTTATTTAGACATCTATCTATATCTATCTATCTATCTATCTATCTATCTATCTATCTATCTATCTATCTATCTGTCTACCTTAGAAGAATAAAGCACTGATGTGCAAAGAAATTTAAAGTGTAAGAATGTGCCTAAATCATTGTCAAATGTAAAGGTATAATGGACTAAAGCCAGAGAATATTCTTAGTTTGGATATTTTCCAACCATGTATTTACCTAGTTGGATTTAAGAAAAATCACTATTTCGATCTGTTAATCTGGTCTAGAATTTCAAGGAACAGACACACAAGCCCATTTGATCTAACTATAGGGTCCATCCTGACAGAATATAAAGATATAAATATAAAATTTATAAATATAACAATATTTCACCACCATGAGTTTATGTTGTTGTTCTGAAAGATGAAACAACATGCATAATTATGCAAAAAAAAAACCCAACAAAAAACCAGGCCTTGCCCAGAACTATAGTTTAATTCCAATTGGTCCATAGTCATTTGGGCTAGCATTGTTTTAGACTCAGGAGGACAAAGGGAACTGTGGCACTTTACAAATGTTCCAGTCTCAAATGAGTAGGCCCCAGGCAACTCTGAATATGGTAACTATCAATAAACCAGGTAAAGGGGACAGAAGATTTTCTTTGGTGTTCTAGGGTTATACATATGTACCTGTAATTCTCTTTCCTTAGGTGTAAAGTGTTTAATATGATCTAATTACACCACCTAATTGCCTTCAAAATGCAGCTCAAATAGTAACTCCTACAAGACTCATTTCCTGAACTTACCTCTGCTAGTATCCTTTTTTAAATAAGAGGTAGTAAGATGGATACAGTGGAATAGTGGAGAGCTGGGCCTAAGGTCAGGATAGACCTGAGTTCAAATCTTCCCTCAGATGCTAGTTGTATGACCATACACAAATTACTTAATTTTGACTGCCTTAGTTTCTTGAACTGGAAAATGGGGATGATAATAGTACCAACCTTGGTGAGATAATATATTGTTTGGCACATAGTAGTCACCTAATAAATGCTTGTTTTCCCTAATACTTTGTATTTAACTACCTTATATTTGTTTTCTATTTATTCTGCACATGAGTGTATCAACTTATGTATGTATGCATATATCTTTCTATCATCTTCTGTCTCTTTGTAGCCATGTTGTCTCTTTCAATAGAGTGTATATCTTTTCAAGAGTAGGGATTGTTGGGGCAAAGCCAAGATGGCAGAGTAGAAACAGCTCTTCCATGGTGCTCCACCCCACACCACTTCAAAATCATGTAAAAGGGGGACTCTGAACAACCTCTGGAGCTCCAGCACCCACAGAATGACACAGGGAAGCTAACCTCCCACTGGGGACAGCCTGGCAGCCCGGCAGCATGGCAGGGAATAGCCAGTGCAGGGCGCTGGGAGCCAACAGCACAGTGCTTTGGGAGCTGAGCCCAGGCCTACATGAGTCGCGGTTTTAGCCCCAGGGTGGCAGGACCAGCAACTGGCTGGAGGGACCCCAGAACACCAGTAGCTGTGGCTTTTCCAGAATTTCCAACACAAAATGAGATGTTAGAGCCCTATGGACTTTGGTACCAGTATTTGGGAGCACATTGGCTTCTTCCCTTGGGGGCTACAGGTGGCTGAGGAGACGTGGCACAGAAGCCATTTTACAGCCTCAGTTGCAGCTTCAGCTCCTGGCCTGCAAACTGTAGGGGGAACTGGCTATCAGTCTTGGGGGTAACTGCTCTTGCTTTAATCTTCTTGGATCTGGATTGCTGTCTGGGTGGATGTCTTGGGGTGGGTATACAGCTTGCAGAGTGTGTGGGGGCTTCAGGGAGGGCATGCAACTAGTACCTCTGGCAGTTGAGAAGACCCCAATATTTGGGATGGAAACTACCCTGTCTGGTGGCAGAGTCCTACTGTGGCAACAAGCCCAAAAGTCAAGTAATTAAATGGCAACATGCCTAGGCAAAGGAAACAAAATAAACAGAAAAATGCAACATTAGACTCCTATTTTGGGGGCAAAAAGGATCAAAGCATGGAACGGGAGGAGGACTGTGAGGTCAGAACTCCTGCACCAAAAGCGCCAAATGAAAATACGAGCGGGTTACAGGCTATAAACGACCTTAAGAACGATTTTAAAAACCAAATAAGAGAAGTTGAGGAAAAATTGGGAAGAGAAATGAGAAGGATGCAGGAAAAGTAGGAAATGAGAATCAACAGACTGAATGAGGAAAATAACATCTTAAAAAGCAGACTAACTCAAGTGGCAAAAGAGGCTCAAAAGGGGAATGAGGAGAAGAATGCCTTAAAAAGCTGAATTTGCCAGATGGAAAAAGAATCTCAAAAGCTCACTGAGGAGATTCATTCATTCAGAGTTAGACTGGAGCAAATGGATACCAGTGACTTTATGAGAAATCAAGATGCTGTTAAACAGATCCAAGCAATTGACAGAATAGAAGGCAATGTGAGATATCCCATGGGAAAAACCACTGACCTGGAAAATAGATCCAGGAGAGATAATTTAAAAATTATTGGACTACCTGAAAGCCATGATCAAAGAAAGAACCTGGAAATCATCCTCCAAGAAATTCTCAAGTAAAATTGCCCTGATGTTTCTGACCCAGAGGGGGGAAATAGAGGTTGAAAGAATCCACAGATCACCTCCTGAAAAAGGTCCCAAAAAGAAAACTCCTAAGAATATTATAGCCAGGTTCCAGAATTCCCAGATCAAGGAAAAAATGCTACAAGCAGCCAGGAAGTAACAATTTCAATATTCTGGAAAAACAATCAGAATAGCACAGGACCTGGCAGCTTCTACACTGAGGGACAAAGGGCATGGAATATGATATTCCAGAGGGCAAAGGATCTGGGGTTAAAACCAAGAATTACCTACCCAGCAAAACTGAGTATCTTGTTTCAGGGGAAAATATGGTCATTAACTGGAATAGAGGACTTTCAAGCACTCTTGAGGAAAAAAATCAGAGTTGAATAGAGAATTTGACATTCAGACACAAGAAGCAAGAGATGCTTGAGAAGGAAAACAGGGAAAAGAAATCAAAAGGAACTTTTCAAAGTTGAACTATTCACATTTGTACATGGACAAACAATACCTATGACTGATGAAACCTTTCTCAGTATGAAAATAATTGACGACGGATATATGGGCATATGAATACATATGTGGATGTGTGTATATATGTTTACAGGTATACATGGATAGAGGACAAAGGTTGAATTTGGTCTGAAGGGATGATACTTAAGGGGTGAAGTTAAGAGATGAGAAAGGAATGTGGCAAGAGGAGATAGGGAGAAACAGGGGCAGGGCTAAACTATCTCGTGTAAAAGAGACAAGGGGAAGTACTTGCAGGGGAAGGGAAGAACAGGAAGGCAAACAGACAAACCATATTCTCATTGAGTTTGGCTCAGGGAGAGAATGACATACATACTAAATGGGATATCTCACCCTGCAGGAAAGTAGGGGGGAGGGGCATGAGAGGGGGAAGAATGGAGGGGAGGGCATGCTGGGGGGAGGAGATGTTGGAGGCACCCACTTTTGAAGAAGAACATGGACCAGGTGAGGGGTGGGGTGGGTGGGAGGGAAATATAGTCAGTCTTTTACAATATAGCTACTATGGTGATGTTTTGCATGGCTATACATGTACAACATATACTGAATTGCTTATCTTCCCAGAGGGAATGGGTGACAAGGGAGGAAGGGAATGGATCTGAAATTTGAAGTTTTAAAATTAAATGTTTCAAATATACATAAATACTATTATTAATACTATTTTGCATGTAACTGGGAAATAAGATGTACAGGCATTGGGGCACATAGTTTCACCTTGCCCTAATGGAAAAGTTGAAGGAGGTATGGGAGAAGATATGGGAGAGAGCATATTGGATGAGGGGATATCAGTGGGACTTCTATTCTGGGGTGGTGGGTAGGGGAAAAACGGGGAAAAATTGTAACTCAAAATATGGCAGAAATGAATGATATAAACCAGAAGTTAATAAAGCATTTGGAAAAAAAAGAATAGGGATTGTTTCAGTTCTTTTTGCTTACTATTGCTGCACCTCTAGCACCTAACCATGATTGGCACATCATAGGTACATCATATATGCTAGATGACTTTTTATTGATTGATCACTTTGTTGACCATTTTAAATGTAGGCATATTCTAAAGTGAAGCCACATTTCTCAAATTAAAGAGTAACCCAACAAAATCTTAGTTCAGTCGTTTGCCAGATGCTTTCTTGTTCTGTTCTTGACTGGATTTATGATTTCATTGGTTTATGGAATTTGTAATGAGCAGACTCTCTCTATCAAAGAAGACTGCTACCTGCTCCTTAATGAACAGTTTTCGAGTTATCTGGACTACTGAGAGGTCAAATGACTTGCCCGAAGTCACAGAGCTAGTATGTGTCAGGGGCAAATCTTGGACCCAATACTTCCTAACTCCAAGACAGGTTCTCTACTGACTACATCTTGCTGCTTTTTTGTTTAATACATGTTTATCATATATATATATATATATATATATATATATATATATATATATATATATATATATATATATATATATAAAATATGTTCAGGAAACCTTTTTTAAAGGCATACATACATAAATACAGGAACTGTGATGTATAAAAGATGCACTCTTATGTTATAGAGTATTGATTTACAAATGATGAATCCACCTGTAGCCAGAAGAGAAATATCTTTATTTCAATCATTGTCTTTTTTTCCCCCAAATGGAAATTTTTGATAACAGTATAGGATAAGAGAAAATTATTTTCAGCATCAATATAGTTATGAATGTTGATAAAGTAGGAACTAATCTTCTCTTTCTAGGCCGATTACCTACCATGTCTCTCATGTACTCTATAGTTCAGACCAGTTACATGCCTGAAGTTCCCTGTGCATGACATCCCATCTCACACATGTATACCTTTTCATAGACCTCAGCCCATACCTATATTGATTTTTCTTCTTACCTTTGGTCACCAAATCCTCAGCTTCCTTCAAGAGTCAGTTGAAGTTCCTCTCACAAGAGTCCATTCTCCCAGGTATTAGTGCTCCTTCATCATCCCCAAAATAAGTTTGGTTGTATATTAGGTTTACTTGTCTCCATACAAGTTGCTCTCTCCTCTACCCTTTAAAACTAAGCTCTTGCAGGACAAGGGTTATTTAATTTTTTTTTCTTAATTTGAAAGGCAATAAGTGCCATGGAGAGGGCATTGAACTGATTAGGAGTCAGGAATTTCTGGTTTCAAATCCTACCTGGGCAGGTTTCTTATCTTTTTTTGTGCTCATGTTGACAGTGAAGAGATTGGACTTAATGACCTTTAAAGTCCCTTTCAGCTCTAATTCTGTTTTATGATTTTTTCCCTCTCTTTCCCTCTCTGTACCCAATCAGATGCCAAGTTCTGTCAATTCTATTTACACATTTTTCTTGTATCTTTCTCTAAGTCCTACTCAAATGGCAAAAGTTGTTTTTCAAGCCTTCATCATTTTGTGCCTAGACTTGTGTAATGTTCCTTTCTTCCTCTGATTTGCTGTGTGTTTTTTTTTGTGTGTGTATATATACATATGTGTAATAATCATCTAATTGACCTCCTCAGTCCTACTCTCTTTCTTCCCCAGTCTATTTTCTACACCACTGTCAAATAAGGTCATTCTTCTGTTTAAAATCTTCAGTTGTTTTGTGTACACTCCAAAACTATGTGCAACAGAGATCCTTACCCAAATAATACTCAGAGGCTTCTCAAGGTAGGAAGCAGAAAAGAATGGTTTATTACAATCTTGAGAAAGGGTCACCCTCCTGACAAATGGTCAGGGAGGATAAGTAATTTACAAAAGGAAATGGTGAAGTTATAAAGTCCTAATTCAGAATTCTCCCCACCCCACCCTTTTCTTCCATTGGCTAGAAGTAAGGTGCACAATCTCAGTGTGGCAATCTACCCCAAGTACCAGAACAAGGAAACAGTAGCTCACCCAATGTACATTTGAGAAAGGACCTCTGTCCTTATTTGACATATCTTATGCTGAGGGGTCACTGAGGAGAGGGGTGACTCCCTACTGCTCTGAGTTTTGAGTCCTTGTAAATCATGTGATTTCTGGTGAAGGGGAACTTGGGCCTGCTTCCCACAAAAAGCCTTACTAGATTTTAGAGTTCAGTCTGAGTTTTCACTTCTTTCACTAACTTTCATATGACTCTGAAATAAAATCTACATGCCTCAGCTTTTCAGTGAACCCCTTCTAAAATTTATTTTGTGTTACTTCCTTTCCCACATTCTCGATTATGTACACACAGCATTACTGACTTTCCCAATTCTAACATTCCATTTCCTGCCTATTTGCATTCAGCGAGGCCATTCACTCTCCAATCCCACTCCTCTGTCAGTCCCCACCCCCCAAAATGCATTTGCTCTTTCTTTTTGGAATTTTAGCTTCCTTGGAGACTCAGTTCAGATACTATTTCCTTTGTGAAGTACCCTCCCTCTCTTAACTTTCTTTCATTTCTTAAATTTCAGTTGTTTTCATTCATGTTTGACTCTGCAACTCCATTTAGGGTTTTCTTAGCAATGATACAGGAGTGGTTTGCCATTTCCTTCTCTAGCTTTTTTTATAGACGAGTAAACTGAGACCAACAGGGTTAAGTGACTTATCTAGGGCCACACAGCTAGTACATGTCTGAGGCCAGATTTGAACTTAGAAAAATGAATCTTCCTGACTCTAGGCCCATAACTCTATCCACTGAACTACCTAGCTGTGCCTCCCCATTCCTTAAATTATATTGCAGTATAACTTAATTTATAATTATAAGTTAATCATAATAATAAGTTAATGTTGTATCTCACAAAACAGAGCTTTTAGTAATTTCCAACATGCTTCAATTTGCAGAACTTCTGTTTACATGCATATTTTGAGAGGTACATCTATTACAGAAAGTGAGGTATAGCTGACTTTTATCTTCCAGATCACTGCAGAGAGCAACCATCTGTATCAGAGCTGTCAAGAAATGTTACTTATCAGAGATGATTTCCAAAATACCCAATTCAACTTTAACCAATCTTGGTGGCTTAATAAACCAAGAAATCTGGATAGAATGAAAACGGACACATTGACAGGTTTTATTTGGAAATGGGCTGGAATGAAACCATCTCTGCTTAGGGGATATGTGAGAGTGACAGAGATTGGCTTAGAAGGGAAAATCAGTGGTATATTACCATGAAAAGAGGACTGCCCAACATTTTTCTTCCAGACTTACAAAAAATATACTGTACTCCCTATTGAGTTACAGACGATTGAGTTCAACTCATAGTCAGCCAATAAGCATTTACCAAATACTTATCATATACCAAGTACTGAGGACATACAGAAAAATAAAAACATGATCCCTGTCATGAAGGTACTCAAATCTAATGGGGGAGACAACATGTAAAATAACAATATGCTTATAACTCAGATACAAAGTTACCAATGTGCCTGACAGATAGTAGGTGCTTAATAAATGCGTACCAGCACTGTGAATGGAAGGCAGTCTCAGAGGAAAGGCACTAGCACTGGGTGACATTGATGGTAGGGACACCAGGAGAGGCCATATGAAAAAGTTGGAATTTGAGCTATCTTGAAGGAAGCTAGGTGGTAGAGGTGAGGAGAGAGTAACAACATTTCAGGGATGGAGGACAGCCAAGGCAAAGTCATGAAGTCTGGAGAAGGAATGTTATGAGTGGGGAATAGTTAAGTAGACCAGTGCAACTAGATTGTAAATTACAGAAAGGAGAGTAAAATATAAGATTAAAATATAAGATATTAGAAAAGTAGGAAAGACTCAGTTTGTGAAGGGTTTTAAATGTCAAATAGGGGGGTTTTATATTTGATTCTGGAGGTATTTCAGAGCTTATGGAGGCCACTGAGTAGGACGATGACATGTTTGGACTTGTGTTTTAGGAAAATCACTTTAGTCTTTATTGGAGGATGGCCTAGAATGGGAAGAACCTTAAGACAGAGAAAATAGTTAGAAAACTGTTGCAATAGTCTGGGTGAAACGTGATGAAGGCTGTTGCTAGAGTGGTCTCTCTATGAGTGGGGGGAAGGGAATGTATATGAATTATGTTATGAAGGCAGGAGTAACTTGGTTTGACAACAAATTAGATACGTGGGAGGAGTTAGAGTAAGGAGTAGATGATATTCTATTTTGGACGTGTTGAATTTGGTATTCCTATAGGAGAAGAATTCTAAAACTCTCCTAGGATAGTGTATCATCAGTGGCTCTACCAATAAATAAACCAGAGAAAAGTCTTTGGTACTGTGGGTGGGTCCTCTATGAAGGATTTATAGAAAGATATGGACAAATGTTACATAGAATGAGAAGCCATATCCTTTCAAACTACACATGGTAGGTAACTTCTGCCAAAATAAATCTATCACAACATAGGAATTCTAGAGGTAAGAAAAACCCAAGTTTTATTATCCTTAAGCAAAGGTTCAGAACTCAGATAAAAATGTACTTGAATGAAGATTAGGATTCTAACAAGGCCTCTTATGGACAAAATTACATCAGAGTAATAGAGCTTAATTCTTTTACATATTGCAATCTTGTACATTCCTTCTAGGGCATAAAAGTTAAAGAAAAGAGAGATTCATAATACCACACTTCCTTCAATGTCATAAAAGTTGAATAAACCTAGTTAAGCAAAGTCACGATTTAAGGAAAGGAAACAAACCTAGTTAAATAGACTTTATAGGTAAACGAAGTCAGGTCACAGATTAAACTACATTTGGAGGGTTCATGAGTAGGCTAAAACAGAGAGAAAGTAGTCAGGGACAGCTGAGAATGTTCCTCTGACTCCTTATCTAAGAAATGCTGAAGACCCCAAGTATATTTTCATATCCCATAGAACAGGTTTCAGGCTGTTCAATAAGCTCTCAAGTAGGATAAGCAGTTCTGACCTTTCTTTAACATTATTATTCCATGAGTCAGTTTTTAGTTGGTGAGGTTAATATCAACAGAAGACAGGCTTTTAGTTAACCAAAAGCAGGAGGAGAAATGACCTTGAACACTGAATAATAAAAATTAGTAAAAGGGAAACTCCTCACCTTGGCATTTCATAAAAGATCTTCACAAAATATTACTTTTTTTCTTGATTTATAAACAGTCCTTCCTTTGTTTCTTCTTTACCTTCTTCTTATCTTTCTCTCCTTCCCTCCCTCCTTCCTTCCTACCTATGTTATCTAGGAGATGTAATTAAATAGTGCTCAAGTAATTAAATATAAAATTTCCTATTTATATCTGACTCAAATTGCCTGTGTCTTTAGTGGTATTCTACTCCCAGGTCATTTCCCTTGATGCTCAGATTCTGGCATTTTATATGTGGTAAACTCAAAGTTTATTGTACATAAAATAAATTGAAAATGAAAATGTCAAACATTTCAATGCAGAAACAGTCACTGCTATCTTCTAAAACTCTATATATTTCCCTCCTATATGTTCAGGGCGGATGGAAAGACTCCTGAGCCCAAGTAGTGAAAGAATTCAGAGTAATGTTCACTTACTTGTACTAGACTCATCCACAGGGAAACCTGAGGAAGAGAAGAGATTTTTCCCCTTGATTCATGATCTGGTTGTGAGTATTGATTAGGAGTTCAGAATTTTTGTCATACCCTGGGTAGCCCTGATTCTGTTGTCCACCCATTTCCATTGGTACCTAGTTGCTGTTGACATTCCTGTCCCTAGAGATAAAAATGAGGAGATTAAAAAAATATTAAAAACACATTTAGTGTTAACCATTTTTATTCAGTTATAAGACACCTCGTCACGTAAAGATCTTTTGTAACATTAGATCAATCCTGTTTCTGGTATTCCTCTTTCACAAAGATGTTAAGTGTTGTGGTTAAAACTCAGGGACACCAAAAACTGTTGAGGTGGGGACTCTGCCCACCCAAAAACTGCTGCAGTTCATGATGTGTTGTGGGGGAACTGTTTTAAAGAATTCAGTTAGAACACCTCTAATCCAAGTATTCTCATTTATGGAGATTGACACATTTCATGAAGTGGGCTAAATTCTGAGAGGAACCAGCAACTTCCAAGAGAGCAAGATGGATTTTTATAGGGTCAAGATGCAATTACATAACAGAAATCATGAATATCAAAAAGACAGGAGCGCTTGTTAAGGGATTAGGTGATAGATGAAGGGTCCCATTTTTGGTTCTGTGGTTCAACATTCAGGTCATGCTGCCCTCCAACTGGTTAGCTATTGTGGTCCTGTCTGGTCAAGATAGATAGTTAGGTATTGTGGTCTTGTCTTGGGCTAGATAAATGATGTGACTGGTTGAGTACAAGAAAACACCTGTTTCTGTGGGAATGGGTCTGGGGGCAGTGACTAGGTAGAGGCAGTGGCTGAGATCCCATCACATAGACACACCTGCTGTTTCTGTGGGAGCTAGGAGTCCAGGGACACACCTGTTGTTCCAGTGAGCAGTGAGGCATACATGAAGAAGTTAACACATTGGCTTGGGGTGGGGGGATAGGTAGGTACAGGAAGCCTACTGTCCAGTGGGGCTGGGTCTATAATGAAGTTAGAATATTGGGGCTGGGGGCAACTTTATTAGTATTCTGTCATTAAGGACAAACTTATTTGGCATTTCAGAATCAACTCTGACAAAGTACTGAACTTGAAGACATTGTGGGTTCAAATACCACTTCAAACATATTATCTATGCCCATGGGCACATTTTTAACTTCTCTTTGCCTCAATTTACTCATCTATAAATCAGAGAATTGCACTTGCTCACCTCTAAGGTCCCTTCTAGCACTAAGTCTATGAATTTCTGCTATGATCCCTCTGAATCAGGGATGTCAGAAACAAAGCAGAGCACTCCTAGGTTAAATTTTTTTATCCCTAGTGTCTTTCATAGTGTTTTGCATGTAGTAGGTGTTTTAACAAACCTCTGATTTTGAATAGAATTGTGGAACTTATCATACTAGATAGTCAGAAAAAGATAGTGTACTGAAGACTTAATAAACCCTAACGCCATTTAATACATGTTGTTGTTATTAATTTTACCCACTTCATGAAGCCTTCATTTATAATATAGGGAAGAAGAATTTTGGTTTTGGAGTCACCTCCTTCTAAAACCATAACTTTATTCTATTACTTATTGGCAACCCCTTCCTGTTGTTGTATATTATTTATTCATTTCTCAAGGACAGGAACTATTTCACTTTTGTGTTTGTATCTCAAGAGCATAGTAGGCACTTTTGATTGATTGATAAATTTAGGGATGGTGGGTCCAGGCTAAGTCCTGTTTTAGGTGCTATTTTTCTTTTTGTCTTAATGTACAATTGAAGACAGAAATGGATGAATTTCAAAGGATGCATTTTATCAGGGTAACTTCATTATTATCAGTTTGGTGAGGTTTATTTGCTTTATGGCTTATATCTTGTGAAATTTTCTCTCCAGGCAGGCTTATTCCCAAGTGTCCAAGGGCAGTTCCTGACATAGGTAGATTGTGTGGTGTGACTTGATAGGAACACAAGGTACTACTGTCTCAAAAATATCTGTTTAACTGCCTTAATATCTAAAATCCTATCATTATATAGTCATTCCTTTTGGTTAAGATATTATCTTTAGGGGACTGCTAAAGTGAATATATATTCTTTAAAGGGGTAGTTCTTTACTATATCAGTCCAGATTAATTTGTCAGATTAGTTAGCTCTCCTATAACCTTGTAAGACAATGAGGTAATGGAACACAGGCAGCTAAGTGCTTATTAGATTTAGAGCAATTGGAAATGTATAGATTATGGGGTGCTGTGCAGATGTGCACATCTAGATAAGTCCAGGGAGGATGGTTTTCAGGTTTCTCAGCTTTTCAAGGCTCTGGGTCTCTTCCCACCTCCAGGCCTTTGTATTGGCTGTCCTTTATGTCTGGAATACACTCCCTTCTCATGTCTACCTCCTACCTTTTTCTCTTTATTCAAATCTCAGCTCGGATCTCACCTTCTGAAGGAGGCCCTTCCCAGTTGTTCTCTGCTCTTCCTCTTCCTGCTCTGTGAAATTATCTTCACTCTGTATGTATCTCACACATTGTCACCAGATTAGAAGATGTGTTTCTTAAGGGGTGGCTACGTGTTGAAGTAAGTAGAGCATCGGCCCTGGAGTCAGAAGGACCTGAGTTCGGATCCGGCCTTAGACACTTAATACACACACAAACAAAAACCTAGCCATGTGACCTTGGGCAAGTTACTTAAACACAATTGTCCTCCAAAAAAACCCCCCCAAAACAAAAAAAAGAATATGTGTTTCTTGAGAGCAGGGACCATGCTTTTTGCCTTTCTTCATATCCCCGGTGCTTAGTAATTGCCTGAAACATAATAAGTGCTTAATAAATGCTAGCAGGGGATGCTGTCCATATTCGTGAGCCTACATGAGGCTGGGGGAGAAGGAGTGTTTCAGGTTTGTAGAAGGTGGTCCCATAGGGTCTGGGCCTTATGTTCAGTAGTGTTTTATCCCTGGGGACCTATGTTTTCCTCCTTAAATTCATCTGGACCACTTCATTTACCACAATTACCTTTCCAATAATCAAGTTCTTTTCTTGTCTTTGTACTTCTTTCTCTCTCTCTTAGTTAAAGTGCCATAGCACAAAGGGGAATCTTATCTTGGTTGCAGATCCCTAGGGGTTTTGGTTCTATTATAATGAAGAGTTTGCATGCCAAGCTAATTGGATTGAACTGAAACAAAGGAAAAATATGTGGGACCAACACAATTAAAATGAATCTGAAATCATTGGAGTGCCTATGACTTCTGTCTTAATGGAAGACATGCTTCAATATTATTGAATTTGCTCATTCTCTATATATCCCAGAAATTGAAGGTGGAGATCCAAGCCTGAATCACTGAAGCCTGGGGTAACAGAAAAGGTGATAGAAAAAATGTCGTAGAAAAACAATATCACAACTTTTCCCCAAACTGGTCCTATTCCTACCTTCCTGCCTTTCTCTGTTATCCAACCAATATGTACTTAGAGGTCAATTACTTTTAATACTGGTTTTATAAAACTTCATTGGGAAGGTAAAACTGCTCTGAGAAAATAGTATCTAATTCATTTGAATCAAGCAGAAAAGCACTTGGGATTATAGTAATCCCATCACTCCTCCTCTCCACTAGCGCAGATAATTGAGAATTGACTGTATTGGTGTTGGCTAAAGCTCTTATGGGTTGCACTAATTGATGAATTTGGTCTGATTTTGCTTCCCTGGAGTTAGGGGGCTCATGAAAACATTATGCAAATTTATGGAAAACAAAATGCAAATGGCTATTTGGAGCCAAGAGACATGGTGATTTTTTTTTTTTTAAACAGGTCCATGCCAGAGTTTCCAACTGTGGTCATTTATTTTTTGCTGTTTAATGAATCCAATCCCTATTGTCTTTAGTTTGCAGATTTTCTATATAGTCCCCTGCTTGCATTTTTTTTTTACTGTTGAGAATTCTTCTTCTGGGGGAAGATTCTTAATTTTATTAGGAATTAAGCCACTGTGGCCATGTTTCTACCAGAGTTTCAGTGAATAAAATTGGACTTGGTGTCAGGAAGCCCTAAGTCTCTTATACTTATTAGGTACATGATAATGAAAAAGTCACTAAAATTCTTTGAGATTCTTCTTTACATCAGTTAAATAATAATAATAATAACATTCTTACTACCTAGCTCAGGTAAGTGATGGCTGAGACAGCTACCTAGACAGTTATATGACACAGTAGTTATAGTTCTGTACCTGACATTAGGAACACCTGAGTTAAAATGTGAGTTCAGCTACTTGTTAGTAGCTGAAGAAGTCACTTTACTCCTGGATGCCTCAGCTTCCTCAACTGTAAAATGGGGAATACAAATATTGCCTACCTCCCAGGGTTGTTGTCAGGATCAAATGAATTAATATCTGTAAAGTTCTTGGCAGAGCATTTGGCACATAGTAGACCCTTAATAAATGCTTGTCTCCTTCCTATATCACAGGATTGTTGTATGCTCAAATTATATTGTAACAGGCAAAATAAGGTAAATTGAGGCACAAAGTTCTGAACACTATCAATTTATTAGTAAAGCATGGCTTTACCAACAAATGGGATCTCAGCTTCTCTAGCAATCTAAAACTCCAAATGAAGGGGACAGTTATCTTTTATAGAATTTGGGAAGTAAAGAACAAAGAACAGGACTTCGTAGGCAGGGAAACAAGTTTTGCTTACATGACCTCAGCATCATGAATGGTGAAATCAACATGATTGGTTACAGAGCTGAGGCATAGAGAACAATATAATTGATTTGAAATTGGGAGTGAAGGGCTAGTAACAAGTCCTTCCTTGCCTCCTGTGTCTAAGAGATATTCATTATTTGATTCCCCCAGCAAGGTCAAATATAGTGGACCAGACATCCTTGGATAGTTTGGTGGTATAATCCTACTGGGCCAGACATCTTGGTGTCTATCTGCATTCATCAAGGATAGCAGATTTCCTTGAGGCAAGAATAGAACAGTGATTAGCAGAACTGGATTTCTAAATGTAACTTACTCTATATAGGTCTGCTGAATTTCTGAACTAAGTTCAGAGACTAAGAACCATGACTTAAGAAGTAACAGGACAAAATCAATTAATTATAAATTGAATCAGTTGAAAAATGATGCAGAATCACTCTTGATCATTTTAGTATCATTACATAAGGAAAAAGAAAAAGAACTTACTATGTGCCAGGCACCAATGCTAAGAACTGGAGATACAAATAAAGGTAGATAATAAATGTAATACACTTTGCAAATTTTAAAATACCTTTTAAATGGAAGTTACTATCATCTGGCACTTGCATACTTGTTCTTCAAACTTGTCTGACTCTTCATGACCCCATTTGGCAAAGATACTGGAGTGGTTTGTCACTTATTTCTCCACTTTATTTTACAGATAAGGAAACTGAGGCAAACAGGGTTAAGTAACTTGGCCAGGGTCACCCAGAGAGTAAATGTCTGAAGCTAGATTTGGACTCAGGTTTTCATGACTCCAGGCCTGGTGCTCTATTTCACCACTTAGCTGACCTTGCACATAGTAGGCAACTAATAGATGCTTGTTGGATTGGCTTTTCACTATTGCTTAATCTGTCAGATTCCTTAGCATCCACTTACCCATCTTCTTTAGCTTGCAGTCCTTGCTTTTTGTGTCTTTCAGTGTTGGAAGTAGGGGAAATTTATTCATAGAAAAAGGTCTGGTACAGAAATAAAATGAAACAAATGTTCCCCTGCCCAAATCAGCACTTCTCTCCTTTAGGATACTCTGTTTGTGCTTTCAACATCAGATAAAAAGGGGTGAATATCAAATACTGACATACATGCTTACTTTAATAAGGTCCTCTTGATGGTTTAAAGTAGGAAAGAATAGATTAGTAAGGTTATAAGATCTCTAGGATTGGGAGGGAGTGGGAAGGAGGGAAGGTAAAATGAGAGTCATGATATTGAATTATGTTTGTATACCATGCATGTCATCTTACTTGGAGGTCTGTAATGATTGCTGGGCATGAGGATGGGGAAGGAGTTGAGGCACTGACTTAGGCTTGTGTCTTTGCAATAAAATCATACTGCCATTGCTGAACCTTTGTTTAGTTAAATAAATCAGTCTCTTTCCTTTTTCTCTGAGTGTCCTGGGCCTTGAGGGTGTGAGAAAGCACTTGGCTCCCACTACTTTCCTTAATACTGCATTCAGAGAAAGGGCACTAACTTTGTTCCTATCCTAATGGACATCCATGTTGTTAAGATTGTGTTCTCTGAAATTTGGCCCAGATGTGGGCATTCCTGCTACAGACTCAGAGTAGTTCTGGGAGGCTGAAGTAAGTAGAATTTCTTTTCCTTTCAAATAATTCTCTGCTGACTTTTGGTTCTCATTTCTGCCTATTTAATCTCCTTAATTTACTTCTGTTATCCCTCTATCTTTCATCATTTCAGCTCCTTCCATTTCCCTGAATCCTTAATCATTCTGTTCCTCTTTCCAACGGGATGTTCCAAGTCAAAGGTTATTGAGATTCCACTAATCATTTCAGGTGCCGACCTGAAGATTGATTTAACCCTGAACCTTTTGGGGGAAATTCCATACTCTCATATTCTGTGACTTCAAATCTTCCAAAGCTATTTCCTGCCCCCTGTTGCCCCCCACTCCCACTCCAGAGAAGCAGAATAAAAGCAAACTTTGATTATTGCTTATTCTTTAGTTTGAGGGGAAACAAAAATTAATAGGGAATATAGGAAATATAGGAAAATAGGAAAATCTCAAGGAACTTCAGAAATCATTCTCCCTATCCTCATTTAGTTCAGATGAAGAAACTGAAGCCTGGGGAAGTGATGTGAAGAAGAGAATTCAGATTGAGGGAAAGGGGTGAAGGTGGGGAGTTCTTTGACACACAAATAGTATGAAAGGAAGATTTTTAAGTCTAGGAGTTTTACACTACAGAACTTATTTATATTCCATACCCTACACACACACACACACACACACACACACACACACACACACACACACACACGCACACACACACACACGCATGCACGCATGCGCATATGAATGTATATGTGGGTACATGCACACATATGTTGCTTTGCAAACCTTTGTGTTCTGTGTACATTTCCAGTTATTTTTTTGCTTTTTGGAGGGCAATTGGGGTTAAGTAACTTGCCCAAGGTCACACGGCTAGGTTGTTTTGTTTGTGTTAAGTGTCTGAGGCCGGATCCTAACTCAGGTCCTTCTGACTCCAGGGCCGACACTCTACTCACTGCGCCACCTAGTCGCCCCTAACATTTCCAGTTATTAAATGGAATATAATACGATATGACATGATATATGAGATATGGCATGATGTGATATAACATATGATATAATATGATATGATGTGATATACTATACTATATGACATGACATGACATAACACAATATAATTTACTATAACAAAAAAGCATTACAGAATATATACATATTTTATTAAATATATAAATTTACATATATGTAATAATATAATAAATATAATATAATGTAATATAATTTAAGAATAACCATGGTGATCATTCTCAATTTGATATTATAATTACAATTTTTATAATAATTAATATTTATAATTATATATTTAATCTATAAATTATATAAATATATATTTATAATAAAATAGCTATAATTCCTACACCAGTAGGAAGGTAGACAGGAGAAATGACAGGGAAGTGAGAGTGGTATTTTTCCTAGGACCCAGGAAAAGGTCCTGAGACAAATACATATGAAAGGTCATCTTCTTTAAGAATATAGCCTTTTCTGATGACTCAGTGTATAGGTCATTGCATCAGCAAAATTAATCCTTCTAGTTAAGTATGAGTTCTTACCGAATTTGAATATCTTCTCATTATTCTTTTTCTGTGTCTGTCTTATTGCTGAATCGGAATTTTTTCTCTCCACCCTCACCCCTTTCCCTCTGTCTGAATTCTCTTCTTCCTTCAAATCCCACGTTAAATTCTGCATCCTGGAAGAAACCTCAACTGAGCTCACTAGCTTAGGGTAGTAGGGAGGGTAATTGGGAGGAACCTTGGAAACTATCTATTTCCATACACTTTCTTTTTCAGATATTTTACCTAAGGGCCAGTGAGGCTAAGGGACTTGTCCAATGTGACACAGCTGGAAAGTAGAACAATGGTATTTTGAGCTCAGTTCCTCTGATAACAAATTCAACATTTTCTCTTTCCTCCTTGTTTCAATCAATTATAAGTCCTGTGGATTCCACTACCACCAACATTTGCATCACTTCTTAATTCTTGGTCCTACTACCCCAGTATATAGTATAAGAATAGCACACATATATCAATGTACTAGCTTCCTAATAGATTTTCCTTTGTCCATTTATTCCTTCTTTGATCCATCCTTCATATCACTAAATAATTTTTAAATGCATGATTATATCACCTTTTTAAAATAAAAAATCCCAAATGATACCACATTACCTAAAAATTGCCTCATATTTAATGCTATATATGATCTGATACCATGTCATAGGCAAAGGGTCATTAGCCTGGGGTCAAAGAAGGGAACAGCTTGTTTTTAAATAACCATTCATTGTTATTTGAACTGGTATATATAGTAGCAAGCACCCTAGCTTCCCCAGGATGGCTGCCAGCACAGGTTCCTAAAGCTGCTTTTCTAAAGTAAAGCAACTCAAAATGAGTTAACATATTGCTTTAATCAATCAAACATATATCATTTACCTAGTTCAGGGGAAAAAACCAGCACTCTGAAATTCAGAGAATACAAACAAGTTATAGGCAGAAGTTAGAAGCAGACAGAGAAACAGATCAGCAGACAGGCTTCCAACTGTCTGATCATTACATCCATACCTAGTCATTTACCAGAAAGGGAAGCACCGACATCTGGGTTTTCAAAGCCAGGGTGCTCAATGGCTACACAGAGTCTAATCTGGTCAAATCACACAACTCTTCTCAAAGTGAGTCCCAAAACAAAAATCTCACATCAGGGTGTATATATATATATATATATATATATAGCCTTCTCTTGGCTCAGAGAATGTCACAACCCTCTTGAACCACTTCCCAATCACAGAGCACCATAGTGTGAGCATTCCTGAAAAATAAGCCTCCTGCCACAGACTCCATGTGACCACATTCAGCCTTTTAGGGGGCAGAGTATATTTTCAAATTAAGGATGGTCCTCAGAGTCACTTAAGCTTATCATAGGGCCTAGGTGCAGGGAAGATCTTAGATTCCCATTCCTTTAACAGTATCTGGCAAGTTTGTGGTCATGAAGCAGAGTCAGCATCACATAGAGGATAAAGAGCTTACTTCAGATTCAGAGAGAACTTGGTTCAAGTTTTGCCTCAGATAAATATTGACTGTGTGACTGAACAAATCACTTCTTTCAGTCCACTAATTGTTTCTCTTAGGCTCTGAGTTGTAGAGAAGGTTCAGATTTGTATTGATTGGTAGAGAATTCCTGACAGTTCCTATTCACAGGTCCAGTCCCCAACTCTATGTGGAAGGCTGGTGTTATGCCATGGGTAATGAAGGACTGGCCCTATGTATGACTTACATATGATGATGACCTCTAGTTAAGTATATGACTCAGCCATCCATTTCTCAGGATGATTTAGTGGAGAGATATAATTACTTGATGACATCTTATAGTTCTATCTTCTGAGAGGGGCATCAGCCCTCATGATCCTTGAGGCAGTCTCTGCAGACATCCTATACCAACATCAAACACCAGTGTACCTAAAGCATCTATCTACCTAAAGTTGGCAAGCAGTGGTATGCCAACTCAGGCTCCATTCTTTGAGAGGGCTCTATTTCTTGTGTTTTCTTGTTAGTTTCCAAACTTCTCATCTCTGCTTCAGAATTTCTGGTATTCTTCTTTTTTTTTTAAAGCAATTAGGGTTAAGTAACTTGCTCAAGATTACATGGCTAGTCATTATTTGTGTGGGGGTGCTCATTTTCTGAGGCCGGATTCGATCTCGGGTCATCCCAACTCTGAGGCCGGCGCTCTTACTCACTGCGCCACCTAGCTGCCCCTATTTCTGGTATTCTTAATTGAGGAGGAGATATGGTATTATCTTTTGCTATCTGCTAAATCTACATTTTGGGTTTTAGGGCATTATAATTGCACTTTGGGACTAAGGAGGATGGCTAGTCTTAAAGACATATATCAAACAACATCTGTGGGAAACCTCTTACTTACATGGCCTAATTGCTATTCATTTAGCTCTGTATACAAAACTCTTGAAGTCTGAGTTCTACCACCTAATGGACTCTTGCTACTTCAAAAATACAAAAGGTAAGCAGAGATAATAGAATACACATGTGTATATTACATATATGTGTGTATGTTAATCCATATATAAATGTATTAAACACTTCACCAAAAAAAATCACTATATCTCCATCTCCATCTAGATCTACATGTGTTTATGTATATGCTAACTAATATAAACACCCCTATCTTTCCTTCAAATCTCTCATATGCAGGGGAAAAGTGTTCTTGAAATTACATTATAATCTCCCCATATGAAGAGAACTCATGAGTGACTTAAGGGTCTCACATCTAGGGCATACTTATTCCTTAATACACAACACTCTTCCTTCCTAGGCTTTTATTACACATTTTTATAAACTGTATGCTTTAGACAAACTAGAATTCTCTTTTTCTTCTGAATCCACAGGAATCAAAGGTCTAGATATGCAACAACAAAATGAGAAGGGAATGAAAGAAAAGAGAAGCATATAGTAGGTATAAGTGTTTTTCTATGAAGTATATATCCTGAGCAACCTGAGGGCAATATGAAAGTACAACACATATCTCAGAATGACAGTTGATATTGGAAGAAGATGATGTGTTGATGGTAGTACTGAACAGAGATAACTTTGTTTGGGTCTGGGCCCATTTGGGAATGTGTTTTACTTAGCCTCATATATTCCAAAGAAAATTCATTAGCATGTTATGTACTTGGAAGGGGAGCCAAGATGGCAGAACAGAAGCAGTAACATCTCTAAGCTCCTCTGTGAATCCTGTCACTAAACCTTAAAAAGTGAATCTGAATGGATTTTGGAGTGACAGAATCCACTGGGAGATGGAGCATGGCAGAATCTAGCCCAGGATAGTGCCCAATGGATCTGGACAGGGAAAGTGTGATGCATGTGAGAGCTGCAGCAGTTTGGACTAGAGGGTGGAGTACAGCTGAGAGAAGGAGCCCCAGCTGGCCAACTCCCCCATCCCAAGGGTGATTCACAGCATCTCACCAGCATCTCACCACGGGACAGGAGGAATCACTGGAGCTGGGTAAGAGAGGGCTTGGGGACCCCCAGCAGAGATAGCAGACTCTCCTGGGACTATCAGCCCCCAGCCTGGAAGTTTAAAATTTGCCTGCCTATTTTTCCAGGAGCCAGAATGACAAAGTAAACTCTGGCTGCTCTGATTCCTTCTCCATGACCTAAAAACCCAAAGAAAAGTGTCCCACCCAGAGTGAAATCCTAAGATAGTGGAAAGAGCCTGGGACTTGGGAGTCATTGAGAAGGGGTGTAACTGAGGCAGCAAGGAGTCTGAAGAGAAGAGGGGGAGGGGTTCCAACAAGCCCCACCTCACCTGACCACCAAAAGCCTGCCTGAGCTGTAGCCCAGGGGTATAGAGGCAGAAATCTGAAGAGACCAGACCACCCCTTCTCCACAGATTACTCTATGTGCATCAGCATACCTCTCTGAGACTCCTGCCTTGGCCTCAAACTAGACACCCAGAGGCTACAGCATTTAAACTCAACAACCAGGCCCTTAGCTCACAGTCTGAGAAATTAGGAAATAGGAAATTACAATGGGAAGGAAGGAAGCTAAGAAGGAGAAGGGAAAGGCAAGAAAATCGATCAGACCTTTTTATGTAGATCATGAACAACCAAATACAGAGGAGAACTTGAACTCTTTATCCACACCTAAAACCACAGAAGGAAATATGAACTGGTCTCAAGCCCAAAAAGCATTCTTGGAGGAGCTTAAGAAAGATTTTAAAGACCAAATTAAGGAGGCAGTGACCAAATTGGAAAAAAGTTTCACTGAAGAAAATAAATCCTTAAAAAGTAAAATGAGTGAAGTAATTAGAGAAAACACCTCCCTAAAAAAGGACCTTCAAAAACTAACTGAAGATTATAATTTGCTAAAAATTAGAATCAGTCAAACTGAAACTCAGAACTCTATGATGCACCAAGAGTCAATTAAGCAAAACATAAAGATTGAAAAATTGGAAAAAAGTGTAAAATATCTCACTGGAAAGACAACTGACCTAGAGAACAGATCCAGGAGAGATAACTTAAGAATTATTGGTCTACTAGAAAGCCACAATGAAAAAAACAGTCTGGACAACATCCTCCAAGAGATTGTCAAAGAAAATTGTCCTGAAGTCCTAGAATCAGAAGATAAAGTAGTTATTGAAAGAATGCACAGGACTCCTCCTGAAAGAAATCCCAAAATGAAAACTCCAAGAAATATAGTAGCCAAATTCCAGAATTACAAGATTAAGGAAAAAATACTGCAAGCAGCCAAAAAAGAAACAATTCAAATATCATGGAACTACAGTCAGGATCACACAGGACCTGACAGCTTCTACATTAAAAGACTGGAGAGATTGGAATGTGATATTTCGTAGGGCAAAAGAGCTAGGACTGCCACCAAGGATTAACTACCCCACAAAACTGAGAATAATCTTTCACTCAAGGAGATGGTCGTTTAATGGAATAAGGGCCTTCCAGACTTTCCTGATGAAAAAAACAGAGCTCAAAGGAAAATTTGATCTCCAATTACAAGACAAGAAGAAAGACAATAAAAAGATAAACAAAGAAAACACACACTCACAAATTCTAACATGCACACACCCACACTCATGCACACATGCACATAACTTGGGATGCAACAAGAGCAAAATGTTCACATCCCTATATGAGAAGCTGATAACTGTCAATATTGAAATTTAGGTCTGTTTGTGGTGTAGTGCTTGCGTGTGTTGTCTAGGCCCTCTTCTGCAAGGCCGGATCATCATGGCTACCTTCCTCGTGCTGAGGAACAAGGCGAAGATGCCCATCGTGGGCCTGGGCACTTGGAAGTCCCCTCCAGGCAAAGTGGCTGATGCTGTGAAGGCTGCAATTGATGTTGGATACCACCACATTGACTGTGCCCACGTCTACCAGAATGAGAATGAAGTAGGTGAGGCCATTCAAGACAAGATCAAGGCGAATGTTGTCAAACGGGAAGACCTCTTCATTGTCAGCAAGCTTTGGTGCACATACCATGAGAAGAGCTTGGTCAAGTCAGCCTGCCAAAAAACTCTGAGTGACCTGAAGCTGGATTACTTGGATCTCTACCTTGTTCATTGGCCTACAGGATTTAAGCCTGGACAGGATCTTTTCCCATTGGATGACAAGGGCAATGTGATTCCCAGTAACACAAACTTTTTGGATACGTGGACGGGCATGGAAGAGTTGGTGGATGCAGGACTGGTGAAAGCCATTGGAATCTCCAATTTCAACCACGACCAGATTGAGAAGCTCTTGGCCAAGCCGGGACTGAAGTATGAGCCGGCAGTTAACCAGATCGAGTGCCATCCGTATCTCACCCAGGAGAAGTTGATTGAATATTGCTGGTCCAAGGGCATTGTGGTGACAGCCTACAGTCCCCTTGGTTCTCCGGATCGGCCATGGGCCAAGCCAGAGGACCCTTCTCTCTTGAATGACCCCAGGATCGAGGCCATTGCAGCAAAACACAAAAAAACCACAGCACAGGTTCTGATCAGGTTCCACATCCAGAGAAAAGTGGTTGTGATCCCTAAGTCGATCACCCCATCACGGATTGCTGAGAACTTTCAGGTGTTTGATTTTGAGTTGACTGATGAGGAGATGTCAACTATACTTAGCTTTAACCGCAACTGGAGAGTCTGTGCCTTAACCAGTGCCGCTTCTCACAAAGATTACCCCTTCAATACCCCATTTTGAAGTTCTGGCTAGTTGCTGCCCAGTGTCCGGATGAAGGTCACCTGATGCTTCCAGCTCTGCTGACTCATCCTGACAAGAGCAAATCATTCTTCTGCACCCCATTGGTCAAGCCTGGCCTCTCCTTCCAAGAGCTGGGTCAACCACTGAATATCGCTGTCAGATCTTAGCTTGAGTAACTCCTGGTTTTCTGGACCCTCCTTCCTGCTCAGCTAGGAATACAGAATGACTACCCCCTCCCCAGATGGGCTCTGTAAACAAGAATTTTTCCTCTAGCAAATGGTTTTCTTTTAGTAACAAGTAGATTTCATCTGCTTGAAATTATAAACCCTACCTTCTTGCTTTAAATTAAAAAAAATCTTTCATGTTGTAAAAAAAATATATTGAAATTTATATGATTAGGATGACCTTTAAAAGGGTTATACATAGATAGAGGTTGTGGGTATGAATGAACTAATCTGAAGATAAAAAAAAAAACTTATTAAGGGGATCAAAGGGACTGTATTGGGATAAAAGAAAAAGATGAGACAGAAAAAGGTAAAGTATGCCATTTGAAGAGGCATAAAAACACACTATAGTAGAGAGGAAGGAAAGAGGGAGAGGAACATCACTTGAACATTTTTCTGGTTCAAAGAGGAATCAACATAATCAGTTAAGTTTAAGATTTTAACGTGAATAGACGCAAAAATTCATTAAATAGAGGAAAAGGAGGGAGGGAGGGGAGCACTGTTTGAAATTTACTCTCATTGGTTTTTGGTCAAAGGAGGAATACCATAATCTGATAAGTATAAAAATGTATTGTGTCCTATAGGCAGTAGGAGGGTAAGGGCAGTAGACAAAAGCGGGGGACTAGGGAGGAGGGAAATAGCAGTATGGGAAGAGGGTAGGTAAAAAAGGGGGCTTACCAGGTGGGAACACTGAGGGAAGTGGTCATCAAAAGGGAAAACTTCAAGGAGGGGAAGAGAGAAGGAATAAACAAAAACATAAACAGGGGAGGGAATAGGATGGAAGGGAAGAGACAGATAGTCATCATTACTGTGAATGTGAATGGGATGAACTCTCCCATAAAACAGAGGTGGATAGCAGAATGGATTAAAAACTATAATCCTACAATATGCTGTCTACAAGAAACACATTTGAAACAAAGGGATACCCACAGGGTAAAGGTAAAAGGCTGGAGTAGAATATATTATGCCTCAGCTAAAAAAAAAAAAAAAAGCAGGAGTAGCAATCCTTATCTCAGATAAAGCAAAAGCAAAAATAGATCTGATTAAAAGAGATAAGGAAGGAAACTATCTCCTGCTAAAAAAGCACCATCAAAAATGAAGCAATATCATTACTTAACATATATATATATACACCAAGTGGTATAGCATCCAAATTCCTAGAGGAGAAGTTAAAGGAATTAGAGGAAGAAATAGATAGCAAAACTATACTATGTATAGTGGGGGACCTTAATCTCCCCCTTTCTGAACTTGATAAGTCTAACCTAAAAATAAACAAGAAAGAAGTTAAGGAGGCAAATAGAATTTTAGAGAGGCTATATATGATAGCTCTCTGGAGAAAACTGAATTGGTAGAAAAAGGAATATACTTTCTTCTCAGCAGTTCATGGTACATACTCAAAAATTGACCATCTACTAGGGCATAAAAACTTCACAGTTCAGTGCAGAAAGGCAGAAATATTAAATGCATCATTCTCAGATTATGATGCAATAAAATTATATGCAATAAAGGGCCATGAAAAGATAGACTAAAAACTATTTGGAAATTAAACAATTATAATCCTAAAGGATGAGTGGGTCAAACAAGAATTTATAGACACAATCGGTGATTTCATTCAAGAGAATGATAATAATAAGACAACATACCAAAATTTTATGGGATGCATTAAAGGCAGTGCTTAGGGGAAGTTTTATATCTCTGAATGCATACATGAATAAATTAGAGAAAAGGGAGGTCAATGAATTGGGCATGCAATTAAAAAAGCTAGAAAAAAAACAAATTGAGGATCCCCAATTAAATACTAAATTAGAAGTATTGGAAACCAAAAGAGAGATTAATAAAATTGAAATTAAGAAAACTATTGAATTAATAAATAAAATGAAGAGCTGGTTTTATGAAAAAAACAATAAAATTGATAGAACCTTAGTCAATATGATAAAAAAAAGAAAGAAGAAAACCAAATTATGAGTATGAAAAATGTAAAGGGTGAATCTATGTTCAATGAAGAGGAAATCAAAACAATAATTAGGAATTATTTTTCCCAATTGTATGAACATAAATTTGGCAATCTTAGTGAAATGGAGGAATACTTACAAAAATATAAGTTGCCCAGATTAACTGAAAAGGAAGTAAATTACTTGAATAAACCCATGTCGGAAAAAGAAATCAAACAAGCCATCAGTGGACTCCCTAGGAAATAATATCCAGGGCCAGATAGATTTACTAGTGAATTCTATCAAACATTCAAAGAAAAATTGATTCCAATACTCTACAAGCTATTTGGGAAAATTAGTGAAGAAGGAGTCCTACTAAACTCTTTCTATGATGCAAATATGGTACTGATACCTAAATCAGTAAGAGATAAAATAGAGAAAGAAAATTATAGACCAATTTCCCTCATGAATTTAGATGCAAAAATTTTAAATAAAATATTAGCCCAAACTAAATTATATATTTAGTGTCATACCAATCAATTTACCAAAAAAAAACCCTACTTTATAGAGCTAGATAAAATAGTAACAAAATTTATTTGGAAGAACAAGCGGTCTAGAATATCAAGGGAATTAATGAAAAGAAATGCTAGGGAAGGTGGACTAGCTGTACTAGATTTTAATCTGTATTATAAAGCAGCAGCCATCAAAACTACTTGGTACTGGCTGAGGAATAGAGTAGTGGATCAATGGAATATATTGGGCACATGTGACTCAGCAATCAATGAGTTTGATCTATTTAATCTATTCTTTGATAAACCCAAAGACCAAAGTTTTTGAGATAAGAATGCACTATTGGACAAAAACTGCTGGGAAAACTGGAATGTAATATGGCACAAACTGGGCATAGACCATTATCTAACACCATATACCAAAATCAAGTCTAAATGGGTGCATGATCTAGGTATAAAGGATGATACTGTAAGTAATCTGGGTGAACATGGAATAATTTACCTGTCAGATTTGTGGAGAGGAAAAGACTTTATGACCAAACATGAATTAGAGAACATTATAAAATGCAAATTGTATAATTTTGATTACATCAAATTGAAAAGCTTCTGTACAAACAAAGCCAATGTAACTAAGATTAAGAGGGAGGTGGGAAATTGGGAAAGAATTTTTACAACTTATATGTCTGATAAAGGACTCGTTTCTATAATATACAGAGAATTGAGTCAATCTATAAGAATACAAGTCATTCCCTAATTAATAAATGTTCAAAGTATATGAAAAGGCAGTTTTCAGAGAAAGAAATTAAAAATATCTATAAGCATATGAAGAAATGCTCTAAATCACTATTGATTAGGGAAATGCAAATCAAAACAACTCTGAGATACCATATCTCATCAGTTAGATTGGCTAAGATGACAAACCAGGTAAATGTAAAATGCTGGAGAGGATGTGGACAAATTGGAACACTAATGCATTGCTGGTGGAGTTGTGAGCTGATTCAACCATTCTGGAGAGCATTCTGGAATTATGCCCAAAGGGCTATAAATAATTTCATACCCTTTGACCCAGCAATAACTCTTCTAGGTTTATATCCCAAAGAGATTATAGAAGTGGGAGGAAGACCCATATGTACAAAAATGTTTATATTAGCTCTTTTTGTGGTTGCAAAGAACTGGAAATTAAGGGTGTGCCCATCAATTGGGGAATGGCTGAACAAGTTGTGGTATATGCATGTAATGGAATACTATAGTGATTTAAGAAAAGAGGAGCAGACAGACTTATTTACCTGGAGAGGCTTATACAAACTGATGCTGAGTGAGAGGATTAGAACCAGAAAAAATTTGTATATAATCACAGACACAACATATGTGTGATGACCAACTATGACATACTGGACTCTTCTCAGCAATGCAGTGATATAAGTCAATCCCAAAAGACTCATGATGGAGAGAGATGTCTACATCCAGAGAAAGAACTAGAAAGGACTGAATTTGAATCTTGATGGAAGCCAACTACTTGACCTCTTTCTTTTTATTGTTTGGTGTTATCTCCTCTTTACCATTTTCCATTCCATCTAGTACAACCCGCCTTTGTAACCTGACTAATATCTAATGTGAAAGCATTTGCAGATCCTATACTGGATTGTATGCCTTCCTGGGGGGTGGGATGAGGGGAGGGAGGGAAAGAAAATTAGAAACTCAAGGAATTATGGAATTGAATCCGGTAACCTAAAAGTAAACAAACAAATTAATAAAGACAAAAAAAGAAACTAGATACGAGGTATAAAAAGTTCAAGAGAAATAATTTCTGGGTTATTGATCATTTTGTTAATTATGGCTGGCAAATAATTAATAAGAGGATGGTAATTTGAAAAAAAACATGTTAAGTATTGTCCTTTCTGAGGTACTAGGGCCAAACTGTGGCCTTATAGAATGATGTTGATTGGGGGACACTGTCCTTTGGGAAATCTAAGGACAAATCTTATCTTCCTGCTTTCCCCCATTCTTCATTCTATTTTTATCTCTATGGTAAGAATTTAATGACTATGAAAATCAGAAAAGCATCAAAGCAAAAATTATTTTTCAATGTTAAATTGTTCCCCCAAGTTTAATTTTTGTCCCATGTCCAGAATGTGTAGTGGCCTGCCCTTAACTGTACTGAAAAACTTCAATTTCCAAACCCAACAAATGAAGCTAAGAGTTTTATTTCAATATTATTTTTCCTGAGGTGCTTCATAAGCAATACATTTTTTTCCTGGTTGAATGGCTTCCTGATTGATTTTGTATGCAAGACCAAGGAAGGGGTTAAATTAGATACTGCTACAGCAATGAGTACCTAGTCAGAGCTGTTGTGATTAGTGTGTCAAAGGGCCTACTATATCTAGCTGCTTGCAGCTATACTTTGCGTCAAATTCCAGCCATCTTCTTTTCATCTGCCCTGCTATATTCTATCTATTCTTCCTCTACCCCTGCCCCTTCTACTTATGGAATTGTGATCAAATCAATATTGTCATTGCTACTAGAAAAGGTTTATTAGTCAACTCGTCTTTGACTCTACTGGCCTTCCCTTTAATTTCCCAAATCGAAGTATTCTTCATCAGTCACTATTCCCTTCTCTATGTTTTCTCCCTCAGTAGACTCATTTTTTTTCCTTTATAGGAAACATGGCATAGTGGAAAGAGAGGTGGACAAAAGCCAAGAAGACCTGAGTTTAAGTCTTACATGTGACACATACTGGGTATATGACCTTGGGCAAATCACTTAATGTAACAGTGCCCTAGGTAACTCTCTCAGAATATAAATTGAAGAAGTAATTACCTTTTTTTGGGGGGTAGGAGTTTCCTCATCTGAGAGTTATTTGTGTCAATGGAATTACAGGTATAGCTCCTATTTTTTTTAATAACCTTAAGTTGTCACTGAAGCTAATTATTAGGGGGCAAAGTCTTTTTTGTGTGATAATACATAAAATAAATGAATTGTTATCTGTGTTTCACAGATAAGGAAATTGGATTCAGAATAAGTGCCTTACACAATGCCATACAAACATTGTGTTGCAGAGTCAAGACTTGAGTACAGATATTCTGACTTCAAGTCCAGGAATCTTTCCACCAGTCTTCTACCTCTTTTCCCCTTTCTTAAAAAAAAAAAATTAAAGCCCTTTCACATAAAAAGTTGAGATGGGCTGAGTGGTCAGCATCTTGAAACAGGATCTGAGGAATAGAAGGTAATCAGGTTAAACTAAACAGGCTCCATATAGGAAGAGTTATGCCCTGAACAGTTTTAAAACCCTTATGAAACGACTGACTAATAGTCATCTTTTGTCCTAAGTTATTCAATTTACATAATTATTCAATTCATAAGTATTCAAGTTACATAGTGCCAAAATGGCAACTACCATTATCCTGAAACAGAATAAATTAAAGAATCTGCTCAACCTAGGGCTCCCCCTAAATCTTGGTGTATAAAACAATGCATATGAGCCACCCATTTGAATAATAATGAGAAACATTTGGGCCAAGGAGTTGTGAGACTATCCTGTCTTTGGTGGTTCTGTGTATATTTTACTCGGAAATTTCCTTCTTATTCACTAACCCATTAGCCCCTTGATATACAACTCCATTCCACAATAAAGCCTCTTTTACTTTTAACTGTGTTTGTATATCCTGATTTTCTTGGGAAATCTTGAGCTTGGCTAGAACAATTGGTACCAAAATGAGATTTGAACCTGTATTTGATTCACTGATAAGTTTTCTAGTAGAGGGTTCTTTAACCTGGGGTTTGTGAAAGTGTTAAAATTTTTTTCTTTGATAAATGTCTTTCAGTACAATTGATTTCCTTTTTAATCTTGCATATTTTATTTTTTGGATTTAAAACATTATTAGGAAAAGGGGTCTACAGTTTTTACCAGATTGTCAAGGGAATTTGCAACACACAAAGCATTTAAGAACCCATGCAAAGTAGGTGTTTGCTGATTGAATGAATGAGCAGAGAGTTGAAAAAATATTTAGACAGACTGCAAACAACTAATCACCCACAGGTCACTGCATTTCAAAAAAAATAATCAGCTTCATTTGTAAATTCAAGCAGATGATTTTTAAAAAAGGGGTCTAAATCAGATTCTTTAAGCATCATTTAACATTTCTTATTAAAATATGCCTTTAATATCCAGTCTTCCATCAGTTCAGACACTGAAATAAAACATTGATCCACTCAGCTTCATTCTATTCTGTGACTATAGGGAAAACTGCAAATGTCAGTACTGTTATACAACAATACTGCATGTTCTTGTGAATAAGCCCTTGAGCAGCACATCTTGCTAAATGGAACAACACATTACTGGACTTGGGTAATCTTCTCTCAGCAGTGTGGTATTTGTATTTTTTTAATTGTCAAACCAATTACAGTAACTTTCTGTTGGGGTAGCTTAGTCTGTTCTGTACTGTTATCTCTTTTTGAGTCTTATAATAGATCAAGTTTTGAAGGAGATAAAAATCTGTCCAGATAAATTGAGTTGCAAAGGTAGAACCCCCAAATTCTGCAGTGATCCTTGATGCCCTTGGTTGTTTTTCCTATGGATTAGAAGAGTTCTTTTCCTATAGAGCACCAAGTTTGATTGTAATTTGTTGACATTACAAATGGGGCCAGGATGCAAATTGACTGGAGGGACTGTGGAGACAGTGTAGAAGCCCCAATTAATTTAGCAGCATGGGATGAAACCACATCTGTGAGTTGTTATAAATGAGGTCAATGTGTGTCTGTGTGAGTGCATGTGTGTATGAGTCTGTGTGAGTTCGATTTCTTTTGTAATAAGCTCTGGGATCTCAAGTGTACATTTTCTGAACCCTCACAGTTCCTCCCTTTCTGCCAGTTTTGAAAGCCATAGGGATGGAAACTTGCTACATTAAAGCATTAGTCCTTGTCACCGTAAACAGATATGTTCCTATATATAGCTTCCCTATGATTCTAATGATTCAACAGGATGGAAAAGCTCATCTTGCAATTCTTACTGAACTTCAGTCAGATGGTTATTTGTTTTACTCAAGTCTCCTATAACATGCACTATTTTTAGTAGAAGCACTCCATTGATCACTCACCAGATGTCCATTATAGTTGTGTCTTAGGCCAAGAGACAAGAAATATGAACAGCGTCTGAAGCTGTAAATAATGCATATCCTCTAATGAAATATTAACACTGTGACTCTTGGAAGGTAGTCTGATCTCGTATCAGGGTTCAAAAACCCCAGTATTCTAATAAAAATATTCACTTAGAACCATGAGAGATAGAAAGCAGAATAGATACAAGAACAAGAAGGATTATGCACTGAGTCTGTGCAATGAAAAAAATGCAGTCAATTAAGAATATACCTACATAAGGCCAAAATTGACTGACTTGGTGAGTCAATAAAATCCCACAACTCCCTCTTTATTCCACCCACTTCGTTAGGCAAGAAAAAAGAGACCAACCCTAGACCATCATGTCATTATTATCACTCTATGACCTAGTTCATAATATTCACAACTACTGACCTCTTCTTTTCCTTTTCATAAAAGCCTACTTGATTTTCAAATTGCGTCCTCTTACCTTCCTCAGGAAACATATCAAATGATTTTAGAATTTTCCTCCTCATTCTATTACCTGCCATAATCCTTATGATATCAATATTTAGCAGCCTAGTCTCAGATTATCTCAACATTCTCAAATCTGAGGACCTTAGACTTCATTTCAGGTTAACCACTGACCAGCACATCAGTGTTTTACCATCCAACCATTATTTGAAATTATTCACCTTCACGATGTTGAACTCTAAGTTTCCTTCTGATTACATCCTCTCTACCTTCCACATCTTTTAGTTCCTTATCTAGTGAATCCATTTTTCAGCTTCAAAGAAGCTTTTTTCTCTAGAAATTTTTATCTTATTTTGTTAGTGCAGTGTCCACATTCTCCTTTCTTACTTATGGTTCACTGAGTATGTCTGCAAAAAGTAGTGAAACTTTCCTGAATCCATCTTGGACTTATGCTATCTAACCTCAGTTTGGTACACTACAGTCCTAGTAATCCTCCTAACCCCTTTTCTTTTAATCTCTATGTTATTAGTGTTTCAAAGGGCCAACTATATCTAACTGCATTTATTTCAACACTTTTCCACCTCCCACAAAATCTGATCATAACCCAAACAGCTTAGTTTTAGTCAATTACCTTGTATCTTGCTTCGTCAAAATGAACAAGGTATCTAATGGGTCTTAACTGGGAAGAAAATTGGAAGATATATTATTGAACTTGAAGATATATATGAACTATGATGAAATAGATGGAAGGATACTGGGGCTTAGTGAGTAGTGAACAAAGACTCAGAAAGATTGGATTCAAATCTTACCTCTGGAAATAATTAGTTGTGGGAGCTAGGGACCAGGATCAAGTGTAGAGTCTTCTGCTTGGTATTTGGAGTTCTTTATAATCTGGTCCCTTTCTCCCTTTCTAGGTTTTTTTTTTCATGTGAGAAATACACACACATGTATATATGTATGTATATGTTATGGAAATTTAAGATCTTCCCTGCCCCTAGGCTCTTTGATAGATTTAAGTGCACCTGGAGCATGTGGTAGGAGGCTTGTTTTTCAGGAGATACTTTGTGATTGGGCAGTGGGTCAAGAGGGTTGTGACATTCCCTGAGCCAGGAGAATGCTATATAAACCATTATGTGAGGCTTTGTTTTGGGGCTCAATTTGAGAAGAGTTGTGTGATTTGACCAGATGAGACTCTGGGTAGCCATTGAGCCTCCACCCCGCTCCCCCAGCCTGGCTTTGAAAACCCAGATGTTGGTGCTTCCTTCTCTGGTAACTGACTTGGTATGGTAATGGTCAAGACAGTTGGAAGCCTGTCTGCTGATTTGTTTCTCTGTATTTGTTGTCTGCTTGTAACCTCTGTACACTCTGAAGTTTAGGGTGCTAACCCTTTTCCCCTGAACTAGGTAAATGATATGTTTGATTCATTAAAGCAAGATTGTTAACCCAGTTTGAGCTGCTTTCCTTTAGAAAAGCTGATCTAAGAACCTGTGCTGGTAGCTACCCTGGGTATGTCGGAGTGCTTGCTGCTACAATATATATATATATATATATATATATATATATATATATATATATATATATATATATATATATAATATAATTTTTTCCAATTAGATGCAAAAAAATTAACATTTAAATTTTTTTTTAGTTCTCTCCCTTCTTCCTACCCCTCTTCTCTTCTTGAGAGGGGAAAAAATTAATATAGAATATGCATTGCTGTCATGAAAAACATTTCCATATTAGCCATGTTTTGAAAGAAGAGACCAAAAAAAGAAAACCAAACAAACCAAGAAAGATAAAGTATGAAAAAGTATGCTTCTATCTGCATTTGAAGTCCATCCATTCTTTCTCTGGTAGAAGGCATTTTTCATCATAAATCCTTTGGAATTATTTTAGTTTTCCATCTTTTTACATGTTATCCACAACTCACAAACATATATATATATATATATATATATATATATATATATATATATATATATATATATATATATATATATATATATATATATATATATATTCTATGATCCAGTTATTGTGATCCAGTATAATTTTTTTTGTTACAAAGAAGACTCTTATAAGAAATTGTGAGATGAGTTAGAAGGAAATGAGCAAAATGAAAAAAATAAACAAGCATTTTTAAATTTTTTTTTTTTTTTTTGCTTTTGGAGGGGAAGGTAGGGCAATTGGGGTTAAGTGACTTGACCAAGTTCACACTGCTAGTTTTGTAAAAAGTGTCTGAGGCTGGATTTGAACTCAGGTCCTCCTGACACCAGGGCCAGTGCTCTATTCACTGTGCCACCTAGCTGCCTTCTCAAGAAGCATTTATTAAGTGCTTACTCTGTCCCTAGCACTGTGCTAAGTGCTAAGAGCATCAATAAAGCATTTAAAAAAATTAATCAGAAAACAAAATAAGTTTTAAAAAGGACATAAGTAAAACAAGGCAATTTTGTTGCTACTTTTTAATTCTAATATATATATATATATATATATATATATATATATATATATATATATATATATATATATATATATAATTGAATGTAAAAAATTTCACATTTTCATATACAATCTTTTTTCCCCTTATATATTTGAACACAGAGAAGTCCACAATAAAAATGGCAAAGATGTTTAAATATAAATGTTGGACAGAAAAGAGACAATAGGCTTAACAATTTCCCAGAAGATAAATAGGAGGGATAGCTCTTATTCTCCGACAGGAGAAAAGGAGAAGGACCTTGGAGAAAGACATGGAGAAATGATAAGGCCATGTGTAGGGTTAGGGGATATTTAGAAGAGAAGGAATTGTGGACATCTATTCCTGATGACCTCTTTTTACGTAAAGTAAGTGGAGAGGTCATCTATTGAGAATGAGGGAACAAGAGACAGTTTGCTATCTCACTTTGGGACTTTTGTATGGAATCCCTTCCTATTTTGCCACCTACCTTGGCTTCCTTCAAGACTCAGTTTATTTGTCATTTTCCACAGGAATCCTTTCCTGATTCGATTTCATGTCAATGTGTTCATTTTTCCCTAAATTGCAATACATTAACTTCTCTGGTTAGATATTGTCTCCCCACTACATAGAACGTAGAGCCCACTTTCATTGTTTCTGTTTTATGATTATTGCCAATTCCTGGAACAGTGGCTTCATACAGTAGACACTTATGAAATGACTGGATTAGACTAGGAGTGAGGCGATTTAAAACAGCCTCTTTTGAACATTTAGCAGGGACTCACTTTATCCTTGTTTTTATTAATCCTTCTTTCCTTTCCCCTCTTCTGTTACCCATCAATTGTGATTTTCTGTGAGCCTCCTAAGATGAAAACCCTAGTTGGGTTTTCAGATGAGTGGGGAAAAATAGCTCAGTTTACCTCTTTTAGCTTCAATTTGTAGGCAGCACTTGAAATTTTTTTCCTTAGGTGAACAGTGTCATTTCTCATCTTACTGTGAGGTATCTTGTGCTTCTAAAGAGTCAAATCATATGTTTTCACAGGGACAAATACTAAAAAAAGTTTTTCATATTATATAATACTAATCATCATTCATCAATAGGCTGGCTTGTGAACTCACTGGATATGGGGAGTCTATAATTATAATCTTAGAATATTGCCTTTGGCTCTGAGAGGGCAGTCTGTCAATCAATCAACAAACATTAATTAAGCTTTTACTGTGGTTTACTATGTTTACTATGTTAGCACTGTGCAAAGCATGTGAGATACAAATAAAGGCAAACAGTTGCTGTGTGATCTTGGCCAAGTTAATTAATCTCTCTCTTATTAATAAAATGAAGACAAATATGAGAAAAGAAGTAAAGGAAAATTTAAAAAAAATTGGTATTTGAGAAGTATAAACATATTGATGACTTTTGAGTTTATATCAGAAATGTTTTCAAATTTACTGCCTTTTCAACACTATCTCCACACTAAGTGAGCTTTCTTTTACAGGAAAGGGAAATAAATAAAAACAATTAATATTGTGAATACATCTTAGCATGTAAATAACATGTTGAATCCATAGCTCCGACCTCCTCAGTAGGAAAGGAGTGGGGTATATTGCCTCTTCTTTTCTCTGAGGCCAAGACTGATTATTACAATTACACAAAATTTGTCTGCTTAGCATTCTTTTCATACATGTTACTATACTTGTCATTTCTATTGCTTTTATCATTTACTTCACTCTGTATCAGTTCAAACAAATCCTTCATGGGTTCTCTAAATCTTTTATATATAGACTTCTGATAATTTTGGAATTTGTGAGAAACAAAGGAAGGAATTCTGTTTCCACAAGAAGAATAATAAGAGGAGTGATAACAGGATAGGGAGGTGATTCGTTCTAATCTGAGCTGTGACCTAGTTGAACCAGGCTTCTGATCAAGTAAAGGTCAGAAGCTTATATGCATGCTTAAGGAGATGTTTAATATTATCCAATCTCTGCCCCCCCCTCTGGATGGAGCAAGCTAATTTAAATGTACATTTGATACATGATGAGGGAGGAAGAACATAACAAGGAAGAGAGCAATGGAGAGCAAAGGAGGAAATTTGAATTGGGAATAGGAACAGGAAATAAATAACCTTGCATTTGTCTGAGCAAAAGTGCTCCATTAGGGAGTTACCCATTCACAAGGAATGTAAAATAAATGTAAAATAGAATGAGAACTTTCCCAGCTTCACAATGAATATTTTCTTTCTAGAGCAAGCACGCTTCTCACAAATTTACTTCCACTTCTAAGAGTTTATAGTTTTGTGAAGAAGAAAATCAAAACAAAACCAGCCTTTCAAGAAATCAATCAGTCTTAATTGTAGAATTGTGAAGCCAAATTATCTGGTTGGTTGACTGAAACAATTATTTACATAACTCTAACAAAACTGTCTATGTTGTGGAAAAATTTGCTTTGGCTACTAAGTAGTTTTTCAATTCTACATGGGTAAATAAGTAATTTGACTAGCTTTCTAAGTCACCTTATTTTCTATTGATTTGTATAAATCAGTCTTTTGTTTTTATGTCAGAGGACCATACCATTCATTGACTGAATCAAGTGGATGCCTGGATATTTTACACACAAAGCCATGTTTTCTGGTTACATTTACAACTATTCATTGTCCTCTGACTATGTTCCTCCTGTCCTAAATTAGTTTGGTTCAGAAATAACTGCCAACAATTAGACAATAATCCTATTTTAATAAGCATGAGGAGTTGGAGGAATAGATGGCTACTATAACAGAAGGTACAAAGCTATTGAAGTCAAAGAAGTCACACTATTCATGATTATAGAAACATAAATTTAGGGCTGAAAAGGACCACAAAATCTATCCAATACCACCCTCTTTATTTTACAAATGAAGAAATTGAGGTAATAGAAAGTGAGGTGCCAACCAAGCTCACATAGGTAGTAAGCGACAATGGCCAGACTCGAACCCCAGAGCTTTAAGTCCAGAAACAGTATTCCTTCCACCTCAGTCTTACCCTAAACATGGGAATAAGATGATATTTATAATGCTTCTATGTTTCAAGCTAGAAATTTCTGAATATTTAAATAAATTTTAGGGGAAATAGAGTAAAAGCTGGAGGGAACAATGATAGCCATTTATTGGTGGATAGTAATACCATATTAGCCAGAGTAGAGCTTTTTTATAACCTAATTGAGAAGGCTAAGTTTATTGAAATAGGGTAAAGGCATATAGGGAGATGTCATAATGAATTTCCACACTTAACATGTCTAATCTCCTTTTAAAGAGCAAGCTGTCCAGATCCTCTCCAGATGCTATTTTCCTGTTTTTCTAATTAAATCCAGATGCATGCTCAAGTTTAGGGGAAAAAATAGGTGTGCTAATTATTTAGAGAGTGTGAGGAAAATTATTTTCTCCTAAGTCTAAGGTTCATAAAATGTTGTCAAGTATTTATTTGGGTCCTGGGTTGCACCTGTGTTTAAGAAATTTTGCAGCTGTAAAAATGAGAAAAAGTTTGTAATATTACCCAACTGAAAACTCATTCCTTCTTTAAAAATTATTCTTCTTCCCCCTTGTTTGAACTCCCTGATGCCCACTTAAATGTACTACCCACCTGTTCTTGGCCATGTTCCCTCTGATCATTAGAGGGTTACCTCCTTGAAGTCGGGGAATATTCCCTTAGCCCTATTTGGCTTTGCATTCCAACTGCTTTGCACAGTGTCTTTCATATAGTAGGCAGATTCTTCTGTTAAAAATGTATGCTAACTTTTAATATGACTTGGAAAGATACAAGATTCTATGTCTTTGGTTACTTGTATCCATTAATCCGTATCATTGCCTTTTAAGAATTGCTGCTGAAGGCTAACTTGCAGTAAACCACTAGGTGACTAGACTTGTAACAGTTAGAAGGCAAGTCCTTCAATGACACAGAGTCCAAATATGGCTTACATATTTTTCTAGTTTGAAAGGGTTTGTTAAAACTCATGCTCCATTCTCACCAATTCAGAGAATGAGATCTAAGTTTAGTGGTCAATTGAATGAACTTAAGGATCAAATATAGGTTCTGTTTGACTTCAAAAACTCTTTATAACATACTTCCTTCATATCTTCTTAGTCTTCTTACACTGCCCTTCACATAGCCATCCACACAGAAACACTGGTCTTCTTGCTGTTTGACACTCCATCTCCTTTTCACTGACTGTCCCTTATCACTGACAAACTGCCCTTCTCATGGCTTCCTGCCTTCCCTGAAAAATCAACTCAAATCCAACATTCTGGTATAGACTTTTCTCTGTTGCTTTCACTGCTAATTGAAATTATTTTCTATTTACTCTGTATGTATGTTGTACATACATAGTTATTTGTATGTCAACTCTCCCATTAGAATGTGAGTTTTTTGAGGCCAGGGACAGTATTGTCTTTCTTCATACCAACAACAATGTTTAGTACAGTGCCCAACACATGGTGAATGTTTAATTGATGCTTATTTACTTGACTCAATTGTTGGTCTGCTTTTTTCCAAACCCATTCTTAGTCTAGTATTTCACTTTTGTATATGAAATTTCTATCAGAAATCTTGGCAATTAAAGTCACCTTCTCATTGTGATGTGGTGCCTACCCAAGGATGATTTACCCCTTAACAGAAATAATGTAGAGAAGGCTCCTACCTGTGAAATGAGGAAATTGAGGAGAGTGAGCCTAGGGCTAGAGAGGCCAATATTGAAATTTTATCTCTAGGAAGATATTCCTTAATTTGTGAAATTAAGGAATATTACCATCATAGGAAAATAATAGTAAGTACAAAGCCTTTGTCTTCAAGGCAAATTGGCACCAGTTGGTAACTATGGTGATCAAAATGCCCTTTTTTGCAGGACAGAATAGTAAATAGAAATTTTCAAATATTGACCTATCAATTAGATTAAGATCATCAATAGTCTGATCAATTATTCACTAGTTCAAATGACTTATCTAAACAACTATTCATAGGTACAATCAATAGCTATGGATTGTCTTGGGTCAGCTTAGATGGCTGACCCAAAGAGCTGGCATGAAGATTAAATATTTTAGAAATATCTGATGAACTCATTCCTTAATGCTTATCATACTCCTATCCCTTTATTCTTTTTCTGTTTCAGTGATTCTGAAGTTTCTGGCTGTTATTGTTCAAACTTCATTCTTGCCCCTTCCTCAAGCTGCTTCTTTATTTCCATTTCCCACACCAATACCCCACTCTAAAGTTGCTCACTTGTTCCACTGTGTTTCCTGGAATGTCTCCTTCACAAGCAATGGTGTACTGGTAAATGTTTAACAATTGAGTCTATGGAGGTAGGACACATATTTGCTTGATGTATTTTTAAGTTTAATTTGCATTATTAATATTTTATTTATCACTTTATTAAGTCTAGAAATGTACAAAAACAATAAATCACACCCTGATTTGTAGCATCTGCTGATTTCTGAGGGATAAATGCTCACACAGAAAATTTAATAAGAGGTTCTCTGAGAGAGGGGGTGGTGACTCTGGCACATCCCTCTCCACTGGTAACAAGCTTTTATTGAACACTTTTACTTTCTTGATCTTTTCATCTTGCAGTTGCTGAGACTTGACTTCCTCCTGATGACACAATTTTGTAATCTAACTTTTCTAGCAAGAGTTGCATTTTCACTCACCCTTGACCCCACCCCCAACTTACTGTCCATGATGGGGGACTTGTAGTACTCATTACTCCCCTTTGCTCTGTCTTTCTAGACTCTTTTTCCAAGACCATTCATTCCTCATTAGCCTCTCTGCATTTGGTCTTCATACAATCCAGATTTAGTAGCCAATCAAGATTCTTGTGTCTATTTTCTACCAACCTAAATATGCAGTCATTGACATTCTTGTCTTTGAGATTCAAGAGTGCCTGTGGCTATTTTTTATGGAAAAGTAACACCAAGACAAGATTCTCTGGGCATAGCAAAAATGTCAATTATTAACCATGTTGCTCTTTTGCCTCTTTAATTCTTTTTTTTTCCACTGTAGATGCTGTCTATAATCCTTATATTTGTACTGCTTACTACCTCCATCTCCTCATTCCTGGTATGACCAGCATGCATGACCACTGCTGATTCTCTGACTTGGTGCCTCAGACCTGCTGACTGCTTTCCCAGATTGAATATTTGGGGAGTCTTCTTCCACACTGAATGAAAGTTCTTCAATGTTTTGTAAATATTTCATTCTTTCTTCCACTTGTAGCTTCCTGGGGGAGGTCATCATCACTGACAAACAAACGAGTTAAGTCTTAATGAATTTGAAGGTAGATTCAAGGAATGTAGGTGCAGCAGCATCAGGCCAAGACTGGGTAGAAAAGAGAGAAGACCAAATTGAGATACAAGTGGGAGAAATAGAGAAGTATCTATGTTCTCCAGGAAGTTACAAGCTTCTTATTTTATTTTATTTTTTTTAACAAATACTTTATTAACTTCTGGTTTACATCATTCATTTCCACCAGATTCTGAGTTACAATTTTTTCCCCATTTTTCCCCTACCCACAACCCTAGAATAGTAGTCCCACAAGATATCCCCTCATCCAATCTGCTCTCTCCCATATCTTCTCCCATACCCCCTTCGACTTTACCATTAGGGCAAGGTGAATCTCTGTGCCCCAATGCCTGCACATTTTATCTCCCAAATACATGCAAAATAGTATTAATAATAGTATTTATGTATATTTGAAACATTTAATTTTAAGACCTCGAATTTCAGATCCATTCCCTTCCTCCCTTGTCACCCATTCCCTCTGGGAAGATAAGCAATTCAGTATGTGTTGTACACGTATAGCTATGCAAAACATTACCATAGTAGATATATAGTAAAAGACTGCTTATATATTCCCTCCCACCTATCCCACCCCGCACCTGGTCCATTCCCTACTTTGATCCTGACCCTCTTTGATAGTGGGTACTTCCAACCTCCCTTGCCCCCAGAAAACTCTCCCCTCCATCATCCCCCCTTTCATCCCCCTTCCCCCTACTCTCCTACAGGGTGAGATATCCCATTTAGTATGTATGTCATTCTCTCCCTGAGCCAAAATCAATGAGAATATGGTTTTGCCTTTTTGTCTTCCTGTTCTTCCCCTCCCCTGCAACCACTTCCCCTTGCTTCTTCTACATGAGATAGTTTACCTACCCTGTCTCTCCCCATCTCCTCTTGCCACTTTATTCTCTCACCTCTTAACTCCACCCCTTAAGTATTATCCCTTCCCACCAAATTCAACCTGTGCCCTCTATCCATGTATACCTGTAAACATATATACACACATTCACATATGTATTCATATGCCCATATACCCTTCTTCAATTATTTTCATAATTAGAAAGGTTTCATCAGTCACAGTTATTTTTTTTCCATGTAGGAATGTAAATAGTTCAACTTTGATAAGTTCCTTTTGATTTCTTTTCCCTGATTAACTTCTCAAGCATCTCTTGCTTCTTGTGTCTGAATGTCAAATTTTCTATTCAGCTTTGGTTTTTCCTCAAGAATGCTTGAAAGTCCTCTATTCCAGTGAATGGCCATATTTTCTCCTGAAGCAACATACTCAATTTTGCTGGGTAGGTGATTCTTGGTTTTAATCCCAGCTCTTTTGACCTCTGGAATATCATATTCCATGCCCTTCAATCCCTAGAAGCTGCCTGGTCCTGTGCTATTCTGATTGTGTTTCCACAATATTGAAATTGTTTCTTCCTGGCTGCCTGTCGTATTTTCTCCTTGATCTGGGAATTCTGGAACCTGGCTATAATATTCCTAGGAGTTTTCTTTTTGGGATCTTTTTCAGGAGGTGATCTGTGGATTCTTTCAACCTCTATTTCCCCCCTCTGGATCTAAAACATCAGGGCAATTTTCCTTGAGAATTTCTCGAAGGGTTATTTCTAAGTTTTTTCTTTGCTCATGGTTTTCAGGTAGTCCAGTAATTTTTAAATTATCTCTCCTGGATCTGTTTTCCAGGTCTGTTTTTTCCCATGAGATATTTCACATTGCCTTCTATTCTTTCATTTCTTTGGATCTGTTTAACAGCATCTTGATTTCTCATAAATTCACTAGCTTCCCTTTGCTCCAGTCTAACTCTGAAGGAATGAATCTCCTCAGTGAGCTTTTGAGATTCTTTTTCCATCTGGCAAATTTGGTTTTTTAAGGCATTCTTCTCCTTATTGCCCTTTTGAGCCTCCTTTGCTATTTGAGTTAGTCCATTTTTAAGGTGTTATTTTCCTCTGTCAGTCTTTTGACTCTAATTTCATACTTTTCCTGCATCCTTCTCATTTCTCTTCCCAATTTTTCCACCACTTCTCTTATTTAGTTTATAAATCCTTCTTAAGGTCCTCTACGGTCTGTAACCCACTCATATTTTCTTTCTTTCTTTCTTTCTTTTTTTTTTTTTTTGGAGGGCAATTGGGGTTAAGTAACTCACATGGCTAGGTTTTTGTTTGTGTGTGCTGTTAAATGTCTGAGGCTGGATCTGAACTCAGGTCCTTCTGACTCCAGGGCTGATGCTCTACTCACTGCACCACCTAGCTGCCCCTCCACTTATATTTTCATTTGGGATTTTTGGTGCAGGATTTCTTACCTCACATTCCTCCTCCTGTTTGATGCTTTAATCCTCTTTGCCTCCAAAATAGGAGTCTAATGTTGAATTTTTCTTTTGCCTAGGCATGTTGCCACTTAATTACTTGATTTTGGGGCTTGTTGCCACAGTAGGACTCTGCCACCAGACAGGAGAGCTTCTGTCCCTAATGTTGGGGTCTTCACAACTTCCAGAGGTATTGGTTGGGTGGCCTCTGTCGAGCCTCCACACTCTCTGGCAAGCTGAAGACCCACCCAAGACCTCCGCCCCAGACCACAATCCAGATCCAGGGAGGTTAAAGTAAGAGCCATTACCCCCTAAGACTGATCGCTGGATCTCCCTACAGTTTGCAGACCAGGAGCTGAAATTGCCACTGAACCTGCAAAATGGCGACTGTGTCAGGCTCCTCAGTGGATTCTAGCCCCCAGGGGAAGAAGCCAACAAGTTCCCCAGATACTGGTCCCAAAGTCTATAGAGTACTAACATCTCACTTTGTCCTAGGCATATCTGTGTTAATAATTCTGGAATTGCCACAGCTACTGGTATTCTGGGGTCCCTCCAGCTGGCTGCTGGCCTGGGTGCCCTAGGACTAAAACCAGTCTCACATGGGCCTGGGATCCACTCTCTGAGCACTGTACTGTTGGTTCCTAGCATGCTGCAATGCCCGCTCTCAGACTGCTGGGATGTCCTCTCCCTGCAGGGCTGCCGGGCTATCCTCTGTGGGAGGTTAGCTTCTCTGTGTTGTTCTGTGGTTGCTGGAGCTCCAGAAGTTGTTCAGAGTCCCCTTTTATATGGTTTGGAAGTGGTGTGGAGGAGAGCACCTTGGAAGTGCTGTTTCTACTCTGCCATCTTGGCTCCTCCCCCGAAGTTGCAAGCTTTGATATGCTCCATTCCTGACCTGGGCTGGGTACACCCTTCAGTAGGCAACCCGATGGCTTCCTGTTCCTTGGGGCTTATGATATCAATCCTGAGCTAAATGTTAATACCCCATCAGTTTAGTTTACTGCAGCTCAGAATTCCTGAGCTCAGGAGATCTATTAGCCATAGCTTTCCAGTGGCAAAGATTATAGGCACCTACTACCATATCATGTTCCCTAGGTTTTTTTTTTTCCCAATGTACTTCTTTTCTCAGGCATGATCTAGATCATTGACTTTTGGTATTTTTTTTTTTTTGGCTATTTTTTTGGAGGGGAGAGGATAGGGCAATTAATTGGGGTTAAGTGATGTGCCCAAGGTCACATGGCTGTTTTTTGTGTTAAGTGTCTGAGGCTATATTTGAACTCAGGTCCTCCTGACTCCAGGGCTGGTGCTATATTCACTGCACCACCTAGCAGTCCCTTTTGTTATTTTTTCTATAACATTTGCACATACCTTTTTTTTTTTCGTTTTCATCCAAGTGAATGGGAAAGATTAAAACTTCTCAGCCCATATGTTTTCTTGTGGGAGCAAGCCAGAGTTCTAGCTTCCCCCTTCACCTTTCTTTCCCCCTTCTTTACTACTGTCACATCAGCATTAGGACTTCAGGAGTCTTTCAACCTCCACCCTTGTTATCACACCCTTATCAGCATTAGGCCCTTTAGCAGTTTTCAATCTCCAGTTTTGCTGGCATTTGATAAACAAGGACATGAACAGTATACTGGTTCCCTGCCCACCTCCCAGCCAACAGTGGATAGTAGTGGGCTTCTTTGTTCCTTATCATTGGAGGAAATTTCATACTTAGATTATAAATCTGCCTCCCAGCCAATGAGAGAAGGGACAGTAGAGGGGCGGGGGCTTTTCCCTGTTAGGGTATAAATTCTTGTTCTGTCTTCTGTAACATGCCTCCTCTCCCTGATCAGTCATTTAGAGGACCTCCCTCTTTCTGTGGGAGAAGAGAATAAAAATTTACTGTTTTTATCCTGAGAAACTTCCATGTTCTTGATTAAATTTTGAATGGGGTTTTTCACCTTAAATACAAGCTAACTATAACAGTGTTGTTTTTGGAGGGGGGAAGGCAGGGCAATTGGGATTAAGTGACTTGCCCAAGGTCACATGGCTAGTAAATGTTAAGTGTATGAGGCTGGATTTGAACTCAGGTCCTCCTGACTCCAAGGCCAGTGCTCCATTCAGTGCACCACCTAGCCACCCCAGTATAACAGTTTTAATAGGGACAGAAACAATTTATTATATGAAGAGATTGGAAGAGCTGATCTTTATGGTCTCTTTATAATCTGGCATTTTATGATTTATGATTCCAAGCATGGGTGCTGTGGCACATAAGTCACTAATTCCTAGGTCTTAATCTCAATATATAGGTTAAAAGAGAGACACATCAACTCACAGAACTGGATGAAAAATGAAAATATTCCTACATTGTAGGTAAGCGTGTTCCTGGTTCCTACAAGCATTCCAACTGTTGAACACAATGTTCTTGCATTACAATTATTTAAGCATTCATGAATATATCTCGCTATACTATTCTCCAATTATCATTTCCTATTATTTTCTCTATGAGGTTTACCTGGCGTTTTTTCTACTATGTTTGTTGTCTACCATGCTTGCTGTCCTATAGTGTCTAACAGTAGCTTTATTAACTCTTTATCCTCTCAAACTTAAGTATAAAACCCTTTTGATTAGGTCAGTGCATCTCTTAGCAAACATGTTTTTCTTGATATTCATAGGATTCCCTTTGTCATTTACCAAGAACTCATCATTGCAGTTTCATAAGCCATGGAGGCAACTAGGTGGTACTAGAGTGCCAGGTCTGGAGTCAGGAAGACTTGGGTTCAAGTTTGACCTCAGACAATTGCTAGTTATGTGAACCCTGGACAAGTTATTCAACCTCTGTTTTTCTCAACTGTAAAATGTCAATGATAACATCACATTCCTCATAGGGTTGTTATGAGAATCAAATTAAATAACACTTGTAAAGTGTTGGACATGGTGCCTGGCACATAGTAGGGACTTAATAAATGCTTATTCTCTTCACCTTCCCTTTGGTTCTTTGCCATTAATAATGAGGTTAGCTATGTAATTCCTATTAAACACAATATGTTATAATGTAATTCTTCTGAATTGGGAAATAGTTATGACTCCTCCATTGTGTTATCTTGGGCAAATCATGTAACTTCTCTGAGCTACAATCATCTCATTTGTAAACTGGGTTCGAAATATTTGTTCTAGTGAACTTGTTTGTTTGTTTTGTTTTTTGTGAAATTTAAGTAAAATAACATATGTGAAAACATTTCATAAAACTGAAATTGTAAAGGGCAACAAGGGGCGGAGCCAAGATGGTGGAGTAGAAACAGCACTTCCAAGACACTCCAGCCCACACCACTTCCAAACCATGGAAAAGGTGGACTCTGAACAACTTCTGGAGCTCCAGCACCCACAGAACAACACAGAGAAGCTAACCTCCTGCTGAGGACAGAAGTTTTAAAATTAAATGTTTCATATATATACTATTATTAATACTATTTTGTATGTAATTGAGAGATAAGATGTCCAGGCATTGGGGCACAGAGATTCACCTTGCCCTAACGGTAAAGTTGAAAGGGGTATGGGAGAAGATATGGGAGAGAGCAGATTGGATGAGGGGATATCTTGTGGGATTGCTATTCTGGGGTAGTGGGTAGGGGAACAATGGGGAAAAATTGTAACTCAAAATCTGGTGGAAATGAATGATGTAAACCAGAAGTTAATAAAGTATTTGTTTAATTAAAAAAAAAAGTAAAGGGCTACAAAATGTAAGGTGTATTTCAATGTTCTCTCTTCTCTCTCTCTCTCCCTCCCTCCCTCCCTTCTTTTCTTCCTTCCTTCCTTCCTTCCTTCCTTTCTTCCTTCCTTCCTTCCTTCCTTCCTTCCTTCCTTCCTTCCTTCCTTCCTTCCTTCCTTCCTTCCTCCCTCCCTCCCTCCCTCCCTCCCTTCCTTCCTTCCTTCCTTTCTTTCTTTCTTTCTTTCTTTCTTTCTTTTCCGTCTCTCTCTCTCTCTCTCTCTCTCTCTCTCTCTCTCTCTCTCTCTCTCTCTCTCTCTTTCTTTCTTTCTTTCTTTCTTTCTTTCTTTCTTTCTTTCTTTCTTTTTTTTTTTGAAAGATATAGCCAGCAGGAAGAAGAGATAAAAACAATATCCGTTCTCCTAAGCCCTTAAGATTTCTAGGTAGGACTGTGAAGTCATTAGCAATACTTTCAGATTCCTTACATCTGTATCATTTGTTCTGAGGTGAATCAACATATGTAGGTAGTGGTTAGTTGATGGCCTGGGGAGTCAGTTTCAGATACACAGTCTAGGAAGAGAGTAGAATTCCCTCTTGCCTTTTTTTAGTCATCCTCAGCAGAGAGTCCTGAAGCATTATGGATTTGGCCCTTTCTCTTTAGGTGATGGTAGAAGTATTTTTCCTACCAGCTAGCACCTGTCCATATTCAGTGTTCTGTTGGGTAGGATTCCAAGATTTTCATCTTGAAGACCAAGGTTGGAATTCTTACTCTACTGTGTGTGATCTTGAGCAAGTCACAATCTTTCTGCATTTTAGTTTCTCATGTGCAAAATGAAAGTCACAGTGCTATTATCCTATGACACAGGTTGATAGGGAATCAAATGAGATAATGGATGTAACCTTGTTATATACATTAAACATATTATTATTGTAATGGAAATGCAAATTTAAAGATCTTCCCTGCCCCTAGGCCCTTTGATAGGCTTAAGAGACTCTGAGAACCTTTCTTGATTTGAAAATATACTTTGCCCCCTAATAGGCTGAATGTGGTCACATGGAGCCTGTGGCAGGAAGCTTGTTTTCAGGAATGCCTACACCTTGATGCTGTGTGATTGGGTGGTGGGTCAAGAGGGTGGTGACATTCTCTGAACCTGGAGAAGGCTATATAATCCCTGATGTGAGGCTTTGCTTTGGGGCTCACTTTGAGAAGTGTTATGTGATTTGACCAGATGAGACTCTGGGCAGCCGTTGAGAGCCCCCTGGCTTTGAAAACCAGATGTTGATGCTTCCCTCTCTGGTAACTGTGATTAGATATTGATGTAATGGTTGGGCAGTTTGGAAGCCTGTCTGCTTGATCTGTTTGTTTCTCTGTTTCGTAAGTTTTGTCTGTATACTTTGAAGTTGGGGCGCTCTCTTTTTCCCCTGAACTAGGTAAATGATCTATGTTTGATTGATTAAAGTAAGCTTGTTAACGCATTTTGAGTTGCTTTCCTTTAGAAAAGCAGATTTAAGAACCTGTGTTGGCAGCCACCCTGGGGATATTGGGGTGCTTGCTGCTACAATGATCCTCAAGACTTTACATAGTACCAATGTGAAAATTTTGTTTTTCTTCCTCCTCCTATCATATCCTCTTAGTCACTAACCTTTTGATGCTGGATTCCCCTTTGTCTCTTTGGAAGTTTTCACTTCCTTTTGTCTCTACTTGAATTATTTCTTCTATGCATTCTAGGAACATTTTACCCCATATTTGTGAGGTTGCATGTTATAGTGGAAAGAAGACAGGTTATAGAGTCAGAGGCCTCAGTTGAAATCCAACCTACTATCTTTATGACCAGAGGCAAGTCACTTAATTTCCCTGGGTCTCAGTTTCCTTATCTATTAAATGATAGGATTGGACTTGATGGGCTCAAAGGTCCCTCCCAGGTCTATATCTATGAACTTATTTACCTCCATCCTCCCTATTAAGTCAGAGCTTATGAGAGAGACCTCCATGAAGGTCCAATTCTAATGCCTCATTATGGGTTTTTGGTGGACTGACTTACCAACCTGGAAAAATTTTGAATATAGGCCATGTCTGTTGTTTGGAACCAGGTTAGCTAAGTTAATAGATGCTTACCACCAGAGAAATTATTTTGGCAATAATCACTTAGGATCCTAGGAACAAAGATTTAGAGTTGGAAGGGACCTCAGAGGCTATCTTGTCCAAATCTCCTTATTTTTCAGGTGAAACTGAGGCCCAGGGGAATAATTGACTTGCCTTAGTTAATGTAGTTCTAAGTGGCAGTATTTGATCCAGGTGTAGTAACTTCAAAGCCATCTTTTTCCTCTGCCGTGTCACACTTCCTCTATTTTTTTCCTAGCCATATTCCATGTAAAATTTACCTAAGACTGTGCAGGGTTCTCTAAGCACTTGTCATGTTTAATCTATGTCATTGCAGAGAATACAATGCTAACAAGTTCCACCCAGAATGACTGTGTCACAAGTTATTACCCCCAACTCAGGGAAAATTTGAGGCTCCCATCCTTATAATACAATATGAACAACAATAAATCAAATCATGTCTACTAAATAATTTCCACCAATAGTAAAGTAATTTTTGTAAAGATCGATATTTATTTGTAGCACACATAATTGGTCATTACCTCAGGCAAGAAGACAAATATAGCATATCCCTAGCAAGTCACTGGATCAAATCCCCCAATTCATACACATCAAGAGGAATTACAATCCTTTGTGGCATTTTCCTGGAAATCTCCATGGAAACTCTCCATTTAAATGCTTATTGTCTTTCCACTTAATTCACTGCTATTCATGGGAAGTGCTGTTTTTATTTCTACTATTGCTGGTCTCACCTATCTTATAATTTTCCAAAGTAGAGTATAATGTAATCAATGAGGGGTGGCAACAACTCCTTGAGTACAGACACATAAGAACCCAAGAAAATCTTCCAACAAAATCTTCCATATTCTCAGACAACCAATTCTGCTTCTACAACTTGAGTTGCTCTTTGATCATTTACCTCTTTAATTTAAGGATTCTTAATGGTAAATTTCCTTTTTCTTATAGCCATCAAAGAAATTTTAGTCTCATCTTTAGTCTTTCATATCATAAACATTAAGGGATTCATTTAAACTTGTTTAACTAATCAGTGTCATCTCCCTCTTTGTAAAGCCTTCTGGGACTTTGGCTTTGAAGTCCATAGCAAACCATGTATTTGCCCATCTCTGCCTAGACACACACATTTATGATCTAAGCCCCAAATCCTTCAGTCTAACATGTTTACTTGGACTCTGACTGGAATGCTCTCTGCTATCAATATTAAATTAGAAACTATTCACAGCCATAGCTTGCAACTTCTCAGTTTTATTTTTAAACAATTAAATATATAGCTTTTCCAAACTTGACCAAAATTGCTTTCCATCTCAATACTGGAAAGGAAAAGGGAGGATAGGATAGTGGGAGAGGAAAAGGTAGAGGATGAGGGAGAGGAAGAGGGAAACAGAGAGAGAGAGAGAGAAAGAGAGAGAGAGAGAGAGAGAGAGAGAGAGAGAGAGAGAGAGAGAGAGAGAGAGAGAGATGGGGGGGAAACATTAATCCTGGGGGAGTAATAATTATTTATTTATATACATTAATGCCCTAGGTTCTTATTCTTCTAGAATTGGTGTGTGTGTGTGTGTGTGTGTGTGTGAGAGAGAGAGCGAGAGAGAGAGAGAGAGAGAGAGAGAGAGAGAGAGAGAGAGACAAAGAGAGAGAAAAAGAGACAGAGACAGAGACAGACAGACTTTGGATAAGATACGAACCATCATACAGATGGAATGTGGGTCATAGTGAGCTTTATTTCCCGCAAATCAGTCAGGAAAAAAAAATATTGCCTCAAGAATCTTTATGTTAATGAACATTAGGAATTTGGGGATATGCAAATTGAAGTTGAAATATTAAAATAAGGAGGTAAATAAAATCTGACTTCATAAGTATTGCTGAGACTCAGTGGGATAGAAGTCATGAGTGGACCACAATGGTGGCTGAATGTATCTTCTTCAAAGGACCAGACCTTACAGAAGAGGAGAAGCATTGTATGTTAAAAAGGTAGTCCCCTCTATGGAAAACCATGAGCCTGGGGGTGAAAACTAAGTGGAGAGCATTTAGGTAAGGATAAAAAGAGAGAAGAAACAGAAATGATATTTTTGTTGGGCTATCCTACAGGCAGCTTGAGCATATGCACAATGCTTTCCTGATACAGATTATAAAACTGGCACTAGAGCAAGATATATAAGTGATTGGGGAATGTCAAGTATCCAGACATCTGCTGAAAGTATAATGCTGCTCAAAGCAGAGCATCTGATTAATTTTCAGCTTGTCCTACTGACAATTCCATCATTTAGAAGGTAGAAGAGGCAGCAAGGAAAACCATAACATTGGATTTAATTATTACCAATAAGGAATAACTAGCTGTTGCTGTGGGAGTGATTTGAATTTGGGGACATAGAGTTTTTGTTATTTTGTTGCTCACAATAGTGAAGAATGGTAAAGAAGGGCATAGTCAAAGAAGTACTTTAGACTTTATAAAAGCTTCTATGATAAAAGTCAGGGTTGATAACTGATCACATGTAAAGAGATCATAAAGAAGAATTTGGCAGAAGAGTTACAAGAAATTCTTAAAAGGAAATTTGGACTATTAATAAATAACTCTGATGAAGAAGAAAAAGGGAGTCTATAGAAAACAAAATGGCAACCCAGAGAACTCACTGAAAAGTTAAGAATTTTAAAAAGAGGTAAGCAAAAATATGGAAGCCATGAGAAGCCTGAGTTCCTCTGCTGTAGTTACAACCTAAAGGAGGAGGGGGACATGTAGTATAAAATGATACTCAAGAATCAATCACCCACTCAATAAATATTTGGGAAGTGCCTACTATTTGGCAGACACATGCTAAGTGCTGGGGATACAAAAATAAAGGCATAAAAATAATCCCTGCCCTTAAGGAGTTTACAGTCTAAAGGGTCAGACTACAAGCAAAGAAATACAAAGTAACCCATATACAGCATAAATAGGAAATAATTAACAGAGGGAAGACATTGGAATTAAGAAGGATTGGAGAAGGTTTTCTGTAAAAGACAATATTTTAGTTTGTATTTAAATGAAGCCAGGAAAGTCAATAGTCAGAATGGAGGTGGGAGAACATTCCAGGCATGATGGACAATCATAGAAAATACCTGTAGCAAAAGGTTGAGTTTCTTGTTTGTGGAACAGCCAGAAGGAGGCCAGTGTCACTGGATCAAGGAGTATCTCTTGGGGAATAGGGTGTAAGAAGACTGGAAAGTTAGGAGTGGGGGAATTCTAGGTTATGAAGGCCTTTGAATGCCAAGCAAGCCATTTAGTATCTGCTCCTGGAGGCAACAGGAAGCCACTGGGGTTTATTGAGTAGCAGGGTGACATAATCAGAACTGCATTCTGGGAAAATCAATTTAGGGACTTAGTGAATTGGGGTGGAGAGAGATTTGAGTCAGGAATATTCACCAGCAGACTATTGAAATAATCCAGGCATGAGATGATGACCTGCTGTAGTGGTGGCAATGTCAGAGGAAAGAATAGGACCTATTTGGAAGATGTTGCAAAGGTGAAATTGACAGGTCTTGGTAACAGACTGGATATGGGGGAGGGTGGTATTGAAAGACATAGATGAACCCAGGATGACTCCTAGTTTGTGAGCAAGACGGAGTAGAAAAATGGTGCTGTCCTCTAGAGTAACAGGGAAAGTGGTAGGAAAAGGTTTAGAAGAAAAGATAATGAGTTCCATTTTGGACATACTGAGTTTAAGATGATTACTTGACATCCAGTTTGAGATGAAGCACAGAAAGTGGTTAGATTTAGAATCTTTTCATCACTGACATATTCTTCAATGATAGATAAGATTGCCATAATTTCTAATCCATTGTTCAAGCTCCATAGAAAGAATAATATGAAATTCTTTGCATCTAATCTTCCAGTCAAACACAGACACGAACATAGAATGGGCCCTTTGGAAGTCTGACCAAGACAACAAAACACTCAAGGAGCTATAAAAACTTAATCTTTAGAACTTCTGGGGACTGTTGGAACCACTGTGATGTACACTGGCACAGGGAATCTAAGACTGTTCCTTACTCTTATTACCAAGCTAAACGATACAATAAAATAACCCATACTCAGCAAAAAGTGCCCCAGCACTTAGCACAGTTCCTGGCACATGGTACACTTACTAAATGTTTATTGACTTACTTCATAGCCAATTACAAGTATCTTCCAGGTGTTAGATCTCCCATTAAAAATCCTATGTGTAATTACCTCCCATTCAAGTATTATTTCTCACAAGTGAATTCTCCAGATGTCAAAATTCCTTGATCCTCCATACTGCTCCATATGCTGCACCAGACTGTGATTGCCTCTCCCCCTTGCTTGCTATATACTTCCAACAGAAGGAAGATCATGAATAAAAAACAGAGACAATAAAAATAAAGTCATATAAGAATTGTATTACAGAACTAAAGCTCAGAATAAGGGAAAATTGCTAAAGATACTCCATCCCCATTTTTTCTTTTTCTTTTTTAAATCTATGTTTGGAACAAGAACAGAAGAGTAATGGTAGTGACAGAAAATGTATTGTTAGTGGATGATAAAAGTTAAATCAACAAGTACTTATTAAGTACCAGTGCCAAGAACTGAGCTAAGTGTTGAGGATATAAAGAATGACAAAAAACTTATTGTCTAATAGGGGAGATAATATGCAAACAACTAAGTTCAAACAAGGAATATAGATGGTAGACTGGAAATAATCTCAGAGGAAGGCTTTAAGAAGGACCAGGAGAGACTTCTTTTAGAAAATGAGACTTTAGCTAAAATGAGAATGAAGCCAGGGATTCCAGTAGGCAGAAATAAGCAGGGGGAGAGTTCCAGGAATGGAAGTTATTGAAGGAAATGTTTCAATATTATTTGATTATTGTCTTCCCTATGAAGAACAATAATCTTCAAACTGCAAAAACAAAACAAAACAAAAACCTCAAAACTATAGAATACACAGTAGAGAGGGCTTAAACTGACAATTTAGATTAAGAAATAAGAGTTTATCTAGTGGGGTTGGAGTCACATCTACTAAGGTTCCTGCTTTTTCTTTTCTTTTTTTTTCAGTTAAAATGAAAGGAAACTACCCTTGAGAATTTATCGAAATAGGAAGGATGGCTTGAACACTGATTGATAGTCTTATTTGCTTTGATATAAAATCTTATCTGGGGAGCTGTTGTCTCCTTAGGCTCCTTAGCCTATCAACTATAGTATACCACTGTGGCAAATGTAGTGGTGAAAGATGTATGTTCAAATGAATCAATATCATATTCTTGATGAATATAATTTTTGTCCTTTTGTTAAGTGAACTTCATTTTGTTAATTTTATATGACCTACAGGTGTCTCAATTCACTCCAATATTGATTCTGAATTAGCAGACTGGATGAAGTCAGGATGAATGCAAAGCATCAAGTCACTTTAAATGAGTTCCAATTTCCAAGCCTGGGTAGGACTCCATTCTAGGGTACTGAATGACTTTGTAGATGACCTTGTGAAGCAACTTTAAGTAATCTTGAGGAGTCAGAGAGATTGTAAAAAGGTTCCAAAAGACCAAATAAAGAATTTTCTTTTTCTTTTTTCTTTTTTTTTTGCTTTTTGCAGGGCAATTGGGGTTAAGTAACTTGCCCAAGGCCACACGGCTAGGTTTTTATTTGTGTGTGCATTAAGTGTCTGAGGCCGGATCCGAACTCAGGTCCTTCTGACTTCAGGGCCGGCGCTCTACTCACTGTGCCACCTAGCCGCCCCAATAATTTTCTTTTTCTTAAAATATGTGTTTTATTAAAAACTTAATACTGAATATTAATACAACTAACCAAATTAGTTTAATAAGTTCTCATAGTTAAGTTCATTAATTGCAATAAACAAAATATAATTTTTGTTACTCAGTAACATGTGCATTCATTCTATTTCTTTCCATTCCATTTCTATTACTTCCTACTAGCACTCAATTCTTCCTCCCCATTGGGAGTGAGACCAGAGGGAAAGTATTACATACTTCCTTTCCTCCATTGATCATAATATTGAAGAGACTGAACCAGTAGGGGATAAAATTCAAAAGAAGGTATTTACTCAAGAGCAAAAGCAGTAATAAGGAATGTGAACCCATGTACTAGAGAAGAGTGCTAAATGTATTCAAGAAAGAACTTTCAGGAAAAAGAGTATAAGTTTAACCTTTGGCCACATATGCTCTCTGCAGATGTGGCTCTATCATTGTACTACACACACACAGATGCACATATACATATGACCATATGTGTGTACAGGTGATATTTTTGCTTCAGTCTTTCATCTCCTTGTAGTATATACTCAATTATGGTTTTTTAATGTCAAAGGGTATGCACACTTTAATTACTTAACATAATATAGTAGTATTCAAAGTTATCTTTTATAAAATAGTTTGACTAATTTCTCATAAGCACTCCAACAGTTCGTACTGTCAACTTTTTTCATCTTTGTCAATCTGTTAGATGTGGATAAAATTTAGAACAGTTTTAATTTTTTAATTTCTTTTCTGACAATTAGTGATTTGGAAAATTCTTTGAAATGGTTGTTGATAGTTTACATTTCTTCTTTTAAAAATTGCTTGGTAATAAGTTTTGATGGACAGCTAGGTGGCACAGTGGATAGAGCATTGGGCTAGGAACAGGAAGATTCATCTTCCTGAGATCAAATCCAGCCTTAGACACGTACTAGCTTGTGGCCCTATGCAAGTCACTTACCTCTGCTTGCCTCAGTTCCTCATCTGGAAAACAAGCTGGAGAAGGAAATGACAAACCACTCTAGTATCTTTGTGAAGAAAGCTGAAATGACTGAACAATAACAGCAAAGCTTTGATGACTTTTCTATGAGGGAATGGTCCTTGTCCTTATACATTTATATGTTGTATATATCTCAGAGTCTATAATTTTAAAAATATAGGGAAAGGAAAAAAAACTGTTAGAAACATAGGATCAGAAAGCTTCTGGTGCAATCCCATTATTTTATAAACGAGAAAATATAAACCCAGAAAGATGAAATGATTTTTCAAATTATTACAAATAATGGATTCTTACAAAGGTGGAAGAAATGGAGTCAATTATAATCCAGACCCCCCCGCCCCTTACTCCAAATCTAGTGATCTATTATATCATATTGCCTCTGATGTTAGTTCACAGAAAAATCCTGGAATATATCATAAAGCAGTTGGTTTCAGAGAATTTAGTAAGAATGTAATTACTAAAAACCAACATCAACTCATTCAATTAGTAAAATTTGTCTTGTTTCCACTTTTTTCCATTGGTAATTCTAGACTGCCATATTAAATGAATGATCACAGAATAATTTCATTTATACAAGGCTTTTAGAAATTAATTTATATTTTCTTGTAGGTTAAAGGGAGAGTTGTGGACTCTATGGGCATATAATTAGATTTACTGCAATAGGTTTGTGTTCACATTAATATGAATATTCCCTCCCATGCTGCAGATCATAACTTATCCATACCTCCTCATTCAATGGATTGATATATATCCTCTAGTAAATTTGCCACAGTGGTTCCACCAAATATGTTGGAGGCATTCTTCCAACCATTCCTTTTAGAAACACTAGAGAGTATAGGAATAAGTGGAGCTTACTTTAAAATAATTAATATTTGTATAAAAACATCAGAAAAGTTTATCTGCAATTGGGATGAGCTAGAAGCCTTCTCAATAAGATCAGGAGTGAAGCAAGGATGCCCACCATCACCTCTATTATCTAATATAGTACTAGAAATGTTAGTTATAGCAATGAGAAGAAAAAGAAATAGAGGGAATTAGAATAGACAAGAGGGAAAAATTATCACTCTTTGCAGATGATATGATGTTATATTTAGAAAATCCTAGAGAATTAACCAAAAAATTACTTGAAATAAAGAACAACTTTAGCAAAGTTGCAGGATACAAAATAAAACCACATAGATCAGTAGTATTTCTATATATTACCAACAAAATCCAACAGCTAGGGATAGAAAGAGAAATTCCATTAAAAATAACTGTAGACAAAAGGAAATACTTGTGAGACTACCTCCCAAGAGAAACTGAGGAGCTATATGAATACAACTATAAAACACCTTTCACACAAATAAAGTCAGATTCAGCAATTGGAAAAATATTAATTGATCATTGGTAGGCCAAGCCGATATAATAAAAATGACAATTCTGTCTAATTTAATCTGTTTATTCAGTGCCATTCCAACTGACCAAAAATAACAGCAAAATTTATCTGGAAGAACAATACATCAAAGATATCAATGGAATCAGTGAAAAAAAATGTGGAAGTAGGTGGTCTAGCCATACTAGATCTCAAACTGTATTATAAAGTGGTAATTATCAAAGTAATCTGGCACTACTAAGAAATAGAATGATGGATCAAAGGAATAGATTAAGTACAAATTACATTATAGTAAATGACCATAATAACATCGTATATGATAAATACAAAGATCCAAACTTTTAGAACAAAGAATTAACTATTTGACAAAAACTGCTGGAAAACTGGAAAAGAATATGGCAAAATTAGATATAAACCAACATCTCACACTACATACCAAGATAAGGTCAAAATGGGTATGTGATTTTCACATAAAGAGTGATACCATAAGCAGATTAAGAGAGCATGGAATAGTTTATCTTCCAGATTTATGGATAAGGGAAGAGCTTAGGACCAAAGAAGATATAGAGAGCATTATAAAATGTAAAATAGATAATTTTGATTATATAAAATTAATGTTTTTGTGCAGACAAAACCAATGCAAACAAAATTAAAAGGAAACAGAAAACAGAAAAATTTTGTGACTAGTATCTCTAATAAAGGCCTCATTTATCAAAAATATAGAGAACTTTATTCTCTTTATTATCAAATTTATAAAAATACAAGTTATTCCAAATTAATAAATGATCAAAGGATGTGAATAGGCAGTTTTCAGACAGACATCAAAGCTATCTATAGTCATATGAAAACATGCTATAAATTACTATTGATCAGAGAAATAAGAATTAAAGCAACTCTGTGGTACCTCCCCAAATCTATTTGAATGGCTAATATGAAAAAAGAAAAATGTTGAATGCTGGAGAGGATGTGGGAAAACTGGCACACTAATGCACTGTTGATGGACTTGTGAACTGATCCAACCATTCTGAAGAACAATTTAAAACTATGCCCAAGGGGCTATAAAGTGATAAAAAAGGATTTGGAAATAAAAGTAATGACCATCAATTGGGGAATAGCTAAACAATCTGTAATATATGATCGTAGTGGAATATTCTTGTGCCATAAGAAATGACAGGCAGGGGGCCTCTAGGTGACACAGTGAGTAGAGTGCCGGCCCTGGAGTCAGAAGGACCTGAGTTCAGATCCGGCCTCAGACACTTAACACACACAAACAAAAACCTAGCCGTGTAACCTTGGGCAAATTACTTAACCCCAATTGCCCTCCAAAAAGCAAAAAAAAAAAAAAAAATGACAGGCAGGATGATTTCAGAAAGACCTGGGAAGACTTACATGAATTAATGCATAGTGAAGTGAACAGAACCGGGAGAATGTTGTATTCAGTAACAGCAATATTATATAATGAAGAACTGTGAATTTAAAGATCTTAGCTTTTCTCACCTGTACAATGACCCAAGACAATCCCAAAGTACTAATGATGAAGCATACTATCTGCCTCCAGAGAAAGAAATTATATTGTCTGCCTACAGATTGAAGCATGCTCTTTTACACTTTCATTTTTTCTTTTATTCAAGTCCTGTATAAAATGACTAATATGGAAATGTTTCACATGATTGCATATGTATAACCTATATTTGATTGCTTACCACCTCAAGGAGGGAGATGGTGAGGAAAGGAGGGAGAGGTAGAATTTGTAAATCAAAATTTAAATAAAAATGTTAACAAATTTGAAAAATTATATTCCTTAGACTGAAGACAAACCATTACTAATGACAGCAAATGAAAAAAAAAAGACATTTTATGTCTCTGTAAAAATATTTTCTAAGAGTTAAGATTTAAGAAAGATAAGACAATACACTTATCTTTATTTATTTATTTTTATTTTTTCAAGAAGTTTATTTAAACAACAAGGCATTGACTTGAAGGGAAAGCTATCTAGAATCAATTTCTTTATAGTCATTTATCCCTGCTGAGAGACAGAAATTGCCCTACATGTAACAGCAACACACAACAAAGTTATAAAATTGTCCCTGGTTTTACAATGATGAAAGAAAAACATTGAAATTATCCAATCAAACAAGGTATGCAAATGTTTTTGTGGCATTGATGTTGTTATTGAACAGTGAGAGTAAAATAACTTGCTGGAATATAAAGTTGAATAAGCATGCCACTAATGGACAAAAGGGATATTTTCACAAAACTAGTTTGTTTTTTACCCTCCTCCTCTCCATTTGATGTTGATGAAAACACATCATCAGCCATTTAGTTTTAAAAAAATCATATGCACTATGCCTGTCTGTGCACATACAGCAGTTACTTTATGTACAATAAAGGAATGGACGAAGGGAATCAAAGAAGAGAGAAAACTATACTGTAGCAGTCAGATGTGGATGAACCAAATCTTGCTTTTCTAATTGTGAATGTATTGTTTTCCTTGGGAGAACAATTCAGGTGTAGAGTTTCAGGTTCTTTTTTTAGTAAATGTCTCCTGTCTGTTGCTAGAATACACCAATTGTATCTTCACTCTCCATCTCCAATTGTGTAGGTGTGTTTGCTTCATTGATTGCTTGCCCATCAAATCAGAATCTGATCTGCCTCATTGACAAACACTGTTGTTCACAATAGGCTTTCAATAGTTTACTAAGTGGTGTGTGTGTCTTAAACTTAAATTGTACCACTGAACCATCTTGCTTTGCCACCTTCAAATTAATGTGGTCATTATTTTCAGTCTTGATTCCTTTCTTCAGTTTTTCATTGGCCATGGCCAATGATCTCGGGGATCCTTAGCTACCACTTCACAAAAGAGACATTAGGATGGCCTGCTCCAAAGGAATGGAACTTGCCTTCTAGAAGCTTAGTTTTTTCCCCTTATTCATAAAACACATTGATGTAATGTATTTATAATGTGATTACATTTCTTTAAGACTGTTTATACTGTTTTCCCAATTTGCTCATAAACTTGTTAATACTCAATACCTTTAATTGTGTAATAGACCTGAGTCTGGAGACATGTATTTTCCCCCATGGACTGCATCTTCAAGCAGTCTTTGGGATTGTGAGAGGAAATGAGTCCATAAAATGTTTTCCCAGGTTCCTCTGTATGACAATGAACAGATTGTCACTTGGTGCAGTGAAGGTGAAGACTGAAGGAGCAGAGAGAGATTGAGCAATGCTGCTCACTAGCATGGGCACAATTTTGCTCAAGTACTGGGGAAGGGCTATAAGCAGCTCCACTCATTCCTGTAAAGGTATGGGAGGATGAGCTGGATCATAATGTTTGCAATGGAGGTTGCTCTGGGAAAATGGGCAGTGGTCAAATGGAAACAATAAATGAGAGGAATGAAGAGTTAGATAAGTAGTGGTTGAGATACTGGCAAAATTTGATCCATAGGGGACAACTTCAACTCTCAGTAGGCATTGACATTAATAATGGGAGACAAGGTATTTACTTTTTCCTTGTTCTAATCGAATCAGTGAGCATTCATTGAGCATGACGGTTTCTGTTTCTTCCACTTTATTTGGCGATTAGTTAGAACAAAGATCCACCCTAGGTAAAGGAGAAATTAATACATTGGCTGATTCTGAGATATATGGTTATTGCTTGCATTTTCTTGCCCATTTATTTAATTTGGTTAAATTGCATCCTACTAAAATGATTCTTTTGCATAGAATCATAAGCTAGAAAGAGAAGGAAAGGATGTGACCAAGTTCAGAAAAAAAGGAGAACAAAGCTTACCTAGCTAAGCAAGGATCACTGGACATTGGTGACTCAGGAAGAGAGAGTGAGGCTAACAACTTGGCACAGCTCTTCCTCACTTAAATCCAATTCATGTGCAAGTCAAGATATCCCCCTTCTGATGTCATTGGTCCTCTATGAAAACCAAGGACAAACAACTCAGCGTCACAATAAGCTTGCAGTGTTTTCCCCATAGTAAGTACTTAATATATGCCTTTTTCATTCATTCAGTTTGACAATGATGTAAGTGACAACATCTCAGAAGACATTTTGTGAGGCTTTTCTGTACTGAAGAATGACTGTGAGAAGAACGTCTAGAAAACAGAAATTTGGAACAGATTTCAACTTCTTTTGTGCATTGGTGCCCTTGTACTATGCCTTGCCAAAAATGAGATGTTAATTTCTAGCTTTTCAACAGATCAAGGAAAGGTTGATGTCAAAGAATGTCAGGCCACAACATTTATTAAGCATTTATTATATGCAAAGTAGATATTTAAGGAGTAAGGTCATAGTACTAAGAATGAATACAGTGTCATACCTGCTTTACTAAACTTTTTCATCTATTTGAGGGTAAATATAACATATACCCTTTGGCGAGACAAAGCCACTTTTCTAGCAAGCTCTAACAAGTTCAAAATTTAAAAACACACACACACACACAACTGAGTATATAAAATGCTGATTAGAAGGGAAGAAATGTTGAGTCAAATGTAATTGAACAAGGAAGGCCTGGAAAGGGTAGGTGCTGAAGGAGGTGATCACAGATCATTAAAGTTCATAGAAGAAGGTAACTTGTCAGAGATATACTTGTCAGTATAGCCACCCCATTGCACAAATGAGGAAACGGAGGCATATCTACATAGTAAGAGCTAAATAAATGTTTACTGAATTAGTCTAGAGATAGGCAGTTATGGAATCAGAAAGTCTTCACCTTCCATGACTATGTGATTGTAGATAAGTCACTTAACCTCTCAGTGCTCTAGAGAAATCTTTATAATTCTACATTACAGATCAGTTGCAAGTTTGTATTATTAAAGGGAATGCCAACATGGGGAGCTAGTCCCCTATGTGAATGAAACCATAGGTACCAACCAAAAAACAGACAGAGAGAATGACTTAGGTGAATGTACAGAGTAAAGGAGAAAGAAACAGAGGTAAGATTATTTTCTTAAATTAAATGAAATAGGAGAGAAGTCATTCATTTGAGCCTAGATATGCTTGTGTCACAATCAAGAGCATGGAAAGTTTGGCTGGAGCAGTACCTCAACTTGGGAGGAGGTTAGAGGTACAGATTGAATGTTGAAGGTTGGCATCCTTCAAGGTAGGGCCTTTTAAAGTATTTTTTTCTCACCCTCTTGTCTTTGTTTGTGGTTTGATTTTATGTGTGTATGTGTGTGTTGCATACTAGTTAGGCCAAAGTGATATATATATGTATGTATGCATGCATGCATGTATGCATGTATATGTATGTATACATATATGTACATGCACATATATACTTATATACACACACACACACACACAAACAATAAATGAAAAGTAAGATATTGGACATTTAAAGTTTAGAGTTTCCTTGACATGAACTAGTTTCATTTCAAAAGGTTTGCATTCATTTACTCCAGGAAAAAAAATGTGGTTTCTTTCCTTCTTTTTCTCTCATACTCTCACTGTCTTTTTTTTTTTAAGAAAAAAGGTTCGCTGCACATCAAATGACTCTTTCAAAATAACATGCACTGAAGTGAAAGAAAACCAGTCCTAAAGGGAAAGAAGAAGCCTTACTTCTTATGGAACAAGGAACTGCCACTAAAGAGAGGTGAGGTTTTGCTTCCTATGAAGAAAGGGCAGGGAAAACTTTTGAACCCAATGACAAGCCTCTTTTGAATCCCCAAAAGGTCATACAATAATTGAGTACTACTGCTTTTTTTAAAAAAAATCAACTTCTCCTAAGTGAACCAGTAAAAGTTAAACACTTAAATTAACTGAGCTGAACATAGACTTAAACATCCCTAAGGCAGAAAACGACTTTTGCTTTGCTTCTCCAAACTTTTGCTTTCCCTAGTGACTACAAACATATGCCACAAAGTCATCACAGCCTCAAAGTACAGACTCTGTGGGATATTAGAAATGGTGCCAAAGTTTGGCTTTCTTATCCCAGAGCTGCTGCTTCTCAACAGCCTCGTTCGGTGAACATTAATCCATGAAGGGGGAAGGCCCCTAAAATCCGTAAGTCTCAAGTCCTCCCAGAGGCCTTCCCCGACTAATTAGAAGTCAGGCCAATAAGTATTTGTTGAGAACATGCAGTGTACTGTGGGGGCTACAAGAGAAGCCTAAGAAATGGTCCCTGCCTTCAAGGAGTTAAGTGACTTCTTTGGGAATACAAGACTTACGCAGATATAACAATTAGAAAGCAAAACAAGACAGTCCATAAAATGCGGAGTCATATGGAGCAGATGGAGTTCAGGGAAAGCAGGCATCACCATGGCCATTAGTGGTTAGGGAACACTTCAGGGAGACAGGGACTTAAAAAGGAGCAGAAATTACAGAGAGGATAAGCATTCGAGGTAGGGGAATGAAATGAGTGAAATGGCTCAGTAATTTGCCCATTGATTCCCCCCAGTCTGGACATACAACGCCTGCCTTCCGTTCACAAATGATGCTTATCTCAATGAACTCAATCACTGCCTGGAACAAAGGGATTGTGGCTGAATAAGTCCAGCCCCTGGAAGTACAAGGGGCATCAGGAAGGAGAAGGTAGATATTAAAAGATGACATGAGAACCAGTCAGGAGAAGTATATGGGATCGGTTATAAAGTTCCCTTTATTAGTAGAGAATGAAAGAAATATGAGGGCATTGAGTTCAAAAGTTAACATTGTTCATCTTTCATTTTTGAAGAGGACCAATGACATCGTGGGGTGAAACCTTGGTTTGCCAGTGAATTGGATTTAAGTGAGGCAGAGTTGCTCCAAGTCATCAACATCAGTCTCTCTCTTTCTTGGTCATCAAAGTCCAGTGGCAGGACAAAATCAAGACTATTTGAAATGGCCCAGGATGCAATGGATAACCTCGGCTTCTTTGATCCCCAACCAAGCTCTAAGCTCTACACAGCACCTGCTTTAGCCACCTTCATCACTATCAGAATAAATTGTTCTCATCTGCCATTCCATTGCTTCACATGATAGGGGTAAACATCCCCCTAACTCACCAGTGGGTTTGAGACCTTTTGGTTAACCTTCAATATGGCTTAGCCCATCTGCTGAGAGAGTTTGTTAGGCTGTGGACACTGCACATGCTATAGCTTCCTGGAGCCATATGTGAGTGGTTGGGTGAATGTGTACACCAAAGGTAGATACACAGCTCTTGAAAAAGGTTTGGTAAGACCTCGTACCAGAGGTACAACTCCCCGCTGAGGACTCCATACACATCAAGTAAATAAAGAAAATAAAGAGAGAATGGAATAGGATAAAAGTAACTTAAGAGACCAAAACACACAATTGTAAAATTGGAAAGGGTCCTAAAAGTAATCCAACCTCCTGTTCCAAGAAAGTATATCAATCATATTATGCCTCCTTCTTTTTACTTGTAAAGCTTCCATCCTTCTGCAGGCCCTCTCTTACCCAGACTATTGAAATAACCATCTATTTGGTCTCTCTGGCTCAGGTCTCTCCTTATTCCAATCCATTCACCAATAAGTTACCAAAGTGATTTTCCTAAAGTACAGGTGCAACCATATCATTAACCGATTACCTCCAATACTCCTGTTCATCTTTTAAAGAGCTTTATAACCTGTTGCCTTCTTGCCTTTCTAAACTTTTCATACTTTATTTCCCTTTAATTAATTAATTAATTAATTAATTAATTTATTTATTTAATTAATTTTATTTATTTATTCCCTTTATTTCCCAGTGACATTGTCCCATTTGTTATTTGTCACACATCATACTACATAGGCTAACTCTCTGTCTTTTTGTAGGCTATCATTCACTCTTAGTTTCTCAGGATTTCTTCAAGACTCAGTTCAAATTTTGCCTTCTGCAGGAGGCCTTCCCTAGTTTCCTCCTGCCCCTTTTCCCCACTGCTAGTACTTTCTTTCAGATTTTGTTTTCTATATAATATATATGCAATTTATAATATGCATATTTATGTACATACACAAAAATACATATGTGTAAGTAATATGTAAAACAACATGCTACAACTATGTGTATATAATGTTACAACTATATATATATATATATTTATATCTCTATATAACTATAAACACCATACTATAGCGATGTACTACACATTGTTGTAGCATGTTGTTTCTTCCAATAGAGTGTGAGTTCTTTGAGGGCAAGAACCATGTTTTTGTCTTTCTTTGTGAATCGTGTCAGTCCCAATGTGGCTCACAGGGAAGAAATAATAGACAAATCTGATATCTCCTCCCCCAACCCTTCTCCAAGGAAGACTTTAATTCCTGCCAGAGTTTGAAGCCAAAAGCTGGACACTGTTCCCCTTAGAGAAATGGGATAGTTAGAAATATATCGATCTGTTCCCTTAAATATTTTAGTTTAGGGGAAGTAACTTTAAACTTACTTCCTCATAACTATTTCTTTATGGGGAAAGGGGTCCCCTAAACTTTAGATCCACAGCTTGATTGCCTTCCATGAAATTCCAGTTCCACAATGAACACACATAACAAATAAACCCATCTATCTAGTTTGCTATCCAGAAATCAGAGAAAGTATACATATGAGAATATATTCCAGACAATACACAGGAAATGAATTCTCCTTTTGAGAGAGAAATAACTCAGCTCAACCAAGAGAGTGTCAGATCTCAGACAAAGAGAAAAATTCTCTGAAGCCTCCAGTATACCATGCTGAGATTACAGACATGACATAGATTTTTAGCCCCTTTTATAATGGCTTCCTCCCAGGGTCTGTTTTCTCTTCAGGAGAGCTAAAGAGAGGTTGGCATCATGTATCTTTTCCCTTAAAACTAGAAGCCAGAAGAACCTGAGACTGGATCTCATGCCAGTAAAGGGGATTGATCTCAACCAATGAGGACGGATTCTCATACGAGAGGGCTTTGGAGTTTGGGTCAGATTCTTTCCCTGTGCTGAAACTCTTTTCAGTCTCTTGCAGATAACAGCTGGGGCAAGTCTAAAACCTGTATCTATATAGTATAAATACTAACCTCAGTACTTTGAAACGAGAGTGATTTTCCTGGTGTTCCAGGTACCCAACTTTCAGCACTGTTAAAACTGACATAAAACAAATTCACAATGATAGTAATACAGTAGAAATGGCATTATATGGAGCATCACCTGGGAGGATACTATAATGACAACATGCCTAACTATATGCAGGACATGACACATGCACATTTCAAAAGTATATGCATATTCATAGTACACAGCAACTAATCATATGCCCCATGTCTGGCTATGTAACAAAGCAAAGCAAGCTAGTTGCAATAATAGCATTATCAATAGACCTAGATATAAATCCAACTTTGCTATCAGCAGTAGCATATGTGCAAGGCAATTAACAAACTGACATTGCGATAGAATGAATATAACACAAAATGCAATCAAATGAACATAACACAAAATGTAGTCAAACGAATGTAACAGAAAAACAAGCAACAATCACACTCAAATGTGCAATAATTTACATGTGGAGCGTATAAACACATGAAATTACATGCAAGACACATTTTACATGGGCAATCTCTAGTTTTGTTGCCCAAATACATGTGTAATTACATCTTTATGTTTTCCTCTAACAACATAAAAACTTAGTAATTGGTCTAATTGGCCTATTTCTCTTGTCACTGAATAATCTCTCTGCTCTTAAACTTGAGTTAGTAGTCAGTATGGGCAGAGCATCAGGGTCATTATAGACTTGTTTGTCTACACCTGAATGGTCAGTCATGTCAGGTTATCTATCAGTATGTGCTCTGTGGATTAAATCAGTATCTGAGGAGGCTCTAACAGTTTCGGGCAGGAAAAGAGTTGTCTCTGGGTTTAATTCCCCTGCCTTGTAATAATATACAGACTTTTCTCCATTGGATTATTTTCATCACTCACATCTAAGTCAGGAAGTCTTTATACAGAGAGAAGACAGTTTCTTTTCCTCAGTCTTTGCATATTGAGTATATATCAATTCTCCCTGCTATCCAACTAATTGTCCTGTGGGTAATAGGTGATCACAGTGAACATTCATAATAGAGTTTGTCCCCTCTATTCTCTAGGATGATTTTGTAAACAGGCAAGTGGTTCAGTCTCTCCATAACTTTATATGGGTTCACTTTCCATTAGTTAACTAACTTGTGAGTCCTTTTTTCTCCCCAGTATCCTGCTAGAATTTTTTAAAAGAATAGAATTAGTTCCAATCAGTACTGATGCTCCAGTGAGTATTAGGGGGGCATAGACACATCCCATAGTTTCCACTTTTTTGCTAGCAAATAACAATTTCCTTGGGAAATTTCATACTCACTTGGATGTATCTCAGGTATGAATAGTCTTTATTACTTTATTACTCAAACCACCAAGTCCAAGCCCTGTCAGAGACTTTAAGGTTATTTTACTGAAATACTTGTCACAAAACATTGGGAAATAATGAAAATTGTAACCCACTGTCTAGGACAGCATCACAGTCCATATTCTTAATTTTATCATCATCTCTGCAGGTGTCCTACAAGTACAGGTAAAATAGAAACATAAAGACTTAATGAGAAGGTCATTGTCTTTGGGGCCCAAGATGACCTCTTTCCATGGCCCCACTCCAGTTTCCTCAAGCTGGATCAGAAGATTTTAACTCCCTCCTGACCAATGCTGCATTCTCTTTGGCAGTACATCCAATGTAAGTATGGTGATCTAATACGTAATTATAACAAAAAGTTATATTAACATATATTATATATTTATCTGTCACTAGATATATCTCTATTACTCTGATCATTCCCTTATAGAATTGTTACATCCGGCTTTTGTGCCTTCCATTTCCTCAATCCTCTGTCTCTTTAAGGTGAGTAGGATTGTAAATCATTCCATCTCTTTTTGATCTTTGAAGCTTAGGGATCTTAGGAATATCTATGTTATTTTGACCATTGCTGGCTATTGTATCTGACTTTATAGATATGATGTCAGTGGGTGCACAAGGGTTACATAATCAAGCCTCGGAACAGTGTAATTGTATCTGAATTCTCAGGATCTACAAGGCCAATTTTCTGTCTCAGTCTATGCATCCATTGTTCAATCCTAAAAAAAGTAATTCAACAGCTTTTACTCCTTTGCACTGCACAGTATTAGAAATGAGATTAGCATAGTTGTGTTCTTATCTGTTTTTTTCAAGCAGTTTGTAAACAGTCATGCCAGGTAAGATCTGGCCTTTCCTCTATGAGATTATTCATTGTCACTTGAGATATCCTTCAAAGGCTTTCTGTCACTTTCATCATTTAGTCTGGTTCAGGGGCCTTCCAGTTTCCTAAGTACACTCTTACCTATCCAGCTCAAGTCTTCAATGGTTGTTCTCCAGGGGAATATGGTTCATGGCCAGAGAATGCCAAATTTTTGCCTATGGCATCTATAGGCAAATAGATGAGGATCTATATATCATTGAGGCCCTCAGTTTTATTCATACATGAGATGGAATTCCTTAATTTAATTTTAACTTTTCTTCTCTCTGCAGGAATGCCTCCTTTGGTTAGAAGTGTTCCTATATCTTTAAGCAATTCCTCAGTCTCAAAGGGTAGACAATTCTGAAATTTCTAGGAATAATTCCATACTATTAATACCTTAGTTATCTCTTGTAAGGGCCCTTTAAGACTTTACTTTAACTCTGAGAACTCATGGAGAACTCAGGCAAATGACAGCGCAACTCAGCCTGGGTCAAGAGGCACCTGAGCATGTGTCCTGCCCCTTGATTGCAGGGTATTGAGCATGTGCTGCTAACAGGGGAGCACCCCCCTCCCGTTAGGAGCCTGCTGCTGAGGCATGTGGGAACAGAGTCGGGGAAAAGGATATAAAAGGAGGGAGGTGAGGTGAAAGAGGAGGTGAGAGAGAAGAGGGGGTTGTGAATGAGAAAGAGAATAAATGGCGAGATATACTACACCTTGGTGTTGGACTCCTTTGTCTATTTGGGAGGAGCAGGCTCTCCCAGGGGTCATAGGGGTGACCAGAGTCACAGAGGTGACTGGAAAGGAACTCTCCAAGGGGTTTGTGGGGGCGACCCAGGGGTTGTAGGGACGACCAGAGTCATAGAGGCGACTGGAGAGGTAAGTTTGGCGCTAGCCTGCTATGGTGGGATCCGTACAATCTCTCTAGCATCAAAATTCTCAGGCAGGGTTAGGAAAAAAAAAACAAAACTTCCTGAGTTGTCTTACTTGCCTTAATATCAGTGACCTGAATTGTACATTCTTCCAATTCTTTCATTTTTCTGCCAAATATCCTTAAAATGTCCACATTCTTGAGGTCTGGGTCTGTCCTAAATGTTAGGAGAACACTATGCTTTTCAACTACAAAAACCCCAAGTATCCCTTAGTTATTCTAGCTCCTATCTTGTTAAACATTTATGTTATATTTACCATATTCCAGACACTGTGCTATGTGCTTTTTATAAGCATTATCTCATTTGATCCTCACAACAACCCTGCTGGGTAGGTGCTATTATTATCCCAATTTTATAATTGAGGAAACTGAGGCTAACAGAGGTTGAATGATTTTTTCTAAGGTCGTATGGCTAGAAAGTGTCTGAGGCTGGATTTAAACTTAGGTCTTCCTGACTCCAAGATCAACAATGTCTCCACTGTGCCACGAGACGCTTATTAATAAATTAACTTATTATGCATTAATAAACAAATATTAATGCAATAAATATATAGTATTACAGCAACAATGATCTATTGGATCAATATGATGTACTTTAGCAATACATACCACAACAAAAAACATGAATTCAAATAATGAAAATAGTATCAATCATTTTTTCATGTATCAAAATATAATAGAAATGCATCCTATAAAAATTTAATAATTTTAAAGCAGTATTTTCATGAAGCCAAGCCAGTTTGTTTTATTGTGGCATTTTATATACATAATATGATCAATCCTCTCATAAATGTATGCCCTTGTCCACATATAGAATTAGGCAAGGGAACATATTATAAGTGTACATTCTTCCCTAAAATTGCTACTGTTAGCTATCTACTAAATTTTCAGGACAATGAAGGCATTTGTATTTTGTATTTGTATTTGATGTTGTATTTATCTTTGTATTTTCTTTAGTACCAAAGTATTTTGCTTAGAGAGAGCGCACACACTTAAATTTATTTATATACACACATACATACATACACACACATATATACATACACACAAACACACATATATACATATACACACATATGTAGTTAATCATTAAATATATTTTGGCCAAAGTCTGAATTAATCAAACAGACTGTCTTGATTGATTTAAAAATGCTTTCCCCTGTGTCAGCAACTTCAAAGACCAGAAGAGAGTTTCCCCTTATCTTGGGACTTACTCCATATGAGAGAAAAACAGACATCCCGAGATCATAAAATGTAAATAGACTCTGCTCCCTTTGTTGTCAACCAAGGAACTTCTTTCTGTAACAAATGGAAGTCATAAAGTTTTGTGACATGGTCATCCTGAAGTGGGATGGTTCTAAAATGTATAAAAAGTCTTTTGATCCATCTGTTCTTCAGTAAGGACTTAGCTCTTGGTTTCTTGTGCAAGTACTGCTAGCCGTAAGGGAATATTTAAGGCCAAAAAAAGTCTAGTGCCTTGAAAGTAGGGATTTTATTCATTGCCTCTTTTTCCTCCTCAGAACAATTTCTTGAACAAAATAGGCACTTAATAAACGCTTGTTGGATTGTATCTTCATACTGGATTTTCACATACCCTGGATAGTATATTGGTTTTAGAGTAAAGAAATGGCAGTCTTTGACATTATCCAGTTTAGACTTTACTTCAATACAGAACTGGGCAACTTTCCTCTTCCTACTTTGTTTTCTGCTAAAGGTGAAATCACCCCCACTCATCGATTTTAGTGTTTAACAACACTTCTGCTAGGTTATTCTGCTTTCACACTAATCTGTATTCTTTCCTGCCACAGTTTTAACTCTTGTCCTTTGTAGAAATTCTTTTCTTTACCTTTTCCCCCTTCCTCTGACTAGAAATTAAATTAAATTCAGTTTCCCCAAAATATTCTCTTTGGCTCCCCCCTCAATAGCCTTTAGAAGATTTACAAATGGAATGGACTTTTGTGTCTATACTGGCTTCTAAGTTCTTTGTCTTTGCAGGGAGATCTTGCTTCAAAAAATAGATTAGAGCTTTGCTGTACAAACAAACTGAATCTTTTTTTGACCTTCAGCTATGCTTATACCTTGATGTAGAGTTACCTATGTTTTTTACTTGTTTATTTGTTCTAAATCAGTTTCTTTCTGAAAAGTGGTTGCATTTGGCTTACGAAGAACCATTAAAAAACATGTCAGGGTTTGAATGGATCGTTTTATCTCATTATAGTAAAGTTGAATTTCTCTGCAAATATCCTTTATAGATGATAATGTTTACTCCCCACCCAAATGTTACCTGTGGTGGGTGGGTAGGAAGTCTCACCTTCATGCCTGTCTAATTTATCAGTAAGTTGCATCTTTGCTGCGTGATACTGAATAATGCCCCTTCCAGGAGGGTTTATTAATCTGAGGGAGGGTATAAAGGGGAATATCTCTTCCTTGATATCCTTGTGCTCAGTAGGTCATCAGCACGATGGATTATCTATTGCTCAAAGGTTTGGAAGTAGAAAGACAAGAGGGTTAAATGTCCCTTGAGTCAATTTAAACTGGTTTGCTAAAATTAATTTCATTAGAAAAAAGGGTATGCAGGGACATTTCATGAACACTATTCCATCATAGGAAAATATAATTTTGGGAAATAAAGAGTATGAAGAGTTTATTGTTCAAGATGGAATTACACAGAGTGCTTTCTTTTAAATATCACAATAGCATATGAGGAAACAGATGCCTTCCTTTTAATTTTCTTTTCTTCCTATGCCCTGTAGTCCTGCCTGGGAGTCAGAGCTTACAGATGAATCTCTTGCTGTTTTGACTCATTATTGATGATTCCACTTACTCTGCTGTCCTGTCTGCATGACCTCAACAATCCCCTTCCCTGCCTCAAACCTTTACTTTGAGAAGAGAAGGGACGAAATAGCTATACCTCACTGATTTCAAAGAGGAAACAAGCTCTCATATACGAGTCTTGTCCAGCTTTGTTTCTGTGAAATAAAAATACTCTGCTTTTTGCTTTGTTTTATTTCTTTTCCTAACAAGTAGAAATGATTGCCTTACATTGCTTCTATTTCTATGGAATCACCACCCCTGTCTTTATCAAGGCTCAGGGCTCCAGAAGGTGACTTATACACCTGCTGCAGTACTAAATTCTGTCCAGGAACAGCAGGCAGAGCTCCTGGGTGACTGTCTCAAGGACTTAAACTGTTACACACAGCTCACAAAGGTGAGACAATTCTCCAGAGAACGTATTACACAAAAACAGAAAACAAAACTTCAAAACACCAAGGTCCCTGTGACTATAAAGTATGTGGTAAGGTACTAAATGAAAGATGACTTACATCTGTAGAAGTAAACTCACTGCATTATGGCTATGACAATCTGTATTCAAGTCTCACAAGAATTAAAGTCAATCTAAAGTCACTCCCATACTTTAGCATCTCCCGTATCTCCCTCGCCACTGGCTTCTGTCCTTCTTCTTACAGGAATTAGATCTCCCCAATCCTAAAGGACAAAACAAAACAAAAAGCACCAAAGAACTCTCCACCAACTTTTGACCCGTATGCCCATTCTGCTTACCAAACCTTCTCTCTCCCTTTCATTATCCTTTAAATGTCTGGAAAAAATGGTATTTATACCAGAGGCCTCCATTTTGTGTACCCATTTAGTCCTAGTTATTGTTGTTCTTCAGTCATGTCCCAAGCTTCATACCCTTTGGACCAACTGTCCATGGGGTTCTTGGCAAAGATATTACAGTGGTTTGCCATTTCCTTCTCTTGTGGAGTAAGGCCCTCAGAGGTTAAGTGATCCCATAATTCAACATAGCTAGCAATTGTCTGAGGCTGGATTTGAGCTCAGATATTACTGACTTCATGTGTTCTATCCACTGAGCTGCATAGTTGCTTCCAAGGCAAACAGGGATTAAGTGACTTGCTTAAGGTTACACAGCTTGTGAGTGTCTAAGGCTGGATTGGGCTCTGATCTTCCTGACTCCAGGCCTGGTGCTCTAATTACTGAACCATCTAGCTGCTTCTATTTAGCCCTTAATCTCCTGCAATATGACCCCTTTCTCCACCACATTTTGAAACTCCTTTTTCAAAGGTTTTCAGTTATCACTTTATTGTTAAATTCAGTGGCATATTTAAATTCTTTTTTCTTCTTGGCATGATGTTGTATAGTGTTTGCTAAATCACAGCCCACAGGCCAGATCTGGTCTACCACCAATTTTGTATGACTGGTGAGCTAAGAATGATTTTTATGTTTTTAAATAAAGTGGATAGAGAGTTAGCTTCAGAGTTAAAGAGCTATAGTGTGGAGTCCTGCCTCTGACTCATACAGCCTCAATACTCCAGGAATAGTAATAACTTCTCAGCATTCTGGTCAAGAAACTGAGAGTAAGAGTTGGGGAAAATCTGCTGATCTACATTGGTAGAGGGTTCTTTCCACTGGCATTTCCCTGAAGCAATGAAATCTGACTTGTGTATGTATGTGTTTGTGTGTGACTGTAGGTTTGATAGAAAATTGTAGTGGAATACAGTAGAAAGAGCATTAACATTGGAGTCAGAAGCTCTGGGTTCCATCCTGTCTCTGAAATTTAGTCCATTGATCTTAGGCTTAAAGATTTAAACCTTCTGGGCCATAGGCGGTGGATCAGATTAGACTAGATTGCCTCTGAGATCCTTTATAGCCCTAATTCTATGATCCTATGATCACTATTGACTTCAGAACTTGGAATAATATAAATATCTATTTCTCCTTAATTATAATACTTCTCTTTTGTTCTTGATAGGAAGCAACTTTTAGATTTTCAATTAATGAGATAAGCCCTTATCTATTAGGGGAACAAAGCTTTTCTTGCTGACAGCTACTCTTTCTAGGAGGGGAGAAAGTAGTTCAGGGGATAGTATCTGAGAGAAAGAAAACCTGTTCATTCACTAAATGTTTTAATAGTTTAATCAGAGAAAACAGAGCATAGGGATAAATGTTAGCTATAGCATATGTTCTTTTAAAAACTGATTTTTATGGATATTTTTGTTTTTTAATATCACCTTAGATTTTCCTTTTATATTTCTTATCCTCTCGCTTCCCAGAGAGCCATCTTAAAAAACGTACACACAGGGGCCGGCTAGGTGGCTCAGCGAGTAGAGCGTTGGCCCTAGAGTCCAGATCCGGCCTCAGACATTTAGTGCACGCACAAACAAAAACCTAGTCGTGTGACCTTGGGCAAGTTACTTAACCCCAATTGCCCCCCAAAAAGCAAAAAAAAAAAAAAAACCCAAACAAACAAACAAAACATACACACATATTTTTCTCCAGTTACATGCTAAAATGATTATTAAATAAAAAAAAACAGCTTTGAATTCCAAAATCTACCCCCCCCATCCTTTCTTTCCCTCCCCTCTCCCTTAGATAGTAAACAATCAGATAGAGGTTATGCATATGCAATCATGTAAAATACTTCCATATTAGTCATTTCGTACAAGAAAACTCAAATAAAAAAAATTAAAGAATAATAGCATGCTTCTGTCTGTGCTCAGAAAATATCAGTTATTCCTTAAGAGGTGGATAGCATGCTTCATTATGAGTCCTTGGGGACTGTCTTGCATCATAGTATTGCTGAGAATAACACAGTCATTCACAGTTCATCATATAATATTGCTGTTACTGTGTACAACATTCTCCTGGTTTTCCTCACTTCACTCTGCATGAGTTCATGTAAGTTTTTCCAGTTTTTTTTTTAATCATCCTCCTTGTCATTTCTAAGGTATATTCCATCATAAGCATATACCACAGTTTGTTTAGCCATTCCTCAATTGATGGACATCCTCCTAATTTCCCATTCTACCACAACAAAAGAGATGCTATAAATATTTTTGTACAAATAGGTCATTTTTTTCTTTATAGATATCTTTGGGATATAAATTTAGCAGTAGTATTGGTGGATCAAAAGGTATGCACTATTTTATAACCTTTTGGACATAGCTCCAAATTGCTTGCTAGAATGGCTAGATCAGTTCACAATTCCACCAACCATCAGTGTCCCAGTTTTCCCACATCACCTCCAATATCCAGCATTTTCACTTTTTGTCATATTACACAATCTGATATGTGTGAGGAGGTACCTCAAAGTCATTTTAATTTGCATTTCTCTAATCAATAATGATTTAGACCATTTTGGACATACAGATTTAATTTGTTTGAAAACTTCCTGTTCATATCCTTTGACCATTTATCAGTTGAGGAATGACTTTTATGTTTCAATAAATTTAACTCAATTCTCTATATATTTGAGAAATAAAGTCTTTATAAAAGATATTTGTAGCAAATCCCCACCCCACTCCCAGTTTTCTGCTTTCCTTTTAATTTTGGTTGTGTTGGTTTGTGTAAAAACTTTTAAAATTTTGTCTAATCAAAATTATTTATTTTGCAATTTGTAATGCTCTCTAGATTTTGTTTGATCCTAAATTCTTCCCTTATCCATTAGGATATATAAATAGTTTTATGCTCTCCTAATGTGCTTATGGTATCACCCTTTATGTGTAAATTATGTACCAATTTTGACTGTATCTTGGTATATAGTGTGAGATGTTGGTTTATACCTAGTTTTGCCATCCTGTTTTCCAGTTTTCCTAGCAGTTTTTGCCAAATCATGAGTTTTTGTCCCCAAAATTTTAGATCTTTGCATTTAATCATAATACTACATTACTATAGTCATTTAATATAATGTAATGTATACCTAATTTATTGATCCACTACTCTATTTTTTAGCCAGTACCAGATTATTTTGATAATTTTCACTTTATAATACAGTTTAAGAACTGGTGTGGTTAAACTGCCTTCCTTTACATTTATTTTCATTGATTCCCTTGATATTCTTGAACTTTTGTTAGGTGAATTTTGTTATCAGTTTTTCCTAGCTCTATAATTATTTATTTTCTATAATTTGATGGGTATGAAATTTCATAAATTGATTAGGTATAAAAATCATTTTTATTTTATTAGCTTGGCTTTCCCATGAGCAATTACTATTTTCCCAATTGTTTAGATCTGACTTTATTTCTGTGAAAAGTGTTTTATATTTGTGTTCATATAGTTCCTGAGTTTGTCTTGTGTAAAGCCAAGCACAAGCAGCTTTTCAGAGGACTGTTGCTGTGACCAGCTTTAAGGTTCTGATCACACAGTATAGTGAACTCTCTATTTATTCAGCATTAAACTAAAGAAAAACATTCACAGAAACCCAAGTACAGCATTTGCAACGTTATAAAATAATAATTGATCACCAAAGTGGCCACATAGTTTTCACAAAAAGATATCATTCAGTAAGTCCTTAACTCAATCATCCTTAAGGGACACAAAGTGCAAAGGTCAAAGTTCTCCAGTCTAGGTCACATTGACTTAATCTTTCAGTCAAAAGTCTTCTTTCTTCTTGATTGGAGATTAGTCCCCAATCATCTTTAACTCAATCATCCTTAAGAGGTACAAGGTATAGACTACAAAGTTCTCCCACCCCTAGGCCACAGTAAATCATGATCTTCTCAGTCAGCATTAAGTACCCAAGTTGAGGTCTTTTCACCTTGACTCAAAGCTGGCACTCAGATTCCATGGTTCCTCTTCCATGAGTCCAGTTCTTGCCTGAATCTACCCAACTGTCACCTGGATTCACAGGTAGGCAGCTTTCAGCTCCTCATTCAACTCTTTGTCCAGCTCCTTGTCCAGTTCCATATTGAAGTTCTCAGTGTCCAGTTCACCTCAATTCCTTCACAGTTTCTATTTCTGGGAAGACAAAACTTAACACAGCTAAAACAACATTCATTCACATTGCCAGCACCATCATCAATTCCTTTTCTGCCTGTGAAATCAATACAGACCCAAAAACAAGGTCTGAGAACTCAGCACAGACCCACAAAGTCTGAGAACTCAACACAAATTATCAGTATAGTCCCAAGACCTCCAAAACCCTCCTCCAGGACTTCTGTAAACAGACAACAAGAAAATCTTCTTTCAGGGCTTCCAGTAAAGTCCCAGAACTTCTATACAAAGTATTACAAAGAAAAATCAACACAGACAGAAGAGGCATAGTGCTGGGATACCACAAGTTTTCTCCTTTTCACCTCTACCATCACAAGTGTTCCCTTCTAAGTCCTGCTCTCTCCCAGCTTGAGCTAAGCTTTTTATCTGCTCATTAGCTCCTCTATGTTCTGCCTACCTCTTATGTCCTTCCTGTTCATGTCTTTGGCAAGTCCCTCCCACTGTGGGTTTCACAAGTTCTGTTTCTTAACAAAGACTTGATATAATCATGGGCCAGGGCTCAAAATAAACTTGAACTGAAACAAGGTGGTAAATAATTAAATAGCTGAAACAAGGGGCTAAGTACTTCTTTGCTTGCCATTACATCTTGACATATAGACTACCAAATATATTACAATTATTTTAAATGGAATTTCTCTTGCTATCTCTTGCTGGTGGACTTTGTAGGCAATATATAGAAATACTGATTATATGTATATATATATATATATATATATATACACACACACACACACACACACGTATATATATATATATATATATATATATATATATATATATATATATATATATGTGTGTGCAAAGTTTTATTTTTTGTATCCTGCAACTTCTCTACAGTTGCACATTATTTCAAGTATGTTTTTAGTTGTTTTTCTATGATTTTCTAAGTATATCATCATATCATTCACAGAGTGATAGTTTTGTTTCCTTAGTGTCTATTACAATTCTTTAAATTTCTTTTTCTTTTCTTATTGCTATAATTATTTCTAGTATAATATTAAATAATAGAGGTGATAGTGGGAATCCTTGCTCTCCTGATCTTACTGAGAAGGTTTCCAGTTTATCACCATTATAGATAATGTTTGCTGATGATTTTAGATAAACATTATAGGTCATTTTTTTAAAAAAAGTTGCATTTATTGCTATGTTCTCTATTGTTTTTTATAAGAATGTGTGTCATATTTTGTCAAAGGCATTTTGGATATCTATTGAGACAATCATATTATTTCTTTTGGTTTTCTGATTGATATGGTCAATTATGTTGATAATTTTTCTAATATTGATCCAACATTGCATTCCTGGTATAATCTCATCTGACCAACATGTATGATCCTTATGATAGATTGCTGTGGTCTCCTTGCTAATATTTTATTTAAAAATTTTTTAAATCAATATTCATTAGTGAAATTTGTCTATACTTTTCTTTTTCTATTTTGTCTCTTTCTGATTTAGGTATCAGCACCATATTTGTGTCAAAAAAGGAATTTGTTAAGACTTCTTCTTCCTCTATTTTCCCATATAATTTATATAGTATTGGGATTGAACTTTAAATGTTTAATAGAATTTGCTTGTGAATTCATCTGGCCCTAGGGATTTTTTTTTTTTATGGAGTTTACTGATAACTTATTCATTTCTTTTTCTAAGATTAGGTCATATAAATATTTTTTTCTATAACCTATTAAACTGGATAAAATATTTTTGCTAGATATTCATTTCATTTGTTGTCAAATTTATTGGCATATAATTATGGAAAAGAGCTCCTATTATTTGTATTAATTTCCTCTTCATTGGTGATGCATTCATCCCTTTAATTTTTGATACTGGTAATATGGTTTTCTTTGTTCCTTTTTAAAATAAAATTAATCAAGGGTTTACATTTTTTTTTCTGAAAATCAGCTTCTAGTTTTATTCTTTGGTTCAATGTTTTTCCTTCAATTTTATTAATTTCTTCTTTGATTTTCAGGATTTCAAATATGGTGCTTAATTGGTGATTTTTAATTTGTCCTTTTTCTAATTTTTTTAGTTGCCAGTTCAGTTAATCTGCTCTTTTCCTATGTTATGTGATACAATCAGAAATCTATTCCCCCCACCTCCCAAATACTGCTTTAGCTGCAGTACATAAATTTTGGTATGTTGTTTCATTGTTGACATTTTCTTTAATGAAATTATTGATTTTTTCTGTGATGTGTTCTTTGGCCCACTTTTTTTAGGATTAGATTATTTGGCTTATAATTAATTTTTAATCTATCAATTGTACATTATTAGATGTAATTTTTCTTGCATTATGATCTGAAAAGGTTGTATTTATTATTTCTACTTTTCTGCATTTGGTTGTCAGGTTTTTAATGCCCTAACGTATGGTCAGTCTTTGTGTAGGTGTTCTATACCCCTGAGAAAAATGAACATTCCTTTCTATTCCCATGCAATTTTTCTCTGTCATATCTAACTTTTCCAGAATTTATTCACCCGCTTAACTTCTTTGTTGTTTATTTTCTTATTAGATTTATCTGGTTCTTTTTTTATTTAATCAAATGTTTTATTAGCTTCTAGTTTACATCATTCATTTCTGCAAGATTTTGAGTTACAAATTTTCTCTCCATTTTTCCCCTGCCCACCACCCCAAAATAGCAATCCCACTAGATATCCCCTCCTCCAATCTGCTCTCTCCCATATGTTCTCCCATATACCCTCCAACTTTCCAGTAGGGCATGGTGGATCTCTATGCCCCAGTGCCTGTATATCTTATTTCTGAGTTACATGTAAAATAATATTAAAAATAGTATATATATATATATATATATATATATATATATGTATATGTGTGTATATATGTGTGTGTATATATATATATATTAAACATTTCAATTTAAAACTTTGAATTCCAGATTTTTTCCCTTCCTTCCTTGTCACCCAGCCTTACTGGGAAGATAAGCAATTCAGTATAGGTTGTACATGTGTAGCTATGCAAAACATTTCCATAGTAGATATATTGTAAAAGACTATATTTCCCTCCCTCCTATCCCACCTTCCACTTGTTCTATTCTCTACTTTGATCCTGTCCCTTTTCAAAAGTGGGTGCTTCCAACTTCCCTCCCCACCCAGCCTGCCCTCCCTTCCATCATCCCCCCTCTCATCCTCCTCCCCATTACTCTCCTGCAGGGTGAGATACCCTATTTAGTGTGTATGTCATTCCCTCTTTAAGCCAGATTCAATGAAAATAAAGTTGACCCATTCTCTTTTGCCTTCCTGTTCTTCCCCTCCTATTACCATTTTCCCTTGTCTCTTCTATATGAGATAGTTTACCCCATTTTTTCTCTCCCCATCTTCTCTCATTATATTTCTCTCTCAAGTCTTAATTTCACCTTTTAAGTATCATCCCTTCTTATTAAATTGGTCCTGTGCCCTACTGTGTCTATATACACATTTCTATTCCCTTCAACAATTCTCATACTGAGAGAAGTTTCATTAGATATAATTATCATATTTCCATGTAGGGATGTAAATAGTTCTACTTTGAAAAGTTCCTTTTGATATCTTTTCCCTCTTTACCTTCTCATGCTTCTCTTGCTTTTTGTATCTGAATGTCAAATTTTCTATTCAACTCTGTTTTTTCTTTTCATCAAGAACGCTAGAAAATCCTCTATTCCACCAAATGATCATATTTTCCCCTGAAACAAGATACTCAGTTTTGCTGGGTAGGTGATTCTTGGTTTTAATCCTAGCTCCTATGACCTCTGGAATATCATATTCCAAGCCCTTTGATCCTTCAGTGTAGAAGTTGCCAGATCCTGAGTTATCCTGATTCTGTTTCCACAATATTGAAATTGTTTCTTCCTGGCTCCTTGTAACATTTTCTCATTGATCTGGGAATTCTAGAACCTGGCTATAATATTCTTAGGAATTTTCTTTTTGGTATCTTTTTTAGGAGGTGATTGATGGATTATTTCAACCTCTATTTTGCCCTCTGGTTCTAAAACATTAGGGGAATTTTCCTGAAGAATTTCTTGATGGATGATTTCTAGGTTATTTTTTTTTTGATCATGGCTTTCAAGTAATCCGATAATTTTTAAATTCTCTCTCCTGGATCTATTTTCTAGGTCAGTGGTTTTCCCAATGAGATATTTCACCCTGCTTTCTATTCTTTCATTTGTTTGTTTCTGTTTAAATAGTATCTCGATTTCTCATAAAGTCACTAGATTCCATTTGTTCCAATCTAATTCTGAAGGAATGATTCTCTTCAGTGAGCTTTTGATATTCTTTTTTCATCTGGAAAATTTGACTTTTTTTTAAAAACTAATTTATTAGTTTAGTTTCAGTTAACAAGTTTCAATTCCATAGTTCCTTGATTTTCAAATTTCCTTTACTTCCCTCCCCCCTCCCCACACGACAGCATATAGTCCAGTATATGATCTGCAAATGCATTCATATTAGACATTATTCCAATTACAAAGGCGTATTGTACTAGGTGGGATGAAAGGTGGTAAGGAAGAAATAAAACCAAACAATGAAAAGAACAAGATCATTTACTTTGCTTCCATCAGGATTCAGGTTCAGTTCTTTCTAGTTATATCTCTAGATGGCATATTTCTCACTTTCTTGAGTCCTTCGGGATTAACTTATATCACTGCATTGCTGAAAAGAGTCCAGTCTGTCATAGTTGGTCATCACAGATATGGTATGTCTGTGACTGTATACAGATTTCTTCTGATTCTACTCTTCTCACTCAGCATCAGTTTGTATAAGTCTCTCCAGGTAATTATGAAATCTGTCACCTCTTCATTTCTTATAGCACAATAATATTCCATTACATTCATATACCACAACTTGTTTAGCCATTCCCCAATTGGTGGGCACCCCTTCAGTTTCCAATTCTTTTCAACCACAAAAAGGGCTGCTAAAATATTTTTGTACATATGGGTCTTCCTTCCACTTTTATGATCTCTTTGGGATCTAACCCTAGAAGTGGTATGGCTGGGTCAAAGGGTATGAAATTATTTATAATCGTTTGGGCATAATTCCAGATTGCTCTCCAGAATGGTTGGATAAGTTCACAACTCCACCAGCAATGTATTAGTGTTCCAATTTGTCCACATCCTCTCCAGCATTTGTCACTTTCTTGTTTTGTCATCTTAGCCAATCTGACTGGAGGGATGTGGTATCTCAGAGTTGTTTTGATTTGCATTTCTCTAATTAATAGTGATTTAGAGCATTTCTTCATATGCTTATAGATATCTTTAATTTCTTTCTCTGAAAATTTCCTGTTCATATCCTCTGACCACTTATCAATTGGGGAATGACTTGTATTCATATAGATTTGGCTCAATTCTCCATAAATTCTAGAAGTGAGTCCTTTATCAGAGACACAAGTTGTAAAAATTCTTTCCCAATTTCCCACCTCCCTCTTGATCTTGGTTACATTGACTTTGTTTGTACAGAAGCTTTTCAATTTAATGTAATCAAAATTATCCATTTTGCATTTTATAATGCTCTCTAATTCTTGTTTGGTCCTAAAGTCTTCCCTTCTCCACAGATCTGTCAGGTAAATTATTCCTTGCTTTCCCAAATTGCTTACAGTATCATCCTTTACACCTAGATCATGCACACATTTGGACTTGATTTTGGTATATGGTGTTAGATAATGGTCTATGCCCAGTTTCTGCCATATTGTATTCCAGTTTTCCCAGCAGTTTTTGTCAAATAGTGCATTCTTATCCCAAAAACTTGGGTCTTTGGGTTTATCGAACAATAGATTGCTATATTCATTAACTGCTGGGTCTCCTGCACCTAATCTATTCCATTGATCCACTACTCTACACCTCTGCCAGTACCAAGCAGTTTTGATGACTGCTGCTGTATAATACAGATTAAGATCTGGCATAGCTAGTCCACCTTCCCTAGCGTTTCTTTTCAGTAATTCCCTTGATATTCTAGACCGTTTGTTTTTCCAAATAAATTTTGTTATTATTTTGTCTAACTCTAGAAAGTAGTTTTTTGGTAAATTGATTGGTATGGCACTAAATATATAGTTTAGTTTGGGTAAAATTGTCATTTTTATTATATTAGCTTGACCCAGCCACGAGCAATTGATATTTTCCCAAGTATTTAGATCTGCTTTTATTTGTGTGAGAAGAGTTTTGTAGTTGTGATCATATAGATTCTGGGTTTGTTTTGGCAAGTAGATTCCCAAATATTTTATAATGTCTACAGTGACTTTAAATAGGATTTCTCTTTCTATCTCTTGCTGTTGAGTTTCATTAGAGATGTACAGGAATGCTGAGGATTTATGTGGGTTTATTTTATATCCTGCAACTTTGCCAAATTTATTTATTGTCTCTAATAGTTTTTTACTTGATTCTCTAGGATTCTCTAAGGATATCATCATATCATCTGCGAAGAGTGATAGCTTGGTCACTTCTTTACCTAATTTGATTCCTTTGATTTCTTTTTCTTCTCTAATTGCTACTGCTAGTGTTTCTAATACCAGATTGAATAAGAGGGGTGATAGTGTACACCCTTGTTTCACTCCTGATCTTATTGGAAAGGCTTCTAGTTTATCCCCATTGCATATAATACTTGCTGATGGTTTTAAATAGATGCTATCAACTATTTTGAGGAAGGCTCCATTTATTCCTATACTTTCTAGTGTTTTTTATAGGAATGGGTGTTGTACTTTGTCAAAAGCCTTTTCTGCATCTATTGAGATGATCATGTGGTTTCTGCTAGTTTTATTGTTGATGTGCTCAATTATACTGATGGTTTTCCTAATATTAAACCATCCTTGCATTCCTGGAATGAATCCTACCTGATCAGAGTGTATTATTTTTGTGATAAGTTGTTGGAGTCTTTTGGCTAAAATTTTATTTAGAATTTTTGCATCTAAATTCATGAGGGAAATTGGTCTATAATTTTCTTTCTCTGTTTTATCTCTTCCTGATTTAGGAATCAGTACCATATTTGTGTCATTGAAAGAGTTTGGTAGGACTCCTTCTTCACTAATTTTCCCAAATAGTTTGTAGAGTATTGGAATCAATAATTCTTTAAATGTTTGATATAATTCACTAGTAAACCCATCTGGCCCTGGAGATTTTTTCCTAGGGAGTTCTTTGATGGCTTGTTTGATTTCTTTTTCTTAGATGGGGTTATTTAGGTAATTCACTTCCTCTTCAGTTAATCTGGGCCACTTGTGATTTTGTAAATATTCATCCATTTCACTAAGATTGTCATATTTATGTGCATACAATTGGGAAAAATAATTCCTCATTATTTTTTTGATTTCCTCTTCATTGGAGGTAGATTCACCCTTTTTATTTTTGATACTCATAATTTGGTTTTCTTCTTTCTTTTTTTTATCATATTGACTAAGGGTCTATCAATTTTGTTGATTTTTTCATAAAACCAGCTCTTAGTTTTATTTATTAATTCAATGGTTTTCTTAATTCCAATTTTATTAATCTCACCTTTGGTTTTCAATATTTCTAATTTAGTACTTAATTGGGGATTTTCAGTTTGTTCTTTTTCTAGCTTTTTCAATTGCATGTCCAATTCATTGACCTCCCTTCTCTCTGCTTTAATTAAGTATGCACTCAGGGATATAAAACTTCCCCTGAGAACTGCCTTTAGTACATCCCACAAATTTTGGTATGTTGTTTCATTATTATCATTCTCTTGAATGAAATTATTGATTGTTTCTATAATTTCTTGTTAGACCCACCAATTTTTTTTAGGATTAAATTGTTTAATTTCCAATTAATTTTTAGTCTATCTTTCCATGGCCCTTTATTACATATAATTTTTATTGCATCATGATCTGAGAATGATGCACTTAATATTTCTGCCTTTCTGCACTGGATTGTGAGGTTTTTATGCCCTAGTACATGGTCTATTTTTGAGTATGTACCATGCACTGATGAAAAGAAAGTAAATTCCTTTTTATCCCCATTCAGTTTTCTCCAGAGATCCATCATATCTAGTCTCTCTAAGATTCTATTCACCTCCTTAACTTCTTTCTTGTTTATTTTGAGGTTAGATTTATCGAGTTCAGAGAGGGGAAGATTAAGGTCCCCACTAGTATAGTTTTGCTATCTATTTCTTCCTCTAATTCCTTTAACTTCTCCTCTAGGAATTTAGATGCTATACCACTTGGTACATATATATTAAGTAGTGATATTGCTTCATTCTCGATGGTGCCTTTTAGTAGGATATAGTTTCCTTCCTTATCTCTTTTAATTAGATCTATTTTTGCTTTTGTTTTATCTGAGATAAGTATTGCTACCCCTGCTTTTTTTACTTTAGCTGAGGCATAATAAATTTTACTCCAACCTTTTACCCTTACCCAGTGGGTATCCCTTTGTTTCAAATGTGTTTTTTGTAGACAGCATATTGTAGGACTATGGTTTTTAATCCATTCTGCTATCTGCCTCTGTTTTATGGGAGAGTCCATCCCATTCACATTCACAGTAATAATGACTATCTGTCTCTTCCCCTCCATCCTATTCCCTCCCCTGTTTATGTTTTTATTTCTTCCTTCTCCCTTCCCCTTCTTGAAGTTTTCCCTTTTGACCACCCCCTCCCTCAGTGTTCCCACCCAGTGATCCCTCTTCTTAACCTACCCTCTCCCCTTATTACTGTTTCCCTCCCTTCTAATCCCCCCTTTAGTCTCCTCTTTTTCACCCCCCCTTACCCTTCTGCTTTCTATAGGATGAAATAAGTTTTTATACTTATCAGAGTGAATTACTCCCCGTTTGATTCCAAACCAATGAGAGTAAATTTCAAACATTGCTCCTCTCCCTCCCCCCTTTTCCTCTATATAATGAATTTATGTGTCTATTCACATTAAAATCTTAAACTTCACTGATTTAAGTTGATCCCTCTTTGAACCAGAACCAGTGAGAATAGTGTTTAAATGATGTTCCTCTCCCTCTTTCTTTCCCCTCTTCTATAGTGTGCTTTAATGTCCCTTCAGATGGCATATTTTACCTTTTCCTAGCTCATCCTTTCCTTTTTCCCATTACAGTCTCTTTGATCCCCTTAATAGTTTTTTTTTTTTTAGACATCAGGTTAGTGCATTCATACCCACACCCTCTATCTAAGTATAACCCTTTTGAAGGTCATGATAATCATAAAGCTTTTGAATATTGACAGTTATCAGCTCCACATATAGGGATGTGAACATTTTGCTCTTGTTGCATCCCAAGTAATGAGCATGTGTTTGTGGGTGTGGGTGTGTGCGCTTATGCATGTGTGAGTCTGTGTTTCTCTTGTTACCTTTTTATGTCTTTCTTGAGTCTTGTAATTGGAGATCAAATTTTCCATTGAGCTCTGGCTTTTTCATCAGGAACATCTGGAAGTCCCTTATTTCATTAAATGTCCATCTCCTTGCCTGGAAGATTATGCTCAGTTTTGCCGGGTAGTTAATCCTTGGTTGTAGTCCTAGCTCTCTTGCCCTACGAAATATCAAATTCCAGTCCCTCCACTCTTTTAATGTAGAAGCTGCTAGGTCCTGTGTGATCCTAACTGTAGTTCCTCGATATTTGAATACTTTCTTTTTGGCTGCTTGTAGAATTTTTTCTTTAATCTTGTAGTTCTGGAATTTGGCTACTATATTTCTTGGAGTTTTCAGTTTGGGATCTCTCTCAGGAGGAGTCCGGTGAATTCTGTCGATAGTTATTTTATCTTCTGATTCCAGGGCCTCAGGACAGTTTTCTTTGACAATCTCTTGGAGGATGTTGTCTAGGCTGCTTTTTTCATCATGGCTTTCTGGTAGACCAATAATTCTTAGGTTGTCTCTCCTGGATCTGTTCTCTAGGTCAGTTAATTTTCCAGTGATATATTTTACATTTTCTTGCAATTTTTCGATTGTCTTGTTTTGTTTGATTGACTCTTGCTGCATCATAGAGTTCTGAGCTTCAATTTGATTGTTTCTAATTTTTATCGAATTATGGTCTTCAGTTATTTTTTGAAGTTCCTTTTTTAGGGAGGTATTTTCTCCAATTACTTCACTGAGATGTTTTTCCAAGTTGGTCACTGCCTCCCTGAATTGGTCTTTAAAATTTTTCTTAAGCTCCTCCAGGAATGCTATTTGGGCTTGAGACCAGATCATGTTTCCTTCTGTGGTCTCAGGTGTGGGTAGAGTGTCTATATTGTCCTGTGTGTTTGGTTGTTCTTGTCCTGCATAGTATGCTCGAATAGACTTTTTTGCCTTCCCCTTCTCCTTCTCGGCTTCTTTTTTTCCCATTGTGACTTCCTGTTTCTTAGTTTCTTAGGCTATGAGTTTAGGGCCTGATCCTTGACTTTGAATACCTCTGGGTGGCTAGTTTATGGCTAAGTCAGGGAAGTCAATGAGGGATGTAGATGAGTAGAGGTATGGGTGCATCTGACCACTTCAGATTTCTGCCTCTATACCCCTGGGCTATAAGTAGGCTTTTGTTGGTAAGGAGAGGTGGGGCTTGTTGGGACCCCACCCTCTCTTCTCTTCAGACTCCTGGCTATCTCAGTTACACCCCTTCTTGGAGACTCTCAAGCCTGGGGCTATTTCCATTAACTTGGGATTTCAATCTGGGTGGAAGACTTATCTTTGGGTTTTCTGCTTCATGAAGGAGGGATGGGAGGATCTGAGCAGCTAGAATTTACTTTGCCATTCCAGCCCCAGTATTATACAGGCAGGCAGTTTCTAAACTTCCAGGCTGGGGGCCGAATGCAGCCAGAGAAGCTGCTCTTTCCACTGAGGGCCCAACTCTCCTACCTGACTCCAATGATCCTACCTGTCCGATAGATGACTGTGATTCGTCCTCGGTAAGTCTGCTGGCTGGGGCTTTTGCTCTCTCTGGTGTAGTCTGCTTGTCTGCTCTTAGGTCTGGGCTGTGCAGGCCCCATGCACTCTGTGCTCGACCAGTCCGGACATACTGGGCAACCTCCTAGGCTGGACTCTGCCACACTTCGTCTTCCAGTGGGCTCCGTCACTCCAGTTTCCACTCAGATTCACCCTTTGAGCCTTAGTGACCGAGGAGCTTAGTGACGTTACTGCTTCCTTTCCGCCATCTTGGCTCCTCCCCTTGACTTTTTAAGCCATTTTTATCCTCATTGCCTTTTTGAGCCTCTTTTGCCATTTAAGTTAGTCTATTTTTTAAAGTGTTATTTTCTTCAGTCAGGTTGTTGACTCTCATTTCCAAATTGTCTTGCACTGTTCTCATTTCTCTTCCCAATTTTTCCTCCACTTCTCTTGTTTGGTTTTCAAAATTCTTCTTAAGATCCTCTATGGCCTGTACCCAGCTCACATTTTTCTTGGAAGTTTTTGGTGCAGGAGTTCTGACTTCATTGTCTTCCTCCTGTTCCATGCTTTGATCCTTTTTGTCTCCTAAATAGGAGTGTAAAGTTTGATTGCTCTACTTGCTTTGCTTCTCTCATTTGCCCATGTTGCCACTCAATTACTTGAATTTTGGCCTTTTTGCCACAGTAGAGCTCTGCTACCAGACAGGGGAGCTTCTGTCCCAAACCCTGGGGTTTTCTCAGCTTTTGGAGGTATTAGTTTGGTGCCACCTCTGAAGCCTCCACACACTCTGGCAAGTTAGTTGCACCTCTACCTAAGACTGCAATCCAGATCCAAGCAGGTTAAAGCAAGAACAACTACCCCTCAGACTTGTTGCTTGGTTGCTCTACAATCTGCAGGCCAGGAGTTGAAGCAGCCACATGGCTGCAGTTGCATGGCTGCTGAACCTTAGGTGATTTTCACTTAGGGGGCAAAGTCCCACCACACTCCCGAGCTACTGTATCTCAAAGTCCATACTGCACTGAGCTCTCACTTTGTCCTTAGCATCTATGTGTTGATAATTCTGGAACTCCCACAGCTGCTGGTGATCTGAAGTCCCTTTAGCCAGTTGCTGGTCAGGCCCTCCCTCATGCTAAGACCTCTGGCTCAGGCAGGGCTAGGGTCGGCTCCCAGAGCACGGCACTGGCCACTTCCTGCTGGCTTGCCGGGTTGTCCTCAGTGGCAGATTAGCTTCTCTGTTTTATTTTCTGGGTTAAAGTTTCTTCAGAGTCACCTTTTACATCAGTTGGAGGAGATGGAAGCCAGAGCCCTGAAGATGTCCTGTTTCTACTCTGCCATCTAGATTTATCTGGTTCTGAGAAGGAAAATTTGAGCTTTATTGTCTATTTCCTCCTTTAACTCTTTCAACTTCTCCTTCAAAAATCTAGATGCTATACCATTTGGTGCATATAGGTTTAGTATTGATATTACTTAATTGTCTTTGCTGTCTCTGAGTAAGATATAGTTTCCTTCCTTGTCTCTTATTTATTTATTTTTACCTTGCCATACATTTTAATATTTTTGAAGAAAAAAATAGATGAAGAATGAAAATAAAAGCCATATTTTACCTCTGTGGACCCTGATCTCTTTAAAGGAATGGAGAAAAATATCATTTTGTAGTCCTTATTGGTTCCAAGTTTATTCTTTATGATTTCACAACACTCAATTCTGATTGCTTTGTGTTGGTTGTTCTTCCCTTCATTTTACTATAGTATTGTATTCAATTGCTATAGTATGGATTGTATTTTTTTACTCTGTTTACTTCACTTTGCATCAGTTCATGGATGTCTCTCCATGCCTCTCCACATTCCTCATGTTCTTTCAGGATATTATTATTCCACCACATTCATGTACCAATTTTTTCTTGCCATTCTTAAATTAATTGACAACATATACTTTTCACTGTTACAGGAAGCTGGCTCACACAGTACTGAAAAAGGGATTTCTAACATTAGGACTCTTATGGCTTCTGAAATAGATCAACCAACAAGTATTTATTGAGAACCTACTATATGCTAGGAACTGAAAAAGCAAAACAAAACAAACAAAAAAAAAGTGAAGCAGCTTTTGTCCTAAAGGAGGTTATCATCTATTGGGAAAAAGCATATGCACTTATTTATAGATATAAAATATGTAGAAAGCAAATTGTAGTTTCTAGGGTCATCGCATCACTATTTTGGAATTATCAGTCTGGAACTTAACTGCTATAATTGATGAATAACTGAGTGTAACATAACCCAATTAATAAACTATATCTATTCTGCCCTGCTCCCTGGTAATTAAATAAGGAATATATAGTACTTTAGTGTTTACAAAGCTGTTTACATTGTTAACTCATTTAGTCCTAACAACAACCCAGTGTGGTAGGGGTTATTATCCCAATTTTAGAAATAAGGAAACTGAAGGACAGAGAGGTTAAAGTAATCTGTCCAGAGTCAAACAACTAATGTCTAAGGCAGGATATGAACTCTTGTTTTCCCTATTCCAAGTTCAACATTTGATCAATTAGGATACCTAGTACACCCACTTCATTTTCTACCCAGATGTCTACTTGGGCCATTTTGATATTTATCCTGCTATCTTGCATGGTAAAAAGAGCCTTCCCCTGCTGGGATTTGCTAGACACATCTTTACTTTTTTTTAAACTTCTTCTTTATATGTGCTATTTCCCCCTTAGAACACAAGTTTCTTTAGGAAAGGGATTATTTAATTTTTGTACTTGTCTCTCTATCTCCTAATAGAGTGTCTGATATCTAGTAAGCATTTGATAAATGTTTTTGCATTAATTCATTCCCAAAATTGAGACAAGATTATGTCATGAAGCTTTATGGAGATTAGGAAAGTCATCACGTTAGAGGAAAAACTCTTCAGTAAGCTTCCAAGGAGGTTGGGGATTCTAAGAAGTAAGGGTGGGGAAGCTGGCTGATTCCAGGCATTGAAAGGGCTCCTATTACACTCAGGTCATTTCCGCACTATAGCTTATTTGAATTAAACTTAGTGAAGGAACATGTGAATATCTCATTTGATAATGCTAAGCTTGAGAATGTCCAGAAGAAGATAACAAGGATGGTGAGGGAATTTGAGTCTATGCCACTGTTTGGTATGAGGATTATTTTGGAGAAACAGGGAGAAGAAAAGGGAGGGGGGAGGAGGGTAGCATAATATCTCTTCAAGTCTTTGAAAAGCTGTCATGTGGAAAAATAGACTTGATTTATTCTTGTTCTAGTTGTCACTGAAAGAAGAAAAAGGAGGTGGATGTTGTAATGAGGAAACTTTAGTATTGATATGAAAAAAAAAAAAACAAATTTCCTAACAATTAGAGCTGTTCAAACATGGAATGGGTTGCCTTAGGAGGTGGTATTTTCCCACCATGGTGTGGAGGAAAATGTATATTCAATACACTTTTAATTTCAATCTACATTATTCACCTTTTAGGTTATTAACATGAACATCTCCATCACTTTTAAAATTCTATCTAGACATTCAACAAAAATAAAGTAAGCCATAATTTGTAGAATTTACTAATTATGAATTTTCATGCTGAAAATTTAATAATTGGCTCTCACAAGTCAGTACAAGCCAGCTGTAGCCGACCTCAGATTTTCCATCATTGGAGATCTTCAAGGAGAGGATAAATGAATACTTATCAAGTGTATTTCAGTGAGGATTTCTTTGCAGAGAATTAATTAGACTAGGTGGCCTCTGAGAGCTGTGCTACCTTTAAAATGCTATAGTTCCATTGCCAGGAACCAAGGTCTCAATCAATTTGTATCACTCTTCTTGTCTGAAAAATAATTTCTTCTTTAGCAATCTCATTTTGAAAATATTTTTAGTTTTACTTTCCTCAGCAATTTATTCAATTATGTATTTTCCCTCTTGTTTATCTTTGTCAAAAACTGAAGGGTAGTCATTGAAGTTTATTATTCTGTTAATATCTATATCTTCTTGTGATCCAGTTTATTTTTCTTTTATAAATGCCAAAGCATTCATAGCATATAAGTTTAATATAGATATTGGTTCATCATCTAGGATATCTTTTAGTGTAATGTAATTTCATTTTTTCTTTTCTGATTTCTCTTTTGGATTTTTTTTTTTTTTGCTGTTTTACTTACTGAATTAATTACTTTATTTATCATTCTTTTATCTCGTTATATAATTCCTCCACTCTTGTTTTCTCTCAGTCAAGTAGTTAATAAAAAAACTTTAATTTTTTTCAATTTTTGTTTTAATTATTTTTGAAAAAATTCTGAATGTTTTTCTTTAAAAAAAAAAGGTTTCTTGGGGGCGGCTAGGTGGCACAGTGAGGAGAGCGCCGGCCCTGGAGTCAGAAGGACCTGAGTTCAGATCCGGCCTTAGACACTTAACGCACAAACAAAAACCTAGCCATGTGACCTTGGGCAAGTTACTTAACCCCAGTTGCCCTCGAAAAAGCAAAAAAAAAAAATTCTCTATTTTATTCTCATTAATTCTCTTTCTATCTATTCAAAACTTTTATTTTTAATTCATAGTCCTTATACTTATTTATTCCTTCTTTAGTTTTTGTTCATCATATAATTAAAGTTTCTAAAGCACTTATTTTGATTTCTCTTCTCTAAGCAATTTCAGTTATTGTTTGACAGATCTTTGTTCCTTCCATTTTTCTCTTGTATCTTTATAAGACATATCTAGTCCTGTAAAAGACAGAGAAGAGAAAAAATATTGTGTTATTAACGAAATTTTCCTGATCCTGGAATGTGTGGACAATTTTATGCCTTCCTTTCCCCAGGATAGTTTTATGTGCCGTTGTCCCATTTGCATCAGAATTTCCTCTTTACTTCCCTGTCTTTTATTCCTTCTTGATGGACGCTGGTGGTGTTTAGGAGAACTGATTCTTCTCCAGAAGTATGAAGCTCTCCCTAGAGACAGAAGACTCTATAATTTTATATATTGGGAACTATGTGTTTATGTTTATGTTTCTATTTATACACATATGTCTATATCGATATATAAATATATTGATAATGTATACACATATACATATATCTACGTATGTGAGGTGTGTATAATACGTATGTAAGGTATATGCATATGCATGTATCTATGTATGTAAAATTTGTCTATAAAAGGTGACATGTATATGAGTATATATGTATATATGCACATCAGATGTGTGCATATGTATGTATATACACACATGAAGAATATAATCTATTATATATGTATAGATATATACACCATATATATGTGTGTGTGTGTGTGTGTGTGTGTGTGTGTGTGTGTGTGTGTGTGTACCTAGCTGACTAGGTGATACAGAGGCAGATAGGTGGCACAGTGAATAGAGGACCAGGACTGGAGTCAGAAAGATCCAAGTTCAAATTCAGCCTTAGACATTTACTAGCTGTGTGACCTCAAGCAAATCACTTAACCTTTGTCCTACTGTTTCCTTATTTAAAGTGCAGATAATAATAATACCTACCTTCCAAGGTTTGGGGAAGCTAGGTGGTACAGGAAATAGAATGGTGGACTGGGAGTAAGGAAGACTTGATTTCAAATACAAACTCAGACACTTACTAGCTATGTTACCTTGGGCAAGTCATCTAATCCTGCTTACCTTCCTTTCCTCATCTGTAAAATGGAGAAAGAAATGGCAAGCTATTCTAGTAACTTTGCAAAGAAAACCCCAAATGGCATCATGAAGATTCAGTCATGACTGAAAACAACTTAATAACAAAAACAAACCCAGGGTTTTTGTGGGGTTCACATGACATAATGGTAAAACTCCTAGTGTAATGTCTGGAACATAGTAAACACTATGTAAATGGTAGCTACTTCTACAACTACAATTCCTCCTCCTTTCCTCCTCCTTCCACTACTACTAATGTTGTTGCTTGTCCTTCATTTTCTAAGAGGACCAATGACATCATGGGGCAATGTCTTGACTCATGTGTGAACTGGATTTAAATGAGGCAGAATTGACCAGAGTTATCAGTCTCATTCTCTCTTCCACAGTCATTAGTCCAGTGGCAAGAAAAAAGTCAGGATGACTAATGATGCCCTAGGATGCAGTGGGTGACCTTGGCCTCTTCCATGTCTGATCAAGCTCTAAGCCCTCACACCAGAGATGCTACTTCTTCTTGAAAATATCATACACCCCACTACTTCTACTGCTCCTACTACTATTGCACTATTAATATCATCATTATTACATTACACTATACATATATAAATAAAATACACTTTATATACATATACCTTACATATGTAGTATAGAAATACCCCTTGTATTTTATACCCATAAACTATACTAATATCTACATCTATATACCATATTTATAAATGTTTCACATGCATAGATATACATATATGTATATGTGATAAACATATATACCTCATATACTTATACCTTACATGCACACACACATATATGTATTATGATGCACCTAACATAAATACACACATATGCATACCTTATAAACATATACTTCAAATACAAAGATGCATAGATTCACACATATATGTGTAACTATACATACAGGTTATATGCATAGGTATACATATATAGATTGCCTTATATACATAATACACACATACATGTTCTCTGTAAGTGTGCATATATACATATGGACACAAAGACCTGTAATTGTTTAATATGCATATAATGTGTGTTAGTGTGTGTATTTATGGTATATATGTGCAATACATAAGTGTCTCCAGCTCTATATCTATATGGGTACAAATGCCTCACATGTACACATATAGCCATGGATACATACATGTATAGATACACACATTATATATACATATATATTTTATACACATACACCTTACTTATATGTGTGTGTGTGTGTATATCGGGATAGACAGAGACACAGAGAGAGACAGACGGAGACAGATGGACAGACAGACATGGATACATATGTTCCATGGACAGTATTTTGTATATATGCAGAATCCTATGATATATATGCAAATATATCTATTATGTTTGTCTATACATATATATAGTGCATATTTATTTATCTACCTATCTATATATCTACACATCTAGACTGACAGTCATCTCATCTTTATCTACATATATATCTATTTTCCCTTCTTCTAAGGTATCTTAATGTATTGATGCCTCAAAGAGATAGGATTTATACTCTAAACTTATTAGACCAGGGTGTTCTCCTATTTCCCCTGATTCTATTAACTAAATCTGCTCCCTGCATAGGAATGAAGGAAGAGCCTAATTACAGAAGTTGAACTATATGGTGAAGGCAAGGAGAAGACCCTTATCATAGGATCATAGTTACAGAGTTAGAAAGGACCTTAGAAGCCATGGTAGGGGAGGTACAGAGTTCAAATCAAGCCTCAGAAACTTATTACCTATGTGATTCTGGATAAGTCACTTAACCGCTGTTTGCCTCAGTTTCCAAATTTTGTTTTTGCTTTTATGGAGGGAGGCAATTGGGTTAAGTGATTTGTCCAAGGACAAATGGCTAGTTTTTTTTTTTTTTTTTTGGTTTTTTTGTGTGTGTGTATGTTGTGTCTGAGGCTGGATTTGAACTCAGGTCCTTCTGACTCCAGGGCCGGTGCGCTCTACTTGCTGTGCCACCTAGCCCCTCCACACCATAGTTTCTTAAAAGTTGTTCTAGGGGCGGCTAGGTGGTGCAGTGAGTAAGAGCGCTGGCCTCGGAGTTGGGATGACCCGGGATCGAATCCAGCCTCAGAAAATGAGCACCCACACACAAATAATGACTAGCCGTGTAACCTTGAGCAAGTTACTTAACCCCAATTGCTTAAAAAAAAAAAAAAGTTGTTCTAGTGGAATCCTGGCTCAGCGAGGTTTTACCAAAACGGAAGGGTTTCAGGTTTTTAGGCAGTCTCAGACTTCCTATCTATCAGTATTCATCAGCTCAGCTAAATTTGCTGAAGCTAAGCATTAGAAGATTTACTGTCAGTTAATATATATATATATATATATATATATATATATATATATATATATATATATAAAATCACCACCCTCACAATAACTGTCTACTAAAGTATAGGATGCCCATGAAATATTGAGGTAAGTAGAGGGAATCTGATGTGTAGAGGATGGTGTGCCAGCCTCAGAAATAGGAAGATCTGAGTTGAAGTACTGCTTCTGACATTTACTAGCTATGTTATCCTGGGAAGTTGCTAAACCACTCACTGTCTTAAGTGATCATTAAATAGAAGTTTCCTAACTAGGTCTTCTTTATACCAATGATATGAGAGATTCAGTTTAAAAAAATCCATCTCCCCAGTGCCTAACACAGTGCTATGGGCATTATAGAAGCTTAATAACTATTTGTTGAATGAATCAGTGAGTAAATAATTGGGTTTCTTTTTTCCTTTAACAGTTGGTAGTAGAATAGGGAGTGGAGGAGATATGGAAGTGTATTGGAGCCAGCTTGGACCAGTTTTCAGAGTGAGCATTTATACCTTGGAAAATGGCAATGCTAAAGATCAAGGCTTGGTGTATTGGTTTGTTGATTGTCTAGACTTTCAAAAGTGGTGGAGAAAAGTGTTAATAATGAAGACGAAACTTTAAAGTATGTCAAGAGTATTTTTTTTACACCAGAGGGCTGGTTTTTAAACATTTGCCAGCATAGTCCTAAGGAAGTGAGGGAGAGGGTATAGATGGAGAATAGGTCATTTTGGAGCATGGATGAGACAATGCATAGTGAAAACAGACCTGGGTAGGGTGCCTCAGTATATGGCTCTCAATAATTAGGGTAACTAGAAGAAATAGGGAGCAGGGGGAAGGATAGTAGAGGATTTCATTTTGGAGAAGAAGGAAAAAATAAAAGGCAAGAGGAAGAAACTTTAGAGTGAATTTGTCTAATTTCCCAAGTGTTAGCTTGGGCTACTCTACCTGATATCAATACTTTCTTCTTCAAATCCTGTACTCCCTTAGCTATTTGCTTATGATCAATTCTCAAAGTCCAGTATTTATGATCTTTGTATTATGGGACAAGAAATTGTACTCATAAGTTTGCTAAAGGAAAGAATTATGTTTTATTTACTCTTTGATATAACAGCATGATTATATTTTCTCTCAATAATTACTGAATTCTCAGTAGTCCAAGCAATTATATGTCTGCCAAAACATTCTCCATATCAATAAGCTGTAAATAGTACAAAAAGAATCTACATAGGGGTCCTTCCCCCATGTTATTAGATGTTTGCTTTGCTGGGAGACCCAAGGTCTTACACTTTCCCTCTTCCATAGCTTCAAATACACAGCTACCTCCTGGGTTCCCTAGTTCTGTTTGCCTGCTGCCCAATTAACATGCTGTGAATTCTAGGCAGCCTTGTTTTTGAAAGACTCCAGAATCTTTTCATCTTGTTTTCAGAAATAATGAGGGTGACCTGCAGCGTGATAGAATGAAGCTAGACCTAAGGAGGAATTCCCCAACAGTAGCTAAAGAGGGTGGTGAAGCATTCTACTAAAACCTCTAAAAGATACTTGTCAATCTAGATGCTTTAACGGCAGTCCTTTCTCTGAGAGGAAGAACTAAGTCAGACTTTCAAACTTAAAAAAACAACACAACAACCATCTATTCACATGCATGCAAGTCCATGTTTGTGTGTGTGTGTGTGTGTGTGTGTGTGTGTGTGTGTGTGTGTGTGTGTGAAATATATGGACAAACTCATGCCAGTAGAAAAAAATTCTTTCCATTGGCTTAGCCACATGGCAGGTAACATGATAAATGGGAAAATGTGCTAAACTTAGAGCCACAAGACCTCATTTTATATCTTACTGCTGCTCTTTATTCTCTGTGTAACTTCAGGCAAGTTGCTTACTTCCTCTGGGCCTCAGTTTTCTAAGCCATGAAAAGAAGAGGTTGGACAACATCATTTCCTAGTCTCATTGAGCTCCAAATCAAAGATCCTACGGACATTGATCAAGAGAGGCAAAGTTTCTTTGCCACATGTAAAACAATAAATATGTCTGTATATTAATTGAGTACACATATAAAGTTTATAGCCACCAATTCACTTAGTGAACATCTGATATAACATTATTGATGATAACAATATTATCAATAACAAGAGGCAAAGTGGCACAGATGGTGGGAAGGGGCTCTGGTCAAGAAGATCCAGACTCAAAGTGTACTTGTTAGGTAGGAGCCTAGCTCTGTGATCATTGGCAAATCATGGTAAAATCTCTGACCCTTAGATAAGATTTAAATTTCTGGGGATTTTTTGATTCTCAAAATCTTGTCCTCTTAAGTAACACATTGGCATTTTGGAGGCCTCTCTCTGCAGAGATAATGCTTTAATCCATTGAAACTACTGGTGTGAATTTCAGGCATCATAGTAGAATGGGATAAAAGAAGTTTGGGGGCAGTGGACCTATCAAAACTCTTAAAAATCCCATATGGGCAGACACCTGTACCTTCTTTACACAGGGTTGTTTCTGGCTGAATATGGATAGGATAGGGATTGGACCTATGATTTTCATTGGAATGAGGCATTCTGTATAAGCAAGCTCCCTTTACTAATATAGATTGACACATTTTCTGCTACTTGTCTTAGGTTTCTCAAGTACTGAGGTTAAACAATGATAATCACTAGCATTTAAATGTTGTTTTAGGGTTTGCAAAACACTAAAAAATTTTTCTTGTGCCCAAGGTCATACAGTATATGTGAGAGATGCAACTTGAACTCAGGTCTTTCTGTGTCTGAGCCTCACAACTCAAGCCATGAGGCCTCTTGACAAAATATATCATTTGGCCAGACACCTGAAAATAGTGTTTTCTACACTGAAACTTAGGATTCATTGTCCCCAAACTACTTAAAAAAAACTGCAGTAGTTTTTATTTTATTTTTAAGTCAACTGAGGTCATCTTCTGTGTTTTGTAGTTTCTTAGCATCATGCCAAAGTAAAAAAAAAAAAAGGAAAAGAAAGTACAAAAAGTGCATATGTGTGTGTGTGTGTGTGTGTGTGTGTGTGTGTGTGTGTGTGTGTGTGAGTATTTTCAAACAATTTCTTGTGCCAGCAGGGAAAACACTCTCCACTGGCTTAGCCAAATAAGTATACAACAACATTTGCAAAAATGCCAGAGAGTAGACACCAGGGTCCAAAGGAAAACATTATAGATCATATGGAGGCACCCTCTGGCAATGAACATGCTTTTACTTTATGCAAAGATTAGAATGAGAGGAAACAAAAAAAATTGATCTTTTAAAGCACATTATTTTGTCTAGGATGTTGATAAGGGGAAGTAATATTGAAAGGATGGAAACTTTTGATTGTAATTGAATTTTAAAGAAGACTGTCACATTGATTAATGTCTAAAAAAGATGGGAAAAGCAAGGTTAGGGAGAGAAAGGGAGAGGGGGAAAATAACACCTTGTTTAAAATAAAATTTGAAATATTCCTTTGTTATTCAGGTGATATAGTGGTTAACTGTATGAAGCAGCCAAGCAGGCATCTAGGAGATTCCCCAAGTGACTTGTAAAAATGGTTGGTTGCAATGACTTGACTGCTTGGGCATATAGAGGGCCCCCAATTCTTAAATAAGACATCCTCTCTGGGGCAGTCCCCCAAGGACCTCAAGATCGTTGAGAACATGTAATAGAGAGTATCTCATTGACAGAATCCTCCATTACACCTAAGTCACACTTGCACACGCAAAACCCAGGATGAGAATGTACATTGAGTATTTCCAGAAAAATTTTAGTTTAATACAAACACCCTAGCAGAATATAAATCATCATAAGACCTTAGACTGAGAGGTAGAGATGGCTTAGAAGTCATATAAGCCCCATCCTAGCACCATCACTCTATAGATTAAGAAACTGTGGGCAGCTAGGTGGCGCAGTGAGTAGAGCGTCGGCCCTGGAGTCAGAAGGACCTGAGTTCGGATCCGGCATCAGACACTTTTAACGCACACAGAAATAAAAACCTAACCGTGTGGCCTTGGGCAAGTTACTTAACCCCAATTGCCCTCCAAAAAAAAAAAAAAAAGAAACTGAGGTCCAGAGAGGGGAAGTCATTTACTTAAGCTTGCACAGTAGCATAGTAATGATTAAAACCCAGAGTTTCTTGCACAGAATCAAATGTACTTTCCCCAGTATCCTACTGTTCCCTTAAGGAAAGGGGAGTTTTTATATTGGGTAAGCCACAGTTGCTTCCCAAAAAGAAAAGAATGGTCAGAAAGAATGGACAAGAACTGTCTAAATCCTTTCACCACTCACCTGACCCTCAACCCTTAAAAGATGAGAGGGTCCTATGCCTCTAATGGCTATGTGATGTATGTTAAGTATATTAAACTTCAACTGTGTGCATCCAGAGAGGATGCAGGATCCTTTCTATAACCTATGTCCTCTGTTACCCATGACTATTATTGCACTCCTTTTAGAAATAGAGACAAATTAACAAAGGGATTCATGCCACAAAAAAAGGTTAAAAACCACTAGTTTAAGGAATCCAAGGACTGCTTAGCATAGGGAGATTAACCTTTTCTGTGACATGGACCCCTTTGTTGATCTGTTGAAGTCCTCATTATTCCTCAGAATAATTTTTAAATGAATAAAATACATAAGATTGTAAATGAAATCAATTATATTTAAATATGATCATCAAAAATGGGTGGCCAGATGGCTTAGTGGGTAGAATGCTGGAATAGGAGACAGGAAGACTTCTCTTCCTGAGTTCAAATCTGGCCTTATATACTTACTAGTTGTGTGAACCTAGTTAAGTAACTTTATCCTGTTTGTCTCATTTTCCCCATCCATAAATGAGATGGAGAAGCAAATGGCAAACTATTTCAGTTTCTTTGCCAAGAAAATCCCAAATAGGGCCACAGAGAGCTAGACATGACTAAAAACAATTGAAGGACCACAAACAACAGTTATCAGTATATGGATATGTGTACACACACACACACACACACACACACACACACACACACACACACACCCAGTACACGTATCCAAGATAAAGAAGTTCTGCTAGAGGATATATTTAAATTTTGGAAGCTATAAAATCAATTCTAGTCAATTGTGATGTATAAAATGAGGGAAACAAGGTGTGACTCTGAAGATATGAAGTTTTGCTTTTTAGTCTCCAAACTGGACTGCTATGAAGGGGAAATAACATTTAGACATATAAAGCCTGTTATGTTAAAGAAAAAAAATTTCTTTCATTGCTTTAGAATCAAACTTCAGATTCTTTGGATATCAAATTTCTGATGAAAGTCAGAGACTGAAATGCTGCAATAAAGAAGAGATCCTCTTTTGTTTTCTCTAAAAATAGGTTGAGTTTGGTGGTGGCTAATTAGTGTCAGTCATGTCTAAGATAGAAAGAAAGGGACCTTAAGTAGTATGGTGTAGTACAAGAGTTGGCACACTTTTTTTGGGGTAAAGCACAAGCTAGTAGATATTTTAGATTTTGTGATTTTAGAGACAAAATCAAAGATACATGTAGTTTCTTATTATAACAAGAAAGAAAACAAATACCCACAAATTCTTCATTGATAAAAATTCAAAATTTGATAATTGGATAAAATTTTTATTCAATTTTATTTTATTTTCATTTCCAAATACTCCCCTTTGAAGAGGCAAGAAATACAAAACCCATTATAGACATGAAGTCACACAAAACAAAATTCCACATTTGCTATCTCCAAAAAGAAAGAAAAATAAGTAAAAGACAAAAAGAGAAAAAATGCTTCAATCTCTAATCCAAATTCCTCTATTCTCTATCTGGAAGTGGACAGTATCTTTTATCATGAGTCCTATGGAGCTATGGTGGAGCATTGTGTTGATCCGATTTACTAAGTCTTTTAGAGTTGATTTTTATCAATAATATTGTTGTTACTATGTAACTTCTGCTCCTGGTTTTCCTCATTTTACTTTACATCAGTACATATAAGTGTTCCCAGGTTTTTTCTGCATCTGTCTCCTTCAATATTTCTTATAATACAATAATATTTTGTCACATTCACATACCATAACTTGGTCAGCCATTCTTTTAATTTCTAACTCTTTCCTACCACAAAAAGAACTATTATAAACACTTTTGATATATAGGTCCTTTTATCTTTGATCTTTTTGTTGGTACAGACTAATGCTATTATTAGGTAAAAGGGTACTCATATTTTAATATCTTATCATATGATTTTGGACTCATATTTAACATTTTATACCACAATTCTAAAATAAAAATCCTCATCAGTCTTGTTATTATCCCTAATTAGTTACAGATTATGTTCATTCCTCCCTCCATAACTTTATTTATCCTCTAACTCCTGCCAGGTCTCATGATCCCAAAGAGCCAATAGGGTCAGCAATGTCAGACTTGGTTTAGAAGGAAGTTGATTTTCACTGCTAATGAGCCTGGAGCCTGGCTTACATTGCTCTATGGGTTTGTATAATTCTCTTTCCAAGGACTGCGTTGGCTTGAGGGCATTTAACCAAAAAGTGGAGCAGGTTAGGGGGAGGCAGAGGGAAAGGAGCAAAGGGAGGGGATGATGTGGTCCAGACTGAAGGGATGTCAAGTAGGAAACTAGGCCAGTAATTATAATCTCTTTTTGTATATTTTTTTTCAGCTGAAAAGGAAACAATGAGCTAAACCAAAAGGTAAAATAAAAAAGACAAATTTGTGCGGTTTTGAGACTAATACAATTCTTCTTTACAAGTACTGACCTGGTACTTCATATGTGAAAAGTGCTTTTCAATCAAGATTATTACCAACCTTGTTCTGTAGGCCAGTAGTTTTACCTAAGGGGAGGAATGTTACCTTTCTTGAAAGACTCCAAGCTCTAATCCATAAACATTTATTCTACTCTCACTCCCCAAAATTTGTTTATTCATTAAAAAGGTTACATATTACTTTTATAAAATTTTAACAAGTATTTATTTTCAGTCTCTTCTATATCCCCCACCCCATTGGTATGGGAGGAGAAATACACAATAGAGGGAAGGGAATATAAAAAATTTAAGAACACTACACAAAAGTGAACTAATTGGACACAGATATTTTATAATCTTATATTAGGTAGCACCTGAACCCTAACCTAACCTTAACCCCATCAGGATTTCCTTAGATCCCCTTGCTATCTTCTTGATTGCAATCTCCTTGGATCCCTAGATAAGAATAAAATTTCAATCTCCTAAAAATCACAAGTGGATTTTAACTTTCCTTAACTCCTAAAGTGGATTTTATTTGCCTGTTTCATATCAGCTGATCTCCTTATTTGTGACACTCTTACCCATACAAAGGTGAAAGCCATTGAATTTGGAGTTACAATGCTTGTTTTTGTATCCCAACTCTGCCGCTCTGTGACTTTGGGAAAGTCATTTAACCTATTTGAGGTTCAAGTTTCCTCATCTATAAAATGAAATTCTAACCTGTTGATCTTATATGTAGTTAAATATAGCAATGTTTCCATCACTTAAAAATTCAGCTTTGTACAACTTTAGAGTTTCCCCCTAAAGTTCAGAAAAAGGTGACATATTTCCCTGACTGTTTGTATTACTTCTTTTCTGAACTCCTTCTAGACAAAGAAAAGAGGGTTCCAACTGGAGCTAAGGGATAAACCCATATATGGTAAGTCAAGTAGTACATAAGCTTGAAGGGAGAAAACCAAAGGACAGCATCTCAGCAGGTTTGGCTAGTTGGATTCAGTATTATCAGAGCTTGGGAGTTCATAGGGCTGGAGTCATCTTGTAATGGCAAGACCAGGAGTCTAAACATTCAAGAAAGGCCAGATTTCGGGAAATGAATGGATTTGGTCAGGAAGCACAGAAGGAAGGAGAGAGGAAAGAAACAAGCATTTATTAAGTGCCAACTTCATTAGGCACTATGATCAGAGCTTTACAAATATTATCTCATTTGACTCTTAACAATAACCCCAGGAGGTAAGTTCTATTATTTGCATTTTACAATCAGGGAAACTGTAACAGGTAGAAGTTGTGACTTGCCTAGGGTCACATAAGTAGTAAGTATTTGAGATCTGATTTGAACTTAGGTCTTCCTTACTCTAGGACCAGTATTCTGTCCATTGCACACTCTATCAGAAAAGACAATGGACAGCAACCCAGGAAATCTAGTCAATCTGGAAATTTCAATGAGCTGTTAAAACTTGAAGTGGGAGATCACTCAAGTGCAGGGACTCAGGGGAGGTGTATGTATGATGAATTAAATATGCTTAAAGGTCAGTCTAGACAAAGGGCCAGACTCCAAAATCTCAAAGGAACAGTTACTGAGCAGAAATACTGAAGTGAGTTTTGATCTTTTCTCTATACTCTCATACTTATAGCCAGGACTGAACTGCTTTGTACTTGCTTAATTGTAGGTAGAGAAAGTTTGTAGGTTATTCTTGATTTAAAGTTATTGGGAGAATTTTACAAATAGATTCAAGATACAAATGCTGAGGCCAATAATTTTTAAGGTTTGTCTATGAAAATGTAACATCCAACTTTCTTGTGTGTAAGTACATATCAACATTTGTGACTTCTTCCCCTTTGTGGAACATCATGACTGTAGTCATTAGGAAACCAATCTGTTCAATTTGAGTTCTACACACCATAAACAGAGGAAAAAGATTTATGTTCTCTCTCTCTCTCTCTCTCTCTCTCTCTCTCTCTCTCTCTCTCTCTCTCTCTCTGTCTCTAGCCCCCTCTCTCCTTCCCTCCTTCTCTGTCTTTCTGTCTGTCTCTCTCTCTGTCCTCTGCCCCGCCCCCCGGATTAAAAGAGGATAAAAGTTCTTTGGGCAAAAAAGAATTTTCTGAGATTGAAAATAAGATGACAGGTCATCATTTTTAGGGTAGATAAGATAATTTTGTTAAATCTCTTAATAATATCATTCCTTGTACCTAGCTCTTTATGTTACCACCTATTATTAAACCAGTCAACCATTATCTTATTATTTTTTATTCTTATTTTACATTTTTTCTCCCACTCCTTCTCAACACATTTAATGATTCTTTAAATTAATTTTAAAAAACCAGTTAGGGAATGAGGTGTCACGGGTTAGGGGTAGAATGGTGAGTAGAGAGGGGACCTTGAGAGTCAAGACCTATGTTCAAGTTCCTTCTCTCACATATACCAGCTTTGTAACTATGGATAAGTCACTTAACCCCTCAATATCTCATGTAAGTCTAACAATAAAAGTTTCTGGTCAGTTGCATTGCTATAGGGAATTCCCTATAAAATTGAAATGATAGGTTTGGACCATTCTACTCACCCTAAAACAAACAATCTTAACTCTAAACAAAAAAAGTGAAAAGAAAACTGTATCTCATGAGTTACTCAGTCTGGAAAGCTGGTGTCAATCAAGTATGATCATTTGTTAACCAGATGAGTTGCGATATACAACCTGAGTAAAACAGGAGCTCATGAAGGACAGTGATTTAATGTGTGCTGGGTTTGAACATATACAGGCAGAATATAGCTGCCACCACTGTCTCAGTTCTAATTTGTAATGCTAGAGCTGATATTCCCCTTCTTTGTCAAACATTAGAGTAAGCAAGCCTATTCTTTCTATCAATCACATATGGCATACATTGTGTGTGCCTAGTTTCTCTTGAAGCACTATTAAAGGAATATAACACTGGGAAGAAACTGTCAAAGATTTAATCTATCCATGTCTGCCTCTCTCTGCATCCCAGTTGAGTCATAGACTGATGAAAGATATTGGCACGTTGACAGTACTAGAGGTAAGGAGTTGGGGATAGCAGAGCGAGGAAAAAGCAGAACAAAAACAGTAGGCAGGATTCATTCATGGACTGTATTTTCTTTTTGTTTTGAAAGACTTCAGTCATAGTGTTTTGAATTTCCTTATTTTGCCTTTGCACATTATATGCAAATTGATTCCAGAAAGTGGATTTTTGGAAGTCCATGGTATATAAAAGATACTTGAGTTGATTTGTCATTTAAAGGGAAGAAAAAAGGTTTGACTGATGTCACTCTTGTTCTATCTCCTTGTTTCATTGGAAAAATAAGTTAATTCTGTTGTTTATAATAGGAAGACAAAATGGCATATGCTTAAACAGAAGAAGTCTCCAGTGTAGGTAGAATGAAAGTTTGATAGATCTTCAATGAGTGGAGTTCATTTTGATGACAAGGGAAAAAAATGATGAATCAGGACTCACAGGTCAGATCGTCAATATGGTGGTTGTTTTTCTTTAAACTCTTCAGAGATTCAGCTGACATTGGAATTAAGTTTTTCAGCCCATCAGAGCTGGAGAGTAATGTATAATAAGACAACACCTGGCTTTAGGGAATCAAGGTTCATATTGGTAGACACTCCAAATGTGGAGTACTCTAATAACATAGAATCCTGACTTTTTGTGTAGTTTTAACTCTTTAATTCTTGAATTAATGAGGTTTGCTTTTGTGACTCCTTCACAAGATTAATAGGGAGTTCTTTTGTACCTATAGGAAAATGAAAGTTAATGATTTTCAGAAATGTTACCAAATATTAAGCAAGGGAACTCAAAAGGAATATTGTCTCCATCAATGTATGACATATTTTCCTTCAGTGATATTGGTTATAATCATTGTTAATTGGAGGTTTTACCATGAATTTTTATTGTAACTTACTTCCTAGTCCCTTTTGAAGTTCCCTCCAATTTCTCTTATTTAGCAAACTGTCTTAGTTCATTGATTCTTAGATTTCTGATTTTGATAGTAATAAGTAGGCTCAGTAGGGGATCCTTATAACATTTATTAGGGACCACCTGATACACATGCACACACAATAAATACACACATTTTAGGTGTGTACATACATATGTGTGTAGAATCACATATGTGTAAACACATATGTGTATATATACACGAGTGTACACACACACACACACAAATATATATATATATATAACCAATCCTGTCATTTCATTTCAGAGGGAACTGTCATAAGGAATTGTCATAAACTTCTTCTCCTTCTTCTTCTCCTTCTCCTTCTCCTTCTCCTTCTCCTTCTCCTTCTCCTTCTCCTTCTCCTTCTCCTTCTCCTTCTCCTTCTCCTTCTTCTTCTTCTTCTTCTTCTTCTTCTTCTTCTTCTTCTTCTTCTTCTTCTTCTTTTGCTTTTTGGAGGGCAATTGGGGTTAAGTAACTTGCCCAAGGACACATGGCTAGGTTTTTGTTTGTGTGTGTTAAGTGTCTGAGGTCGGATCCGAACTCAGGTCCTTCTGACTCCAGAGCCGACGCTCTACTCACTTGCGCCACCTAGCCACCCCTAAACTTATTCTTCTAACACAGATAGGCAACTTCTCTACAACTTATAATTTTAGATCGTTGCTTGGCAGCTTTGTAAAATTACATGACTTTTTCAGTCACACAGAAAGTATTTGAAAGGTGAGACTTGAACTCATATCATCCTAACCTTAGCTGTATCTATACCCACTTTATACATATGTGTGTGTATACAAGCACACATGTATGCACATACAAACATTTATATGTATTTGTGTGTGCGTGTGTGTATAATGCAAAGAACTCATGCCATAACTCTGATGAAAAAAAATCTTTTATTTGTCTCTGGATTAAAATTCAACAGCTTTGGCAGGATTTCAAAGCATGTAATTTTCTGTTGTCCTGGCACCTCTTCATCTATACTTCTTCCTTCTCTATACTCCTGCACAGTTGCATTACTTTCCATGCCTTATGTATCTCCAGCATTTCCTGTACTTGCTTTTGCTCACACACATGCTCCCTCCCTGCCTGGAACACATTATACATCATGGTACAGATGAGTTAGAGGACCTGGGTTCATATCCTGTCCTTTATGTTTCCATGTGTGAACTTGAGTAAATCATTTCTTTTTAAATACTGAGCTAGTTTTCTCATCTATAAAACAAGAGAATTCACATGGTTTGAAAGGTCCCTTTGGGATTTATATCTATAATACTATGAAAGAATTGCCAACTTCTTCTCTGTCCTTTAAAACATAATACAAATGCCACATATTTAAGAAAGTCTTACTTGATCTTTAGAACCATTAATGATTCTTCCCCACTTGGAGGTCACATGATTCTATGCATTTACATTTATTATGTATTATTTTGCATTATAGTTTTTCATTCATTTGGCAGAGCTTCCTAAAAGACTACAACTGCCTAAGGGTGGTAACCTTATCTAAATGTTCTTTGTCCTATATTGCTTAATTTATTATTCTACATAAAATAGTTGCTTGAGTAATGCTCTTGAATTGAAAACAGAACTCCCCCAAATCTCTCTTTTTCTCTATTCTTTACTAAAGGGAATAATATTCAAAGAAATGGTTGAGAAGAAAGCAAAACTCAAAATAACTAAAGAGGTAATTTTAAAAAAGTAATTAGCTGCTCTCAATGAGTTTAAGTCATCTCTATCAGATGAACTCAAGGCAATGAAATATATTGTGCATGTGGTTGCTGAGTCATTGTGGATTATCTTTGAAGAATTGTAAATATTTTTTTTTTATTTTTGCTTTTTTTTTTTGAGGACAGTTGGGGTTAAGTGACTTGCCCAAGGTCATATGGCTATTTGTGTGTGTGTGTGTGTGTGTGTGTGTGTGTGTGTTAAGTGTGTGAGTCTGTATTTGAACTCAGGTGCTTCTGACTTCAGGGCCGGTGCTCTATTCACTGTGCCACCTAGATGCCCCAAAAAACTGTAAATAAAATATAGTATTGTAGAACTGGAGACAGGCAATTATTTCCCCAAATTTCAAATGGGAAAAAGTGAAATCTGCATTTTGAGTAGTCAATTTGACTATGATTCCTAGAAAAAAATAGATTACAGTATTAAATGAATGGTTTTTGAGTACTAAGAAAAGGAAATTGTGATGATGCAGTGATTAGAGCACTGGAATTGGAGTCAGGAAGATCTGAATTCAAATCTAGCTTCAGGCACTTACTGCTGTGTCACCTGGGGAAAGTCACTTAACCTCTCTATGCTTTGGTTTCTTCATCCATAAAATGATCATAATAGCAACACCTACCTCCTAGCAGTGTTGTGAGGATTAAATAAGATAAAAATCATAAAGCACTTAGCACAGTACCTGACACTTATTTTGTGCTAAGTGTTAGCTATCATGAATATTGAGTTAGCAAGAAGTCACTAAGAACAAGTCAAAACTGGCTTAATTTTCTTTTTTGACAATGTTATTAGACTGATTGATCCAACAATTACTACAAATATACTAGGATTTCAACAAGGCATTTGACAAAATTTTCACAGTATTTTTGTAGGTAACAAAGAGATGAGCACTGGATGATATAATTATGTAGATTAAGAACCAGTTGAAGAATTGGACTCAAGAAGTTTCGATTTAAAAGACTGATATCTATCTAAAAGTTGCCTCTAATGTCTCAAAGTTCTGTCCTTGGCCACCATCTGTTTAACATCTTTGTCCATTAGCTAGATGGCATGTGTAGCAAATTTTTGTATTACCTTGATTTGGAAGAGATAATTGATATTTCATATGCCAGAATCAGGATCCAGGACCATGGTAGGCTTGAACAATGAGCCAAATCTAATAAAATTAAATTGAATAAGAATAAAGTGAAAACCTGTATACTTGGGTGGAAAAATCACTTGCAAAAGCACAATGTGTAGCACTGTTGGCAATTATAGAGTACAGATCTTTTTGGACTGCATGACTGTTACAAAGCAAGGATGTGGAATGGCAATAAACTTAAATAGTTTGATGTTAGGAGGTATGAGTGGTAGTATATAGAATGAGAGAGATCACAGTCTCAATTTATTACACCCTGCTCATACCGTATTGATATATTATGATTTGTTCTGATGCCATATTTAAGGAAAGATAAGCTGAAGCATAAGTGGAAGAGCACATCTTTTTTTTTTTTTTTTGAGGGCAATTGGGATTAAGTAACTTGCCCAAGGTCACACGGCTAGGTTTTTGTTTGTGTGTGCATTAAGTGTCTGAGGCCGGATCTGAACTCAGGTCCTTCTGACGCCAGGGCCAACGCTCTACTCACTGCACCACCTAGCCGCCCCAAGGAAGAGCACATCTAATTCATGTGAAGGAAGGAAAATCTAAATCTACAAACATTGCTGAGGTTTATGTGACATGATCCTTGACTTCAAACATTTGAAAAGTCATTCTGTAAAAGAGAGATTAGATTTTTTGGTCCCAAAGAGTGGGCCTAGGGTTAATGAATGAAATCTGAGAAGAGGAAAAAGAATGTCTTAATTATTGAAATATTCTGAACACGAATTGCTTTGCCTTGAGAAGTACTGGAGTTTGCAGAACATAAAGGTATTCCAATTCTGTAGTTCTATCATTCTATAAATTAACGGATAAGCTTTGGAGATCCAAAACAAACTCAATTTATTAACTGGATATCCCTGTTCTTGTCTGCAAAATATGAAGGATGGCTTTCAACAAGGACATCATGACCAATTTGCACTTAGAAGAATGTTAGAATTAACCTATCTGCATTTATCTAGCTCACCACAGAAGTGTCAGATAGTCCCTCTTTTTTTCATATGCCCCAAGGAGTACATTTGTATACTGAGCAAAACAAATTCCAAGTGGTACTTAAAAGAAGGACACCGATACTAGAAGAATTTCTGTCAGAAGTTTGAGAGGCATAAAATTGGAGCAGATTCCAAACCTGAACTTGGAATCAGGAAGACTCCAAGTTCAAAAGGATTTGAATAATCAGTAACCAAACCACAATGTAGATAGATTTTATAGATATAGAGTCTGGGTCTGTAATGCCATTGTTATAGAGAATTCTTGAGTGTGAAAAATCTCTCTACCAATTTAGGGAGAGATCTTCTCTGTAACTTCAAATCCTAGAGAGTTGCCAGGAAGATGAAGAAGCTAAGTGTTTTGCCCAGAGTCACCTAGCAACAATGCAACAGAGACAGGCTCTCTGATTTCTGAGTCCTGCCTTCTATCCGTTAAACTCCAATGTTTCTCAGGAGTTATGTGATCATGGGCAAATCACTCATTCTCAGCCTCAGTTTTACCATCAGTAATATAGGGATAATAATATCTATAGTACCAACTTCATACACCTTTTGAGAGGCTTAAATGAGATAATGTATCTAATGTCCAGTATATATCAGATTATTATTATACCATCTGACCATCTACAAATGCATATACTTACTGGTCTTGTCATTTGACTAATTCAATCAGTTAATTCAGAGGTTGGCAAATTGTCACCTGAGGGCCAAATGTGGACCATTGTCTCTTTTCTGTAGCATCATGAACTTCCATTCTTCACTCACTGGTCTCACAAAAGCAGGAGGTGGGCCAACTCTTGAGTTACTTCAGCCATACGTACTCAGTCCATTCAATCAAATTGGACAAAATCATTGTTTTTCTTAGTGGATCAGTTGTTTGTTGTTGTTGTTGTTGACAGTGATGATATAGGCGTGAAAGCAACAGTATTACATATCTTGTAGGGGCTTAATAAATAATTGCTGAAGTAACACTGAAGCATAAATATCTTTTCCTCCCAGCACATATGTAAACCCCGTGAAAATATGATGCATTCATGACTGCCCAAAGACCAAATATAATTTATTGAGGTTTGCCTTCAGCCATTCCATCAGAAACAATTCTCCAGAAGGCAGTGGGAAATTCTTGCTGTGATTAGTATCAACAAATAGTGTTAACTAAACCCCTAAATTTGGAAAGTGCAATATGTTTACCTTTCTCTAAGTGGATCTGTTAATTAAAGTCTTTTCTCATTAACAGCTGTGCTTATTTATAATACAAACATTTTTCATACCTTCAATTTGTGAAAAGTCAATAAGCATATGACAATTTTAATTGAATTTCTGTCTGCTTGGATGAAAAATATATTTTCCAATGATTTATTAAGCAGAGTCCCTTTCAGAATTTATGTAGATCTATTTTTTCATTGTTAACATTATATCTCCTTCTGTGTAGATGCCAAGTTTACTGTGTTGGAATAGAATGAACACAAGGGCATGCAATCATAGGCCAATCTCTCTCTATCTCTAGCTCTATTTGTATCTATAATTATGTCTGTGTCTTTGTCTGTATCTGTGTCTGTCTTTGTGTCTCTCAGACTATAATTTAGTGTTTTTTTTGTTCAGGTTTTTCAGTCACATCTGACTCTTTGTGAACCCATTTGAGGTTTTCTTGGCAAATATACTGGGGGTGGTTTGCCATTTCCTTCTGCAGCTCAATTTATAGATGAGGAAACTGAGGTAAACAGGATTAAGTCACTTGTCCTGGGTCACACAGCTAGTAAGTGTTTGAGGCCAAATTTGAACTCAAGTCTCCCTGACTCCAGGCCTGGTGTTCTATCCATTGTGCCATCTAGCTGCCCATAATTTAGTGTAGGGAATCCCTGATGAAGAAATTCCCTTTAACAATGCAGATGGACAACTATGCTGTAATTTACAGTTTTAGAATCTCCTAGGGGAACTGAAAGGCTGGGTCTTGCCAAGTGTCACAGTGCCAATTTACCAGAGAGGTAGTTTGTGAATCTGGGTCTTTCTGATTCCAAAGCTGGCTTTTCGTCTACTATATCATGTCGCCTCTCTTATATACATATGTTTTCTATTTTGTTATGCTTTTTAAAAACATCAGTGTCATTTCTAAATTCAACAAACAAAACAAACAAAAGTAAAACAAGCCAGGATATCAACTCTGATGGCCAGAATACAGAACACTTTACACTCATAAACTACTACCCCTCTCCTAGAGGAGGAAAATATGTAAATATGTCTCATCACCAATCTTGTCAAATCAAAATTATTCATCACATTAATTTGAATTCAGTGATGTTTTCCTTTATATTATCATAGTCATTGTATATTTTATTTTCTTTGTTCATAAGTTCATATGATCATCAATTGAAAATGTGAAAGGGCTTTAGATTGAAATATGTATTTTTTATAGTAAGTCTATTATAGTAAGTCTACATATATATATATATATATATATATATATATGTGCACTATATGTGACAGTAATATAGTAAGGTGGAGTGAAAAGAGTGCTCTTTTGGGTATCAGAGGACCTACCTCTAACTTTAGTTCCTGGCTTTACCATAAAAACAGCAAACTGTATGACCATGGGCAAATCATTTAACTTCTCTAGGTCTTAGTTTCCTCATGGGATAAATTAGGTTTGCCTAGATGACCTTTTCCATTTTCAATCTATCTATTTTCAATCTAAAGCCCTTTCCCATTTTCAATCTATGATCATATGACCCTATGAACAAAGGGAATAAAATATACAATGACTATGATAATATAAAGGAAAACATCACTGAATTCAAATTGATGTGATGAATAATTTTGATTCAACAAGATTGGTGCTGAGATATATTTTCCTCCTGTAGGAGAAAGTGAGGCTGCTGACTTTGCACAACCCTCCTTCACTTAAATCCAATTCATTTGCATGTCATGACATCACCTCCCTGATATCATGGTTCTCTTTGAGAACTAAGGACAAATTAAAAAAAAAAAACTCTATCTATCATCTATCTAAATAGATAGATATAGATACATATGTATATATGTGTGTATGTATGTAAATATACAAGTAGAGAAAGGGGAGGACGAGGAAAAAAGAGAAGGACATGATGAGAGGGAGAGAGACAGAGGGTGGGAAGGGATGAAGGGAGACAGGAAGGAAAGAGAGAGAAAGAGAGAGAGAGAGAGAGAGAGAGAGAGAGAGAGAGAGAGAGAGAGAATAGACCTGTGGCATCTTTTCTCAGATGTTAAGCTCAAATTAGACTCAGATCTATGGTGCTCTAGGTCTGCTCAAAACCAGAGCACATGAGTGACTACCACTATGATTACTTTTTCTTTACTTAGTCAGTGTACAGATTCATTTCAAGGCAAAGGCATTTAGCAACACAGCAAAAAAGGTAGCAATTGAACATTGCCCTTATAAATCTATAGTATACTCACTCTCTCACAAATGTACACAAAATCCATGGGGGAAATAAGGATGTATAGACTTAGAAACACCACCCAGCAACACTACCCTAGAAAGACTAGTTGACTAGATGAAAGTTACACAAATGATAATCATCAGGGGCAACACTTGAATGCAGGGCTGTCTGATTCCAAGCCCAGCCCTCTTATCTTGCTTCTTCTTAATATATAGCATATAATTTAATGGGGTACACAGTGTTCAAGGACTAGCACCTCTGGTATGAGGGCTTGCTAAGCCCTTTTCAGGGCTGCTCATCCACCTTTGCGGTTCACCTGTCACTCAACTCTCACCTGTGGCTACAAGAAGCTATAACATTTACAGCAACCACAGCCCAGTACATCATCTCAGCAACTTGAGGGTAATGGGCCACAAACTCATTGGTGAGTTAGGGGAGGGGGGATATGTACCCAAAATATATGAAGGCTCCCCATGGAGAAATAGGTGAATGAGAACGATGTTTTCCAATAGCCTTGAAGGGGGCTAAAGCATGTGCTATAGGACACTTTGAATTGGGTCAGATGTTGAAGTCAAAGTCATCACCTGAATCCTGGGCCATTGCCAGTAATATTAACTTTTCTCCTGTCACTGGACTTGGACAACTTCGGAAGAGAGAGTGAGGATGATAATTTTGTGCAACCCTGACTCACACAAATCCAATTCATGGACAAGTCAAGCTATCAGTCTGTGGTATCATTGGTCTTCCTAGAAAATGAAGAACAAACATAATATGCAATTTAATATCCCATAAGAAGGCGATTGGCTTGATGAGTAGTTCTCCGTGCAGCACATAGGATGGTGCCATGTCCAATCAATTGCGTAATAGAAATACTATTTTGCTCTTCTCTCCTAACAATTTTATACATAAATTGAAGTGCTGGCTGTCACTGGTCTCTCAGTGTTGGCATCAGAATGGTGTTTGCTAAATGTAGCAAAATAAGAAACTGTATGGGTTTTTTTTTTTGTAATTTTTCCATCTGAGGTTAACATGATCTCAGTAGACTCTGCAGTGCTTGGGACTGGAGTAAGTGCTAGAAATAAGCAGATTACTGACCTACTTATACAATATGTTTTGAGGATTTCTAGGAAAATTTCCTCACCTTAAAATATTTCCTTGACTGCCTTGCCCACCTACCCTGAAATTCCCTCTATTAGAATGACTAATAAGAGAGACAACAGGTGCCAGAGTGCTCTTTCTAGAAGGTGTGGTTGTAACATATATGTAACTTTTCATTAGACATTAATACACATTCATTAGCAAAGCTACATGAAGAAATGGATACAATGGCAGTCCCAAAATCAGAAGACCTAGGTTCAAATCCTTCCTTTGATGAATACTAAGTTGGGTGACTACAGGCAAGACACTTGGACTCTTATTTAGGCTAAGTCCTAAATTACATATGAGTTGCAAACTTCTACCAGTATTCTACCACTGGGGAATATAGACCTGGACCAAATGGAAAAAAAATAAATCAAACCACTGAGTTGATACCTAGAAAGAAAGTGATATCTTGAAAGATTATGATAGAGGTGAAGATGAGGGAGTGGGAGATTTTGTGATGACAATGATGAACTGGGTGGTAGAAACCGCATAAATGTATGAAAGATCCAGAAAACAGAAGGCCAGTCTAGGATGCTTGGGTGGTAAGAACAATGAATTAGTACAAAACTGAGAGGTTGTTGCATTATTTCAGTCATGTACCACTATTCATAACCACATTTGGAGTTTTCTTGGCAAAGATACTGGAGTGGTTTACCACTTCCTTCAGCAACTCATTTTACAGATGAGGAAACTGAGTCAAATAGGGTTAAGTAATTTGCCTAGGGTCACATATCTAGTAAACATCTGAGGCTGGTTTTGAACTCGGGTCTTCTTGACTCCAGGTACAGAATTCTATCCATTGCTCCACTTAGATACCCCAAGAGGCCATTCGCCAAAAAGTGATAAGAGGTATGGTTCAAACTCTGAATGCCTCACAATTTTGACTAGAGATAAGCCCTCAAAACCACCAAGAGAATCAGGTACTCCGAACACAGACTGGAAAATGGTGAGCTATAGATGTAGTTGTGCCATAACATTCTGCTCCAAGACTGATGGCCTGTATTACCAAGTAAAACTTTAAAAGTGAAAAAATCATAAATATAAATGACAGCTTTCATTTAAATTACAAGTGAATTTGTACTCCCTGTTTTTTTTTTTTTTTATAAACATGTAGGTGCTTAGAATGTTATATATCTAGAAAGGTCCATAGAATTTATCTAGGCCAAGGTACTAATTGAAGTAGTGACATCACACTATCTTTTTATTACTCTTTGCTTAAAATCTTTATCACTTAAAGCCCAATATGGTGTGGAAAAAGACCCACGTGCTCATACAATATTCAGTCTTTTGCTCACACTTTATAATTTAAAAATCAGCGGAAAGGAAGGAAATGATGTCAGTAAATATAAGTAGTAACTATTTGAGAGTAACTGAAGAAGGGGAAAATTCAAGGTGGAAATGTGAGAGGTTAAGGGAGACCCTATTGAGTGGCTCAGGATGCCACTTGTCATGTATTCTAACCTGCTGAGAAGATGAAAGTAGGAGTAGTGTTGGTAGGTTAAAGTGTTAAGCAAAGCCTTAGAAGAGCTTCTATGGGGGCATTTGATGAAGTTCATCTTTCCTGTTCTATTCAACAATTTTAATAGTGACTTGGATGAAGACATACATAATACTTTTATCAAGTCTATGGATCACACAAACCTATGAGGAATAGGTGACATTTTGGATAACAAAATTGGGACCAAAAAAGAGATCTCAACAGACTAGACAGTAAATAGAACCAAAGTAACTATGATAAAATTTAATAGGAATAAATATTAAGTCCTATGTTGTGCTTCAAAATGTTCATTGCATAAGTTATTGCTAATTAAGATATCCATAATCCTTATGACCTTTGAAATCCCTTAAAGACAGTTATTAAGTCACACTTTTTCAAGCTAAAGTTTTTCAGTTCATTAAAATTTATACTTATATGGCATGGTTTTCAGTCCTCTAGTCATCCTAAGTGAGGCAGTGTGGACCAGAGGAAAGAACACTGAAGTTATTGCTAGTTAACAATGTGAAAATGAATTTGAAGATTTAGTCATCTACAGGCTTTATGGGAGTCAACACTTGTGACATGGCAGGCAAAAAATCTTAGGCTGCATTTCTGGAAGCTGAGGTAACAGAACAAAGATAACTATAACTCTGTTCTAGTTAAATCACAAACGGAGTTTAATTTTGGATTCTGGCCACTACATCTTAGGATAGACATCGTCAATCTGGACCATAATTAGCAGAAGATCAGAGGGTTATAGATTTTAGAATTGTTAGAGGTATCAACGTTTATCCTGTCTAACCCTTTAATTTTCCAGATGAACAACCCGAGACCCAGAAGAGTTAAGCAACTTGCCCAATATCACAGAGGTGGGATTTGAGCCCAGGTGCTAACTCCAAATCCAGTGTTCTTAGGTTGGTTAGAAAACTGAAAACTATGTCAGATAAGTATAATTTTAAGAAACTGAAGAAGTTTAGCCTGAAAAGTAAGAATTAATTAACTGGCTTTAAGAATTTCAAAGGGGAGCAGCTTGGTGGTGCAATGAATAGAGTACCTGCCATGGAGTCAGGGGGACCTGAGTACAAATCCGGCCTCAGACACTTATCAGTTACTAGCTGTGTGACCTTGGGCAAATCACTTAACCCCAATTGCCTTACCTTTCTCCCTCCAAAAAGAAAAAGAAAGAATTTCAAAGGCTGTAACTATTATGGGCATAATAATGGCGAATGATATACTTAAGTTACTGGGTCATGTGGATCTCCCAAGAAAGATGACTAATTTTTTAAAAGAAAAATAAATCAATTATCAGAATATGTACTCATTGACAAGACTAATTGGAAAAGTCTTCCTTTTCTTATTTTTGAATGATTTTATTTTGTTTACAATGTTATATAATGGATAGAAAGTTGGTCTTGAAGTCAAGAAACTATTGAAAACCATGCCACATAAATAAAAAAAGTTTAGCCTGAAAAAAGTAAGACTTAATTAACTGTCTTTAAGGATTTCAAAGGCTGTAACTATTATGGGCATAATAATGGTGAGTGATATACTTAGTTACTTTGGCATGTGGACCTCCCAAGAAAGATAACTAATTAAAAAAAAAAATAAATACTGTATGACAAGGCTAATTGGACAAGTCTTCCTTTTCTTATATTTAAATGATTTTATTTTGTTTACAGTGTGATGTAATGGATAGAGAGTTGGCATCTTGAAGTAAAGATGGTTTGAGATCAATTCCTGACTTTGAAATGTACTAGCTATGAGAACCAGAACAGTTCATCTAACTCCTCAGGGCTCTAGGCAGCTCTCTGGCTATCAGTCCCAGGAAAGATACCAGGTTGCATTAGCAGAGGGAGTTTCCTCACCTGGCAGTTCCCTAGACCAGTCAAAAGAACGATCTGATAAGTCCTTATTGTAATTGCTATTGTATTTGGTGTCTATGGGTGCTTTCAGGAAATGAGAGACCATTCTGTTGTGACCCATAATGGAAGGTCCCAACTGCATTGTTTACCTCTAGGGAAAAAGGTCAGAATATTAGTTTTTTCTGTTTGCATAGTCTCTCTATATAAACTCCTGGATTTTAGTGGAGGTCTAAAAGGAGAGAGGATAAAAATGAGGAACCAACTAGTGAAATGGTACCTAGTGAGACTGATTACTGTGATTGTGAGTGTTAGGGATGCTAACAAAATCTATGTTGTCTTTCAGGAAGTAGTCAGTAAATGACAGATAAAACATCTCTCTTCCTTCCTTTCCCAGAGGTAGTTTTTAGCATGATAGAAGTAACCTTGGAATTTCTTAGAGTAGTAGGGCCAACTGTTCCTTACTTAATCACCACTCAGGCAACCAGCTGATGACTTTTGCTCTAACCTTTTTCTATACACTGTCTTGTAGAAATCAACCACCTGTCATATTCTTCAGGTAAAAAGAGGGCATCATACATCTGAGAATCAGGCTTCTCTAGCTATGCTGAGCATGATGATGATGAAGATGGTGAGAGCTGACATATGTATAGAGCTTCAAAGTTTGCTAAACACTTCACTTCCGTGTTCTCATTTGATCCTCATAACAACCTTGGGAGGTAAACACTATTATTTGCTCTGTTTTCCAGATGAAGAAACTGAAGCAGATCGACTTTAAATGACTTTCCCAGGGTTATGCAGTTAGTGTTAGAGGTAGAATTTGAACTCAGGTTTTCCTGATTCCAAATTCAGCGCTTTATCCAGTAGGTGGTTTGCAATATTTTTTCTTTTGCCATCTCCCTCAAAATGTGGGAAGTGAAGTAAAACAGTACTTTCATAATCCTTGCTTACAAGGACAAAACTTAATTAAAAATTTGATAAATCAACCTCTTGTGGAGGTAACCTTGGGTCAAGAAGACTGTACTAGCAGAATGCAAAATTCTTAGAAGTTCTGCTTGTAATGGCAAGCAAAGTAGAACATTACTGCTTGTTTCAGATATTCAAGTGCCTTTGAGCCTCACCATTGATTGTATCAAAAGTCTTTGTTGGAAACAGTATACATTGTTTTGCTCTTAATAGGCCTAAGTTTGGAGTTTGGAGACCTTCCCAGCCCTTAATAGGCTTAAAGTCATCACATGGAGCTCATGGTGGGAGGAGCTTGCCAACAAAGTGGAACAGGAAGAAGCAGAGCAAAGTTCGTGCATGAAGTGGAACCAAGCAGAACTGAGAAAGAGAATGCTTATGATTTTGGCACTCTGCAGCATTCTCTCTGTTGGTCTGTCAGACAAAAGCACCCTGTCTGTTGTTCTTAGACAAAAGTACTGCTATTACAGAAGCCCTGGAATTTTACTGCTATTACAGAAACCCTGAAAGGGGACTTTACTGCTGTTACAGAAGCCTGAAAAGGGGCTTTACTGCTGTTACAGAAGCCCTGGGACTTTACTGTTGATTTGTGTTTGATTTCTCAGACAGAAGTCTTGTTTATTGATTTGTGTTACTTTGTCACACAGAAAGATAATTGAGATGACAGTGCTAACAGTGTGTAAATATTATAGTTCTGTTAAGCTTTGTCTTCCTAGAAACAGAAACTTCAAACAGCTTGGAGTGGAACAGTAAACTGATGTATGAAATAGGAGTGGAGAGCTGCCTACATATGTGTCCAGGCAAGAGATGGATGAATCCAGGCAAGAACTGGGAGTGATCAGCTTATGGAAGAGGAGCCATGCGGTTTGGAAATCAACCTTGGGTTAAGATGAAAGAAGACTTGGGGCGGCTAGGTGGCGCAGTGAGTTGGCCCTGGAGTCAGAAGGACCTGAGTTCGGACCCGGCCTTAGACACTTAATGCACACACAAACTGAAAAAACCTAGCCATATGACCTTGGGCAAGTTACTTAACCCCCAATTGCCCTCCAAAAAGCAAAAAAAAAAAAAAAAAGATGAAAGAAGACTTTACTTGGTTATTCCATCTTGACTGATGAGAATGTGACTTATTGAATGATACATTTTGTTTCTAGATTCTATAAAATTATAAAAATATATAAATGTATTAAATATATAAAATATAAAGATATTTTATAGAAGACTATGCAGCCACCTTAATAATAAGTTGTTATTATATATTGATGTGAATGTTGTTTAGTTTCTTGAATGTTATGCTTTAGTTTATTGCTGAATAAATAGACAATTCACTACACTATGTGATTTGACCCTTAAAGTTATTCACAGCAGCAGTACTCAGGAGAGCTGCTCATTATTGGTTTTACACTGCTAAGCTAGAAAAGTTTTTAACACTGACTGGTGAAAGACTTGTTGGCTGAGAACCAATCTAGATAAGCATCAAACTGATCAACAGCAGGCCATGTGCTATTATTGTTATCGTTATTATTACTATTATTAGTAGTAGTAGTAACTACTACAACTACCACAGCAGCTTATGAAGCAGAATTCTTTAATATTTTAAAACTTCTTCAATAGAATGTGTGCTTCTTCCATCAATTTAGATAACAAAACCTTCATGCTTTATTTGCTGCTTCCCTGAGCTGTCCTTTCACCAAATCATCACTAGCTGACATGGTGATTGTTGTGGGATGTTGGGAAAAAGAACAGAGAGTGATCCATTCATTTATATGTTTTAAGTAAAACTAAAAGACCTAAATGAATACACAATGTAGAATTTCATTTTAGAAAGATGAACAGAAGGGATGGCAGAGGAGATTTCATCACAGACAAAAATCTGAAATAAAATATCACATAATCTCAGAAGAGCTGTCAGAGATCACTTCAGTCCAATTCACCCCTCACAAGAATCTCCTTTACAATATAATCCACAAGTGGTCATGTAGCCTCTGTTTGAAACATCTAGTCAGGTAGGGAGGATCCTACTACCCCCTAAAAAAGTGACTTCATGAGTCCAGGGAACCACATCCATGGTTCAAGTCCTGATTCCCCTAGACCAACGAAATCCTAAAGATTTATCCTCTTCAAAAAGTAACTAGTCCAGCTTATGTTAAGTAAATGCTGCTCTTATCACACCAAATATGTATGTCCCCAAGTCATTGATTAAAAAAAACGTTAAATAGTAGAGGACCAACCACAGATTGGTTGTCTGTATTAGACATTTCCCAATGGAAATCAAACCACTAATACCCATTCTTTCATTTTGCTCATTTAATCAGCTTTGGGTGCACCTAACTGTATTATCATGTGTAACATCGCTTTATTTCACCTATAGCATTAGCATGAGACATTGTCAAATCTATGTGAAATTCATGCCAACTATATCTATAGCTTTCCCTTTATAATCTAGTAACTATGAAAAAAGGCAAAGACAACCTGACATAAATGATGTTTGATGAAACCATGGTGGTTCTTCATTTTAACCTACCTTTCTAGATTGTCATTAACTTTAATAATTTATTCTAGAATTATTCCAGAGCGTCGAAGTTAGGTCCACATGACTATAGTTTATGGACACTATTTTTCCAATGTTGTAAATTAGGAAAATATTTACTCTTTTGGGTTCTATAATATTTGTCCTATTCTCCACAATCTTTCAAAGGTCACTGACATGACTCATTAATGATATCTACCTCTGTTTTTGGTGCTCTGGAATTTGATTCATCTGATTCTGGTGAATTGAATTCATTAGGGGTCCTTTGCTAGTTTCCTTTTTAACTCATGTTTCAACTCTCTACAAGATTGATAAATGATTGTTGACTTGATTTGACTTTCCAGTTCACAGATCACTTCTCCTTTGCTGACAAAATAAAATTAGGAGAAGGGCTACGGACCTCTGCTCTCTCTGTGTCATTTGTTATTTTCCTCTCTACTCCAAGCAGTGATTTGATGACCTTAAGCACTGATTTCCTGAGTATCACACCTGTGTTCCCCATGACTTCTCTTTAGGAAACAAGCATCTACTTCCTGCTCCAAGGCTTTAATTTCTTTTCCTTCCTGAAAGGCTTTATATTTCTTACTCAGTTCTATTTCTTACTTAGGTCATGCCTTTAGTGGTCATTTTTCATTTGTCTTTTATGTTATATATTCTATTTTCTAAGTAGATTAGGACACCCCACTACTTCCTCATAGCCCTCTTCCTTTTTTTGTTTTTACATTGAAACTCTTCTGCCTTTTGAAAAGGAATGTTCATTTTCCCTGAAAACTTGGAGAAAGGGGAATCAGTAATAACCCCATGCTTTTTTCTTCTTACCTAGAGAGTTTGCATTTTTCACAGAAAAAAATAATCTGTGGAAAAAATAGAAATGTCACCCACTTTATGGCACTGTAAGGTGACTGCAAAATTCTGACCTGACTATAGTGACTATATCAAGTCACTACAAAATTATTGTATTTCATAGGTTCTGGAAGCAAGATACTCATTCTTTTGTTATTAGTTGTGGTTATAATCAACTGTCCTGAAGACTTCTCATCTCAAGTACCGAGACATAGAACTTATCTCCTCCTCTTGCCACATTCCTTCCCTTATCTTCAAGCTCTTCTCCCTTTCCTTCTATTCCTTTTCTCAGGACTTTATTCTTTTTTTTTTTTTGTATTGAATTCTCTTTCAGCTCTAGTGCAATCAAAATTTGAATTCTTCAACTCTTTTAGCTCAAGTCATTCTCCTCCTTTATTTGAATTTTCCTTAAATTCCTTTACTTTCTTTTCAAAATGAATCTCTGAACTTTGTCACAATTCAAAATCTTCTGAGTCTCCCTTTTAACACTTCCTTCCATCTTTCTCATTAGGGACCTTTCTCCTCTTTCTTATTTTGCTAAGCCTTCCAATAATAAATATAAATTCATGGGAAACTTGATAATCTTGCCTTTAAGAACTCATAATTAGGGTAAGGAAATGTATCATCATGAAAATTGCAGCTTGGATACCAATATCCATTTCAAGGGGTAAAGAAGTAGAGAAATCCCATAAAGAATTTGCCAAGATAGTACAATGTTAATATCTACCAGTGACAGGGGTGTCGATACACTAGAAACACTGACTCTGGAAGCACAGGACCTGAATTTAATTCCGTTCTTATTATTGCTACTAATGTTGCCTTCAGAAAGTCATTTAATCTACCCAAACCTCTTTTTTTCATCTTTCAAATAAAAGGGTTAAAATTAGATAACATTTGAATTCTCTTTTAGCCCTAGATCTATGTCTTTATTGCACAGGGAAATGGGATGAAGTCATTACCAACTTGGGGTTCATGGAAGAGGCAGTATTTGAATTAATTTTAATAACGGTTAAGAACTCAATTGATGGAGTGGGGGTGGGGTGTTAAGATAGCAGAAAGAACTTAATTCATTAAATTCTCAGCAGAGTCCCCGTTTTCTCTAAGGTTATAAGCCTACTTTTCTTATCAGACAGAAAATTCCAAGAAGGGTGAAAGTGAGGCCTTAGAAGGACAAGATCCAGCCTTCCCTGATTTTCTATAAGTTTTATTATGTAAATTATTAGCAATATATTTTATTGTTGTTGTTTTCAGTCATGTTTGAGTCTTTCTGACCCAATTTGGGGTTTTCTTGGTCAAGGTAGCAGAATGATTTTCCATTACCTTCTCAGTCTCATCTTACAGATAAGGAAACTGAGGTAAACAGAGGTTAAATTACTTTCCCAGGGTCACACAGCCAGTAAGTTTCTGAGGCCAGATTTAAACTCAGGTCTTCCTTACTGCAGGTTCAGTACTCTATCCACTGTGCACCTAGCTGACATTAGATATGCTCCTCTCAGTTAAAAACGATCAAACATTGAATGTACATTTCCAACCTGTATATATTAACTTATAAATTATCAGTAGTAATACATTAGTACTTTGAACATATATTTCCAGCATGTATATATTTACTTATAAATCACAAAATTTATAAGTAAATATATACATACTGGAAATGTATTTCAAAAATTTCTTTTTGAAATTGACAGGGGCAAATGATAAAAAATAAAAGTGGATATCACTGTTTAGATTATAGAATGAACAAGTCTAGTAATATTATGATATAGAAAATAATTATGTTCACTACCTGATTAAAATACTGCTCCTGACATGAATAAAAATATAGTCAAGCTATAGAATATATCTTTACCAGAGAGGTACTTTGATAACAGGACCCATTTTCACTGCTTACTAAAACCAATGCAATAATAAAGTTTTGATTTGCATCAGCTTTAGATTAATGATGTTTACTATTGCTGGGACCTGCACATTTATACAGAATACCAATAGCAGGAAACATGCTGGGGTTGGAGTCAGTGAATCTTCCCATAGAGCAGTCACATGCTAATTTTTGGCAAAATGATAAAAAACACATTACTGAAGTGATTCAGCTGAGCCTAATTCAGATGTAACTAATTGTGAGTCTGGAGGCTTTTGGGAAAAGAAAAGTCACCGCTTGATTTCTTTAATTAAAGAAAAAAGTAACTCTGCAATGGACCATTTAAAGCCAAAGACATTTGAAAAAAACCGAGCATGACAATTTCAGAGGCAAAATAAAGACGGGGTTGTTTTGAGGATGTAACTAGAGGTTGAAAAATGTGAGCTCACAGTGCAAGCCATCTACAGTGGAGAAATTGGTATTTCTCATTTACATCCCCCCCTCTTTTTTTTTTTTTAAGACAACTCAGGTCTCATCAATCTGTAGCAGATGAAGCTAGAGGTCTGTTCAAGGATCCATGTCATGCTTTTGGAGATATAACTTGGGAAAGATGAGTAACTCTCTAATGGTAGTTTTGAGATATAACAGTCTACATATTCTTCTGAGAATGGATTTCCTCTTTCTCCACTAATACCCTGGTTCTTCAGACATAATGAATAAGCTTAGGGACTTGCAAGCATTTCTGTACCATTTGTTTTTTATCCTAAAGGAAAATCTGAACCCTTTTGACAGAGAGGACTATGCATAGAAATAAGGACTTCCTATAATGGAATGTTGAAGGTGACCTGTTGTCAGTAATTGATAGAAACTTATTTTTTGAAGGCTGAAAGCATTGCTCCCTAGGTATTTATTTGCTCTACCTTGTACTTTGTGATGAGGAGCCAGGTAAGGCATTTTATTTTGAAAGAGAGACTTAACAGAGTAGCTATATGAATGACTTATCCATTTAATGTTTTATTCAATAAAGGGACATTTTCCACTAATGAAGAGAGATAAGTTATCACCCAACATATTCTGTGGATATGTGCAAATAGTGTGTCTATTGTCTGGCTTACAAACCAAACCAAGCTTTCTCTTTCTAAATTTACCCCTGACTTTTTACATTGGAAGATACACAATTGTTATTGCTGGGGATCTGCTAGTTTAGGGGTTTTAGCAGACTTTAGAAATGGGAAGAGATCACCCCTTCCACCTACAGAGTTCTGTTCCTTCTGTGGATGCATTGCTTTATCTTCTTATTCCCTACCCCACCCTTGCACAAACCTTCTGACTTAGTCATTGACCAATGCACCTATCTAGCCTTTAGTTTTTTTTTTCCTCTGATTTCCTCAGTCTGACTTTCACATTTTATGATCTCAAACTTAGAGCTGAAAATGACCTTATGGGTCACATAGTCTGACATTCCCAGATACGATAAAGTGAGTCCCAGAGGACTCTCTGTGACTTTTCCACATAATAATAGTGGTTTGGCGAATTCTTCCACCATATTACTTAAAGAAGGAAAATATGGGATTCAGATGTATGCACATTGATTTCTCATATGACTAATGTGTTGTAGTGCATCATTAAATATATTACAGAGTAATGTAATATGATATAGATTACAGGGTCCAATTCTTTTGAAATTTGACTTCTTCTTGCTCCCATGGAGTACTTTAAAATAATTTTTCTTTGCCTTTAAAATTAATTAACACAACTTATTTATTCCTCCTTTGATATGCATTACCATTAAAAATTTCCTCAGAATGTTAGCTACTAGTAAAAGTTTTAAAAACAACATCTAAGCATAAACATATTATGAACTCCCTTCAACATAGAGGGAAAACACAGAGACTTCAAAGAAAAATTAGCCCTTTAGTTTCTCCATTTCCTGAAGCAGGATAACATGATTTAGAAATGGGCACAATTAATAATATTTTTTCTAATGTAGATTCAAGTGACTGTTATCAGCTAAAGGAAAAGTTTTGTTTACTTCCCTCTATTTAGGTCACTGTATCTTAGTATTTTTAAACTAATTGCTTTGTGCAAAGTGCTTTGGGCTTATATTTACATTAAATCTAAGTGGTGCTTTATTTTCAAATGAAATCATTCCCCAAACATTTCACAGTTTTATTACACTGGCAAAAGAAAATTTTGAAAGTTAGGGTGTTTTCAGGAAGTGACAAATCAAATGCTTATATTTGTTCTAGGTTAATTCATAGAGTTGAGGCCTTCAAATTGTTCTGGTTTGACAGAAGGGTAGACAAATTGGGTCTTGCCATCAAGTGTTGTGAATGGTTCTGCAGAAATGTGTCTGACTGTTGGCTTGATGTACAAGTTATGGGGACCACTTGAAGTGAGACTTGGCATGCATTAGTTTCGACAAACTGGATGTATACACATAGTATAAACAGCAGCCGTTATAAGAATCAATATATTTTAGAGTTGGAAAATATCTCATATACCACTTGGTCAAACCTATAGCAAGTAAGATCTCTCACAAAAGGACTAGCTTGTCAAAAGAGAATTGCCATCAAAGATAGGTTTTTTGAAAGATGTCTTAGAGTTTTCCAAGTAGAGCCCTCCAAAACTGTTTTTCTAAACACAGATACATACATATCCCTCTCTCCCTTCTCCCCACATCTGCAATTCCCCTTTCCTCAAGGCTGAATGATTCAAATAACCTCAAAGGTGTCTAGACTGTTTTGAAGGAATGGGCCTTGCCTGCTAAGGCCTCAGCATCACCTTCCTGAACACTTTCTGTCTCTGATGAGAAATGCAGGGTAATAGACCTAGAGAAGATTGAGAACTTTTCTGAGAATTAGATGAAACTTAATCTACTTGTCATCCTCACTCCATCTATTGGATTCTTAACAATTGTTATAATCCATCTCAAACAACACCTCTTCTATGAAACATTTTTGAGCTCTGGGGTAGTAATGTCCTTACCCCTCATCCTTTTGACTTTCTATCACATAGGATCATAGATTTGGAGCTGAAAAGGACCTCAGAAGTCATCAATTTAATCCAATGCTCTAAATTTAAAGATATGAAAAGAGAGGCCCAAAGAGATTGTAATTCCCTTAGACTCATAGTTGTAGGAAGCATTGGAGGTAGAACTTAATACTAGGTCCTCTAACTTGAAAGAGAATATTTTTTCCATTGTGACACATTGTCACCTAAGCACGTGATTTACATATCTCATTAATTATATATGATTTCGCTTTTTATTAAGTGATCATGTGTTCTCTACTGGAAAGCAAGGAATTTTTCTTTGAACTTTGTATCTCTCCCTCTAGCCTACCACATGACTATGCATAAAGTAAATATACTTTCTGCAAGAAGCTTTTCACCCCACCCCACCCCATTCTTAATATCTTGCTTGTAAGATTATTTCCAGTTTATCCTGTACATATCTTGTCTTTTCTCTCTCTCTCTCTCTCTCTCTCTCTCTCTCTCTCTCTCTCTCTCTCCATATGTACATATATATATATATATATGTATATATACACACACATTATTAAGAATATCCATGCTAATTAAGGAGGCATTAAAGCAGATAATCTAACAAGAAATACTAAAAATTTCTTTATAATTGAATTAGATAATACACTAAGTGTAGGACTGGAATAAAAGTGTATCTTGTTCAATGAGTCTGTGAGTTTATCACCATGTGTATTACTTGAAATGATAGCAATTACAAGTCATACATTCCTACTCATTTGGTGTAACTTTTGCCCATGTCCAAAATTTCACCACAGAGTTCTACCTAAAGCCTTCCTCCTAGTCTTTTTACATAATAAGGAAATCTATGGAATCTTCATTCACTGGTTATCCCTTATTCTCACAACGTGACCAGTCCATTTTCTTTTTCAGTCTTATATTTCTTTAATGACATCCACCTCTCCAAATGATGCTATTCTAAATGGTATTAAATGTGATAAGTCTCCAAGGCTATAAGTTGCAAAGCAGGCACCAATCTTCATGGGTAGGGGCAGTTTCCTTACCACAAATTCCCCATACTAATGAATTCACAAATCCGTCAAAAACCTCATCATTGAGAAAGTGCTTTATCTACATGAGGTGGACGTTTCCAATTGCATTTTGTACAACAATACTGTCAAACCCAATTAGAAACAGGGGTGACAAATTTATATATAAGATCCCTGTAAACCACATACTGACTTAGATTTAAAATTTAATACTATATGTGTTTTACTGTATTTTTATTTCTTTTGATGAAGATTCCTCAATTACATTTTAATGGGAACTTCATGAAGCTCAGTGCATTTGGCAACTCTTTCTTGGTGTTCAGCTTCAACTTTAATAGTATTTATCAGGTACCTACTAAGGTAAAGACAACATTATAGGCTTAAGCTGAAGGTCTTAAGATGTTTCTTGTAAATACAAATGAAAGTAAATGGCCACGGACAGTGTAAATTCACTTTTGATTTCATTGTACTTTTTCTGATTTACCTGAGACATTAAATTGTCCACATATCAAATGATGACTTCATTAAGAGTGAATATGCAGAAAGTTCAAGTTTCAAGACAATTTTATCAATGCCCTTTTGTTGAAACTTAGTTGTAATATTGAATACTACACCTGTTTTTGCTATTAGCAACTATTGGAATACTGTGTATTTGGTCATCATTGGATGTGGGCTTAATGGTTTTTTTTTTTAAGATTTAATGAAAGGCAGTGTGGCTGAGGATGTTTGCACACATCTGTAATTTCTATTGCTGAGAAGGCTAAGGATGACTAAACAGATCTCTTAGGCTCATGGATTTTGAGGTGCAGTGGGGTTTAACCAATTGGAGTCTGTAATAATTTCATCATTAAACCTGAGAGTAGCCCTTACAAATCCATTCTGGGAGAGACAGGAAGGCAGAGTCTAAAAAAATGCAGCATGGTGTTGTGGTAAGAATGGAATGTTATCAAAAGACCAAGGCTCAAATCCTGACATTAAGATTTCCTGGAAATTGTGACCATGAATAAGCCTCACTTACCTTATTGTTAAAATGGAAATATGAACACATGTCCTACTTTCTGTGTGGTATTATTGTGAGAAAAATGAACAATTTAAATGTTATGTAAATGATAATAGTCAGTGGGCTACTCTGAACCAGGCAACTATTAATCCTTTGTTAAGAAATAGATTCTTGAAGACAAAAACAAAAACAAATCCAAATTAATGAAGACCATTTAATTTATCTTCTGGATATTTGGCACCATAGAGGCTTGAAAGAACTCTAAATTCATCTGAATTTGTTGAAATACATATGAGCATGAGAAGTATGCATTTTTTACATGAAATAATACTCTGGTCTTTACTCTGTAATTCGGTCATTTTTTAATGTATCAAACATTTTAGAAAGGATAACACACAGAAAACATGATAAAGAATCCCTAAAAAGGTTTAAAAATAAATATAAAAAAACATTATAGTTTTGATACAAGCCCCATTATATTCCTGAACAACACTATGTAGGTTTAGATTGTTTTATTATTATCTTTCTCTCCCTCCTTAATTCATGCTTTCCATGGTGCTGAAGCTCTTACCAGTTTTGTTCTATCCACAAATCCACAGTCTCTTGAAATAATATTTGTTCAAATAGCATCAGTCTATTCTCAATAAAAGTACTCTGGCCTTCCTTACAAGAAATAGTGTTATTGCAAGCTTGAACTATGGAAAAAGTAATATTGCCTCCAAGGGGGTATGCCATCTTAATAAGACTTATCTTCAAGACAAGGAAAAATGTACTTTTCAAATCCTACATGCGTTATAAACCATCACTTACAAAACCTTTGTTCTAAAGTGTTGCCAATTCAACCTGAGGCAGAAGTTTTACTATGTTTAAAAGGTCTCCAAGGATCCTCAGAAATCGGAGGTGAACCTGAATGCATGGTGGATGTAATGAAAACTAAAGTTTTTGTTTGGTGAAGTTTTCTCAAGGTTTTTCTCCTGGGTATTGAAATGTAACTTCCATTTTGCTAGTCTTAACTTCTCCATGTACCAATGGAAGAAATTTCACAAAGAGAAATAGTTTGTAGGTAATAATAAAATGGAAGGAGAGTTATTTCTCCTCATTCAACTCCTGTGCTCCTAAAGGAGGTCTAACTGACACACTTGGTTAGTACAATTAAAAATGGATACCTAAAGTCCAGGAATAAAAGACACCAGGTTCTAAAGAGAATTTCTTTTCTGTCTGTCCTTGATGGATTGGTCCAGGGAAAAATATGACTTTAACAATAGTAACTATTAATATTCATGTAGTGCTTTATACTTTGCAAAATACTTTAAATGTCGTTTGATCCTCATATCACTGTTGAGAGGCAAGTGCTATTATCTCTATTTCATAGTTGAGGAAACTCATGCAAAGAAAAGTTAAGTGATCTCACCAGGGTCACAGAGCTAGTAAGCATCCCCAAAAGGATTGCATCTTTTACTGACCACTCTATCCTCTCTACTTTTGTTTTTGTCACCCCACTACTTCTTATCTCTTTTCTTTGCCTATAAGTTAGTCAGGGAGAATCCCTTTAATTTAACAGTTTTATCCATTCAAGGTATAATGGAAAGAACACTGGACGCAGAAGACCTGCCTTGGAGTTGTGACTCTGGTACTTTCCAGCTGTCTGAATATATACAACTAATTAAAGCTTCTCTGAGTCTTGGTTTCCTATAAGACAATTTTCTGTAAAATGGAATAATAATACTTGAACTACCTTCATCATGGGATTATTATGGCAAAAGCACTTTGTAAATCTGAATGTTATAGAGAATTGTGAGCTACTACAGTCATCAATTTGAAAAATGTAAAAAAATATGATTACGTAATTCAAAGGAAGACATCTTTAATGATTGAAATGTCATTACCTTGGAACCCATGAAGATGGAGATATTTGGGAGGTAGTCTTTAAATTCTACTATGTAGAGATTTTGTAATATAATACTTCTTCAGCTTCTTGAAGGAGGAAGAAAAGGAGGAAAGATTTAGCATTCAGTAAATACCATTTTTTGCCAGGTACTCTAAGTGCTTAACAAATATCTCATTTGATTCTGGCAATAATTCTGGAAGATAGGTGCTATTATTATAGCCAGTTATATTATATTATATTATAGCCAGGAATCAACAGTTTTTACTGTTTACAGTTAGTTAATAAAGGCAGACAGATGTTAAGTGACTCACCCACAGTCACACAGCTTGTAAGTATCTGAGGCCAGATTTGAATTTAGATCTTTTCAACTCCAGGCCCAGCACTGTCAACTATTCCAAAAGTGTTAAACTGGCAGGCTAAAACAAGCCTGAGTGGGCTGACCAGAGGAGAATATAATTGGGAAATATTTAATGAAATAAATAAAATCACATTAAAACATCGATAACTAATATATGGTTATCTAATTTAATATGCGGCTGGCCAGGATCTTTAGGTACTACTTAGTGGTCTCCTTTCTGTTTGAATTTGACACCCCTACAGCTAGGTGCCTCAAGGATGTGCAGACCTTCTATATCAAGGCTTCTTACCTATTTCTGTCATAAGCCCCTTCAAAAGTCTGGTTAAGGCAATTGACCCCTTCTAATTAGAATACTTTAAATGTATAAAACTATATATATTTATATAATTACAAAGAAAATCAAAGGTTAGTAAAAATAAAGATTTTTTATTATTCAAGTTCATATACCTCCCTTCCCCTGAATTCTATCTATGCACCTGTTAGAAGTCCATGAAATGCTGATTAAGAATATCTTTTCCATAGGTTGTACATAATGTCAACAGATGAGAACACCTGGGAAGATGCTATTAATAGTATTATCACTGCAATGATTTGAGTTTATATTATAGCAGGTATAGTTGTAATTGACTGAAGATAGCAGCATCTTCATGTAGTTCTTGTAAGGGGCTCACATAAGTATTTCCTCATCTTTATCCCTTAGAATATGAATTTGCACCAATTGATGAATGTCCCATAAATGCCATTTTTATCTTGTATAGGTGTGATCTCTCCCTAACTAGGCATTCAAATTACTTGTCTTAGATTGTGTCAAAGTCCCAGTTTATCTCTTCCTGTGGACTTTGAATCCTAGATTTAATGATTTGTCGCATTTCTTATCCAGTCTTAGGTTCCCTGAAATAACTTTGATTTTGATTTTGATCCTTCTGTTCTGTCTATATCAGTATTTGGTAAATTATGCCCTTGCTACTGAAAAATTCTACATAGCTGAAAGAATTTAATCTTTCAATGATTATCACTTCTTGCTCCCCAAAGCTCTAAGCTCGAATTCTGGCTACCAGAGCCTTCCTCTGTAAAGTCATACTACCCTAGGGAAGCCATTAGTGGTTCTTCTTTGGGTAGAGCCATTCACCCAGATCTGAATTCACCTATGACTTAGCCTAAATATTTCTTTTTTTTACAAGAATAGTACCAACTACTTTATTGAATGCATTGTGAAAATCTAGATTATCTATATGTATTTAATTCCCTTTGTGAAACAGTTTTGTAACCTCATCCAATAAGGAAATATGTTTAGACTTACAAGATGTGTTCTTGAAAACATGCTAGCTCATTGTGAACACAGCTTCCTTTATATGTTCATACACCATCATACATAATGCTCATACACAGCTTCCTATATATGTTCATACATCATCTCTTCTAGAATTTTCATAAAGAATTAAAGACAGGGGCGGCTAGGTGGCAGTGAATAGATGGCCCTGGAGTCAGGAGGACCTGAGTTCAAATCTGGCCTCAGACACTTAACACAAAACTAGCTGTATGACCTTGGGCAAGTCACTTAACCCCAATTGTCCTACCTTCCCCCCTCCAAAAAGCAAAAAAAAAAAAAGAATAAAGGACAGCCTTACTCTTCTATAGTTTGAAGACTGCATCCTTTCCTTTTCCAAAAATCAAGATAATATATACCCTTTTCTAATCTCATGGCACCTAACTTCTCCGCATGCCATATTTTTTCTAATTAACTCAGTTGGCTTCAATAACAAGTACTAATTGATCTGAGTCTTCTAGAAGGCACTGAATGGTAGTTATACAGTGGTCTCAGTGAGTATGCAATTAGGCATTCCTGACCTAATATTCCATGTATGTAAGCTAATTATATACAAAAAAGTCCAAAAAACTTTGACAATATCAATCTCAGGTACACTTTATCCCCACATCAGTTGAGGAAATTTTGTATTCCCAAGTCCAGGAGATAGGATTTATGTTTGTGTGGCATAGTAGGGCTCATGGATGGGCAAGCATAGGAGGCCTCTACATGGAATAGAGGAGAGAAAGAAGGAGAGAGTAAGAGGGAGGGACAAAGGAGGGAAGGAGGAATGGAGGGAGGGAAAGAGAGAGAGAGAGAGAGAGAGAGAGAGAGAGAGAGAGAGAGAGAGAGAGAGAGAGAGAGAAATTACAACTGTATTTTAATCAGAAAGATCTGAATTTGATTCCTGGCTTCCTGGCTTAGGAACTTAATGGCTATGTGACTCCAGGCCAATCACTTAACTTCTTTCAGTCTCTATTTTCTCATCTGTGAGATGTGAATGACAAAGCACTTATTACCCAGAATTTTTGTGAGATTCAAATGAAGGAAAGGGGAATAAGTATTTATATAGCACTTACTATGTTTCAGGCATATGCTAAGCACTTTTTTTTTTCTCAAACAAGCATTATCTTATCTGAGATTCACAACAACCCTGTGAGGGAAGTATTTTTTATTATTACTTTCATTTTGAAGTTGAAGAAACTGAGGTAGACAGAACCTTAATGACTTGATGGGAGTCTCACATAGTTTGGAAGTGTCTGAGGCTGGATTTGAACTCAGGTCTTTTTTTATTTCAGTTCTAGTGCTTTATCTACTGTACCACCGCCTATCTCAATGAGATAATATATGTAAAATGCTATGTAAATGTTAGCTGTTATTATTTGGAGATGCTGCATAACCCAACGTGACTGAAGCAGGTAAGCTATTTCTCTGTCACAGACAAAAGATTCATAGGATTTTTGGGTTGTGGGAAATATCAAGATCCTTTCTTTTTTTTATGTCTCTTGATACTTTATCTACCCCATTTCCATTGTCTATCTTTCAGTGCCAATTCTTCTGATTGCAAAGTTATATATGGTTCACATATCTGAAACATTTAGAGCCCAGTCTCACCTTCTTACCCAGTAATGGGGAATCCAGGAGTTGCTTTGGATGGCAGGAGGCCATTCTTAGTATATTTATTTTTGTGTTATGGTCTGTATCATTAACTTCAATTATGTGGGGAATTTCCAGTGAGGAAAATCTTTATAGCAATGCATGCTTCCAATTATTCTTCATTTAAATTCTTTGAGAGAGTCCTTGGTCACTCAGAAATAAATGAATTTGCCATTATCATCAAGCTATCATGTATCCAAGTCTGATGTTGAATACAGATATCTATCTACTACAGCATACTACTTCTTAAGACTATTTTATATTTATTCAAATTTCTCTCAAAAAAGTTTGTCAAATTCATACTTAATTGCCCCAAGTTAATTTCACTTCAAAAGAGAACTTAAAAGAGTCTATAAAAGAGAATACAGGATCATTTAGCTCATGGGCATGAGTATATCTATGTCTATATATTTATGTACCTATATCTATCAACCTATGTATATGTATATGTGTGTACACACACACAATGTATTTAGCTATCTCATTATGACAATAATAAGTTAATTTAAAGAGAAGGAATCAATCCAAATTCTCACAGTGCCACACAGCTTCCTCGAAATGAGCTGTCCTGACTCACCACAGAAATACCATAACATTATGAAATTCTGAAAGGTCTCCCTAGGGATAGAGACAAAAAAATTAATCACCAATGGCATCTTTATTTTCTGTCACAAGAAAGCAAACACCCACTATAATCAGCTGTTTGGTTGAATCTATTGTGGGTTTCCTATATGTTTTTTTAAATAAAATAGCTATTTTCCAAACACTTCCAGAAAAACCTAACTTTGAAAAAGTAATTTTATAGAAGGTTGCATAATTCAGTTCTGATTTTCTAAGGTATTCATCCACATATTATCAACTCTCATTTAATGAAATTAAGTTAAAATAAAAAGAGGAAAAATAGAACTTTTGTTCCTTTTAATCATTCTGATTAGAACATTTAAAAATGAAAAGATTGAACTCTTAATCTGCCTGATTGTGGTGACACTTTTAGGAATTGCCTTACATGTCTGCTTCAAAGACATCTTTGGTTAACCTCTCTTCTAGTAAAGGGTGCCACTATTAGCCATAATGGGCCAAGAAGAAAGGAAGACACACCTCCAGTTAGAATGTACAGCTCAAAAGACTCTTCCTTATACAGATACCTAGGATATTTAAAAATATGTCATAGAGAGATGGATAGGCAAGTGAAGCTCTAGGAAATGGGAGACTTTAGTTCTAGGGCACCAGAAATTGGCCTGACAATTACATGATCAAAATTACTTCTTATGGTAAATAATTGGAAACTATTTTCTGTTCCTCTCCAGCTCCTTCTGTCCTTTCACCTCATCTTCCTTACTGCTAGTGCCTTATGTCTGGGATTACTTCCCATTTACATTTTATACATCATGTATGTAAGTAGTTAGTGCTGTCTTCTTCATCAGAATATCAGCTCCTTAAGGGCAGGCATAGTGATTTACTGTTTTTGCCTTTCTTTGCGTCCCTAGGGTTTAAGAAAGTGCGGGAACCCATGGTAAGTGTTTAGTAAATGCTTGTTGATTAATCTTGATACTTTGTTCATTTATTTATTCAACATGAATTTTCATTTTGTTTAATTCAATATGTCAGACACTGTGCCATTTGTTGGTTATGCAAATATAAAAATGAGATTCTCTGCTCTCAAGGATTTTCCTGTACATCCACATTATTCTTCTTATATCATGAGGCAAATCTCATTTTACCTCCTCAATGGAATTATTTCCATTTTTGTCTTCAGAATTCCATTCTTGAAAAAGGACCCAAGCATACAAATATATTTATAGCAGCTCTTTTTATGGTGGCCAAGAATTGGAAAATGAGGGGACGCCCATCAATTTGGGAATGACTGAACAAGTTATGGTATATGAATATAATGGTATAGTATTGCTCCATATGAAATGATGAGCGTATGGATTTCAGAAAAACCTGGAAAGCCTTACATGAACTGATGCTGAATGAAGTGAGCAGAACCAGAAGAACATTTTACATAATAACAGTTACATTGTGTGGTGACTAATTTTGATAGACTTATCTCTGTTTAGCAATGCAAGCATCTAAGACAATTCTAAAAGGTTCATGATGAAAAATGCTATTCCCATCTAGAAAAAGAACTATGGAGCCTAAATGAAGATCAAAGCATACCATTTGCTCTCTCTCTCTCTCTCTCTCTCTCTCTCTCTCTCTCTCTCTCTCTCTCCTTTCTCATGGTTTCTCCCATTTGTTATAATTCTTCTTCAGAACATGACTAATGTGAAAATATAGTTAATATGAATATATATGTAAAGTCTGTATCAGATTGCACACTATTTGGGATGGGGGAAGAGTATGGATGGGGAGAAAATTTGGACCTCAAAAGTTTATGAAAGTGAATGGTGAAAACCAAAATTAACTAGCTAAATAATATCCCTCCCTGACTGACTTCCCCTGAAGCACTTTAGTAGATGGGGTCTTTCCTATCTTTCCTCTAAACCCTTTGAAATCTGCTTTACAGAATGTGGATATTTCTTAAGCTATGTCATCCATATTTTCTCTATTGTAGGAAAACAAGAATTCTAAGATGGAATGATCACTTCCCTCTAAAATTCTTATCATTACTGCCCTAACTACCAGTTCTTTGCTAGTGAGAATCAGATCCCAAATAGGTGTGATGTTCTTCCCTTAGCTAAACATCCTCACTCCTTTTAGTTAATTTTCCTTTGGTATAGTCCTAGGCACTCACTATTCTAGTGACTCATTTCTACATTAATTCCATGTCATTAATATTCATACTAAAATGTGGTTCACAGATCTGAATACATAGTACAGAGGTGGTATTACCAGGTTAGAATATCACACATGAAGATCATTTCTCTTAGTCTGAACACAATAACTGTTGCTGAGACCCAAGGTTTAATTAACTTTAAAAATATTGGTACAGTATTGCATTTATTGAGCTTTCTGTCTAGTAAAACCTCTGAACATCTTTCAATATAAATTGTTATATTGGAGATTAAGGCTCTATAATCATTTCTGCCATCATTTGATCTCTTTGGGCCTCAGTTTCCTTAATGTATAAAATGAAATGGTAGATAATCTCAAAGAGACTTTCCAATGCTATTGACCTCTATTAAGGGGCTATACATGACTACAATCATCCTTTCTACATCACAATTTTACCTGCTGTGGTTTTGACATATTGTGGCTTGCATAAGAAATTAAATAGGGATTTTGGGGAGTTTTACAGAAACCTCAGATGACATGTAAAGGCCAGAAGATGACAGAAAAAGTTTAGAAACTCAGAAATGCATAAAATATGTATATAGTATTGTATAATACAGCCAATGACAAAATATTTAATCCAAATTTTACAACAAGGTACTGTAATCACCATATAAAAGAAAAAAAAGAAAAGAAAATCTGAATCTTCTCTGGTACAATATGAGATTCCAAAAATTTTATGTGTATTCTCCAGAGGCATTATACCCTAACCCCCTATAATGTGGAAGGGATAACTGTACTTCCCAAACGACAATAATATTGCAACTACCAGAGTCTTGCTTTAAAGTAGGGATTTTTAGCATTTTTTTAAGTGTTATGGATGCCTTTATTGTTCATCTTTTGTTTTCAAAGAGGACCAATGATATCAAAGGATGATGTCTTGACTTGTCTGTGAATTGAATGTAAGTGGCACAAAATCATCAGTCCCACTCTCTCTTCCAGAATCATTGAAGTGCAGGGGCAAGACAAAAGTCAAGATGACTGATGATGAAAACTTTGCATCTTCAATGTCTGACCAAACTCTAAGCACTCGATATTGCCTGCTTTAGCTGCCTTTATGGCTATTGGAACAAATTGTTCTCATCTGCCCATTTTCTTGGAAGAAGTATTCACATGCTTGGGACTGACATCCCCCTAGCTCATCAATAGGTTTGAGGCCCCTCAGGTACCCTCAAACTGGTTTAACCCATTTACCCAAGAGGGTTTATTAGACAAGCTACTTGCAGTTTCTTGGAACCACATGTGAGAACTGGATGAAGGCTGGCACCAAATGTGAGTGAGCATCCCTGAAAAGGTCTCAGCAAAACCTCATACAAAAGGTTCTAATTCTCTCTGAACACCCCATTCACCACTGTAGACCCATTTATCCATCAAATTAAGCCTAGAGACCCCTTCTCAGAATAATGTTTTATTTGCATAAAGGGAAACAATTATGTTAAAATAATTCAAATGTTAAAAAATTCAAAATCTATATAACAACAAATTAATAGGCCCCAGGTTAAGAACTATTGCATTATGGTGAGTTCTGTTTGAAAAGGGAAAGCTATGCTATAAGATCTAAGAATAAGAATAACTTTTTGACCCATGTCTTGTAGTTCTTGAAAAAAAGTACCAGTTAAGTCCAATGCTTAAAATGAGCTCCATCAGCAAAGCATAGTCACCATTAGCCAGTAAAATTACTTTTGGGTTCAAGTTATTTGTATGCCACTCCACCCCCTTTACATGATTGCCATTGAGTGGTTACACCTCTGTTTCCAAGCTGAATAATATATCACACTTAAGCTGACATTTCACCAGAGACAGTGCCTCGGAGAGTCTGAGCTATGGAAAATAGATGGATATTAAAGTGAAATATTAGACCACATAGTAGTACATGGTTCGTTGAATGAGAATGCTGAAAAGATGTTATTGGTAAGTTAGAGAGCAAAATGAGGAAAAAATGAACATAACAGCCAGAGGGAGAAAAAGTGACATCTTATGAAAAATTCATTTATTACCTTAAAGGGTTTGTTCATAATTGTTACTATTTTCCCATTGTGCCTAAGAAAATATAAGCCTTTCCCCTTTGTACATTCCTTGGAAATTTAAATTTATTTGTATTTTTCTAATTGGTGATAGGAATATATTTTACTCAAATATTCAGAATCAATCCATAATAAAAATCTACATATAGTATTTCTGATAGGAGTAACTCAGCTCAGGCTCGACTAGAGAGGTTCACAAGCACACCCTGACAGTACATAACTCAATTACCAGAAGCTCCTTCTCTAGTCAAACCTTCAAATTGTGCAAAATAATAATTTCAGGTATGAAGTTTTAGTAACAGTTTTCTCTGGGACCAAATTTTGAAATGATGCCCTTGAAACAAGAACTTTGAGAATCAGACTGACAATTAGACCACATGTCATATTCTCTGCTCTCCTCAAAGATATGTGATTAAGTTTAAAATTATTTTTCAATTTCTATGCTATAAGTTCAACTTAGCCACACTGTGGTCATGCCTCTTAAAATGAATTTAATGTGTGTGTGGGGTGGGGGAAAGGCCTTAGAGTTATAGGAGATAAGATCTTTAATGCTTCTCTCTATCCTCTCTTGCCCAAAGTGCTATGTTTTATTTGTTTTTATTTAATTTCTAGACTTTTAATGAGCTTGATGAGCTTTGTAATAGTTGAACAAATTCTAACCTGATACCTGTAGAGCAAATCAAAAGCTGGGAGAAGATCAAGGAGAAAAAGCTCAGTGGTAAAGAATGGAGACAAGTAGGACAGGCAGGCCTTTTATGCAGACAGAAATTAGGTGGCCACCTACTGAATATGATCTGAGGGTTTGAGAAGACCCCCCACATGGAAATGTTTCCCTCCAAAGCATGCAAATCAAATTCTCAGTGTTCTAATACTCAAGCTGATTTGTCATGTAATCGATATGGGTATTCCCATCAAAATGGCAGATCTCAGCCCATCTATGTCTGCCTATCCTGCGGGCTTCTGGCTTGCTTCTTTCCCCAAATTCACAATATTATGTTTATTAAACATGCTAGGGGGCTTCCTCCATTTCTTTTTATATGCCAAGCTACCAATGGAGGAAACAATGAAGTATATCGTATTTCCACTTGTTATTGTTTACTCTTGCCATATAATTGAGCTCTCCGATTTTTCACTTATTTATTGTTTTAATAATCTACTTCATGCAATTTGTTTAGAAATCTTTGTAATGTTCTATGACCTACCTAAATCCATCATGTACCTCTCCAATAACCTTTGGGCAATCCTCATTTTCTTTGTTTCCACTGTAATTTTTCATTCAGTTAAATTGTTTACATATATATTTTTTTCATTCCTTTTTCCACCTGCATATTTTACTTGCATTCAACTAGATAATGAGCTCAGTTAGCATTTTTATTTCCCCTGAAGTCTTTCCTAAGCTGTTCAGGTGGAAATGATTTCTCCCTTCTCAAATGTTTCGGGGTAGGGTGCTTCAGTAATATGTTCCATGATAGAGTGTTTACCATTATATAGTCTACCATATAATATATGAGGTTTAACTATAAAGGCATGGAACTTGCCAAACATGTCAACATTTTTAAACCAATATGCCAAAATTTTATACATACAAGTATATGTTTAAAATAGTTATCTTGGAGGGTAAATACATATTCCGAGGAGGCTCTTTGCACAAAACACTTTTAAAATCCTGTTTCAGGAAAATATTTTTTTTGAGTCTGTACAGTGTATGTCCTTTACACTAGGTCCTTTTCCTTGGCCTTAGAGAGTAATGAAGGATTAACCTATGGAAGTCTTGAAGATAGTGTTTAGAGCAATTACCATGGAGTTCAACTTAATGAAGATCATTAAGAATTCTCTGTTACTTTTAGATTTAAAAAATTGAGGAATAAAGAAAAAATGGGAATTATTTTCTTTTGTTATTCATAAGTTATTTCTATATGATTTATTATGTAAAGGGAGTTGCAAAACTTTTTAGAGCAATGAGCATCTCATTCAGATAAGCATACAACCTACTACCAGAACAGATCTGAAGGAAATAGATTAGTATATGCAAATTTCTAGTATTATTGTTTAGAAATCAAGAATATAATCTTATAGTCACACGTCAAATGAGGGATTGAAGGACCATTTATATAACAATTAAGTATATACTTTTTATTGTATGCTTACTGTGTATTAGATAGTGTCCAGGGTGCTAGGAGAACCTTTATTTTCAATTTTCCTCAACCAGAAGTTGTCAAACACCTAAGGACTAATATCTCTAGTGAGAGGGGGCTGAGCCCTTTTAAAGCCTGCTCATCCGTCTTTGGTGTCCACCTGCTTCACCAGACCCTTACCTGTGCCTCCAAGAAGCTGTAGCATATGAAGCAGCCACATCTAAGTAAACTTTCTTAACAGATGGGTTAAAACAGATTGAGTATAATCCAGGGAACACAGACCTGTTGGTGAGATAGGGAGGTGTCTACTCCAAGCATGTGAAGACTTTCCCCAGGAGAATGAGTGGATGAGAAAAATTTGTTCCAATGGCCATAAAGGTGACTGAAACAAGTGCTGTGGAGTACGTAATCAGAAGCTGAGCTTGGTCAGAAATTAAAGATGCCAAGATGATCTACTGAATCCTGGGTCATTATCAGTCATCCTGACTTTTGTGTTGCCACTGGAATTTGATGACTCTGGAAGAGAGAGTGAGGCTGATGGCTTTGGGCAATTCTGCCTCACTTAAATCCATTTCATGTGTAAGTCACAGCATCAGGCTGTGATGTCATTGGTACTTTTTGAAAAGTAAGGACAAAAACAATGAATATTCATAAAATATTGTGTTGTGCAATGTAATACATATATATGTGTATCCATTTATAGGGGTATATGCACACATACATATATATGTATATATAAACATAGACATATATGTGTATATATATATTTTTTCAGGCCTTATTTTCAAGGAATTTCTTTTTTTTTAAGAAGTAATTATTTTTTTCAAATGCTTTATTAACTTCTGGTTTACATCATTCATTTTCTACCAGATTTTGAGTTACAATTTTTCCTTGTTTTTCCCCTACCCACCACCCCAGAATACCCACAGGATATCTGCTCATTCAATCTGCTCTCTCCCATATCTTCTCCCATACCCCCTTCCATTTTTTTCAGTAGGGCAAGGGTAATCTCTATGCCCCAATGCCTGTATATCTTATTTCCCAATTCTGTGTAAAAAGTATTAATAATATTATTTATATATTTCAAAACATTTGATTTTAAAACTTTGAATTCCAGATTCATTCCCTTCCTCCCTCATCACCTACCCTTACTGGGAAGATAAACAATCATGTATATGTTGTACATGTGTAGCTATGCAAAACATTACCATAGTAGATATATTGTAAAAGACTGACTATATTTCCCTCCCTCCTATCCCACCTCCCACTTGGTCTATTCTCTACTTTGATCATGACCCTTTTCAAAAGTGGGTGCTTCCAACTTCCCTCCCCCGCCCCCAGCCTGCCCTCCCTTCCATCATTCCCCCCATCCCTTTCCCTTCTACTCTCCTTTAGGGTGAGATATCCTATTTAGTATGTATGTCATTCTCTCCCTGAACCAAAATTCAGCGAGAATAAGATTTTGCCTTTTTGCCTTCCTGTTCTTCCCCTTCATTATAACCATTTGCCCTGGCCTCTTCTATATGAAGTAGAATACCACATTCTGTCTCTCCCCATTTCCTCTCATTATATTCCTCTCTCACCTCTTGATTTCCCCTTTTAAGTATCATGCCTTCTATTAAATTTGACCTGTGCCCTCTATCTATGAATACATGTAAACATACATACACACATTCACATATGTATTCATATGCCCATATATCCTTCTTCAACTATTTTCATACTGAGAAAAGTTTCATCAGTTACAATTATTGTTTTTCCATGTAGGAATGTAAATAGTTCAACTTTGATAAGTTCCTTATCATTTCTTTTCCCTGTTTACCTTCTCAAGCTTCTCTTGCTTCTTGTATCTGAATGTCAAATTTTCTATTCAACTCTGGTTTTTGCATCAAGAATCCTTGAAAGTCCTCTATTCCACTGAATGCCCATATCTTCCCCTGAAACATAATACTCAGTTTTTCTGGGCAGTGGATTCTTGGTTTTAATCACAGCTCCTTTGCCCTCCAGAATATCGTATTCCAAGCCCTTCGATCCCTCAGTGTTGAAGCTGCCAGATCCTGTGCTATCCTGATTGTGTTTCCACAATATTCAAATTGTTTCTTCCTGACTGCTTGTAATATTCTCTCCTTAATCATTGAATTCTGGAAACTGGCTATAATATTCCTAGGAGTTTTCTTTTTGGGATCTTTTTCAGGAGGTGATCTGTGGATTCTTTCATCCTCTATTTTGCCCTCTGTTTCTAAAACATCAGGGCAATTTTCCTTGAGAATTTCTTGAAGAATGATTTCTAGGTTCTTTCTTTAATCATGGCTTTCAGGTAGTCCAATAATTCTAAAATGATCTCTCCTGGATCTATTTTCCAGGTCAGTGGCTTTTCCTATGAGATATTTTTCATTGACTTCTATTCTTTCATTTGTTTGGATCTGTTTAACGGCATCTTGATTTCTCATAAAGTCACTAGCTTCCATTTGATCCAGTATAATTCTGAAGGAATGATTCTCCTCAGTGAGCTTTTGAGATTCTTTTTCCATCTGGCAAATTCGGCTTTTTAAGACATTCTTCTCCTCATTGCCTTTTTGAGCCTCTTTTGCCATTGGAGTTAGTCTATTTTTAAGGTATTATTTTCCTCAGGCTGTTGACTCTCGTTTCATAATTTTCTTGCATCCTTCTCATTTCCCTTCCCAATTTTTCCTCCACTTCTCTTATTTGCTTCTTAAGGTCCTCTATGGCCTGTAACCAGCTCGTATTTTTCTTGGAAGCTTTTGGTGCAGAATTTCTGACTTCACTGTCTTCCTCTTGTTCCATGCTTCGATCCTCTTTGCCCCCAATATAGGAGTCTAATGTTGAATTTTTTTTGTTTCCTTTGCCTAGGCATGTTGCCACTCAATTACTTGACTTTTAGGCTTTTTGCCACGGTAGGACTCTGCCACCAGACAGGGGAGCTTCCTTCCCAAATGCTAGGGTTTTTTCAGCTGCTGGAGGTATTAGTTGGGTGCCCTCTCTGAAGCCTCCATACACTCTGGCAAGCTGGTCACACACCCTAAGACCTTCACCCCAGACCACAATCGAGATCCAAGCAGGTTAAAGCAAGAGAGATTACCCGCCCCCCCACCCCCACCCCAGACTGTCCCATGTCCCCCTACAGTCACCGCACCACAGCTCCTCAGTGGCTTCTCGCCCTGGGGGCAAAAGCCATGCACTTCCAAATACTGGTCCCAAAGTCCATACTGCACTGACCTCTCATTATGTCATTGACATCTATGTGTTGGTAATTCTGGAAACTCCATAACTTTTGGTGTTCTTGAGTCCCTCCAGCTGGCTGCTGGTCAGGCCTCCCTGGGACTAAAACCTCTGGCTTATGCAGGCCTGGGCTTGGCTCCCAGAGTGCAGTGCTGGCCACACCCTGCTGGGCTGCTGTGCTTTCCTCACCAGGAGGTTACCTTCTCTGCGTCATTTTGTGGGTTCTGTAGCTCCAAAGTTTGTTCAGACATTTTTTTTACATAAATTGGAAGTGGTGGGAGCCAGAGTTGCACAGGAAGTTCTGTTTCTACTCCCCTAAGCTGTTATTTTCTTCAGTCAGGTTGTTGACTTGCTTTTCATTATTTTCTTGCATCATTCTCATTTCTCTTCCCAGTTTTTCCTCTACTTCTCTTACTTGATTTTCACAATCCTTCTTGAGCTCCTCCATGGCCTATAACCAGTTCATATTTTTCTTGTAAGCTTTTGCTGTAGGAGTTCTGATTTTGTTGTCTTCTTCTGGTTCCATGCTTTGATCATTTTTGTCCCCACAAAAGGAATCTAAGGTTTGATTGCTATGCTTGCTTTGCTTCCTCTGCTTGCTCATGTTGCCAGCAAATTATTTGACTTTTGAGCCCTCTGCCACAGTAGAACTCTTATTCCAGAGACAAGAGCTTCATCCCAAATCGCTAGGATTTTCACAGCTGCTGGATCTATTAGTTGGGCAACCTCTCTACAGACAATATAAGCTCTGGATCACTGGTCACACACCCCAGGACCTCAACCCAATTCAGTGGTCTAGATTCAAGCAGGTTAAAGCAAGAGCAATTACCCTCAAAATGGCTGCTTGGCTGCCCTCTAATATATAGGCCAGGAGCTCTGAAACAGGAATGTGGAGGTGGCTGCATGGCCTCAGTGCCTCTGAAGCTTCTAGTCTTCTCACCCTGGGTGAAGTGCCCAGACCACACTCCATGCCCCCAGGTTCCAACAGAGATCCATACTAACCTTTTACTTTGTCTTTTTCATTTATGGGTTGATAATTCCAGAAACCACCACAACTGCTGGTGAGCCACTCTCCTGAAGTCCACTACAACCACTGCTGGTTAGGGCTGCCCTGGGGCTAAAACCCCAGGCTCACAGGGGGCTGGGCTCAGCCTGCCAGGCTGCCTTCAACAGGAGGTTTGTTTCTTTCTGTCTCCTTGTGTGTTCTGTAGCTCTAAAAGTTGTTTAGAGTCATAATTTATAGGTATTTGAGGTTGTTATGGGGGGACCTCACAGAGTTTTCCTGCTCCTACACCACCACCTTGGCTTCACCCTCCTAATGTAACTACTTTAAAAATGTAATACACACATAGATTATCTGTGAGTTTGTGAACTTCTATGTTGGTTGTATTTTATGTGATGTAACATATAATGGCACTCACCATAGCCAGACACATTTTAAAAGGGAATTTTTTTTTTACCTTAGGATGTAGGGATATGGATGTTAGTGATGACTATGATGATGATGACGAGGACGACAACGACTTCCATGGTGGTTTTTCTGATGGTGGTGGAGGAGGAGGAGGAAGAAGAAGGAGAAAGAAAAAGAAAGGAAGGGAAAGAAAGAAAAAAGAAAGAAGAAATGAAGGAAAAGAAAAAAGTAAAAAAAGAAAAAGAATAATAGTAGGAACAGCAGCAGGAGAAATATTAATGAAATGTTTTTAAAATGTGCAGTAGAGAGAAGAAGGAAATTCATAATAGGAAAAAGAAGCAAGATAGTAGTGTAGAATTTAAATTAAACATATACATTACAAACATTCTGCATTTAATAGAGGGTTCTTGGCATCATATATAATCATTTTCTTTGTTCTTTGTTCAAGGTAATGTTCATATTTATTGATGTTTCCCAAGTCCATACTAAAACTATGCAGATATATTATTATTTCCTAAGTCTTAGTTGAGTTTTAACCTCCAAAAGTATAAGTTGCACAAACTTACATAATTGTATTTCTCATAACAATTCATCATAACTACCATATTAGGGTATACATTGCTCTAGTTCTTTTCTAACTTTGTAAAAGTTTTCACCAGCTCATGCTCAGTGCCTGAAAGGTGGAATTTGCCATCCTCACCTTAATATCATCCAAACAACATAATTTTGATGTAATCCTGACAGTTTTGATGTGAACCTATCAGAAAAGTCTAATGATGATAAATTAGGTTAATGAGTAAAAGATCTGCTCTACTAATCTGTCTAAGAAGTGTCAACCAGAAACATTGGCACACACAAGGTATGATAACAAAGTGTCTTATTTTGTTCAAATTGAAGTAAAAAAAATCAAAATTACAAAACTTAATGTGTTGAAATTTAAATAATGAAATTCTCACCAACATTTATACTTCTGAAGTTATCAAATCTCAAATTTGCACTGACATATGGGTTAGTGTGTGTGTGTGTGTGTGTGTGTGTGTGTGTGTGTGTGTTTATGTGTATCAACTCTTTTGCTCTGTAGGAATTTAAAATTCTGGAACTAGATAGGAAACATGTCATAGTGAAAAGAGCACAGAACTTAAAATAATAGATACTGAATTTCTCTCTTGGTCCAGATATTTACTAATTGTGTGACCCTGGGCAAGTTATTTACCTTCCCTGGGCATCAGTTTCCTCATCTCTAAATTGAGACAGTTAAAGTAGATAACCTCTGTATTCTCATCCATTTCTATATATGTGATTCTATGATGCCTAGCCACTTTGCTAAGAATTCTTCTGGTGGAGTCAGAGAACCTGGGTTTATCTTCATTTCTGATGTTAACTATATTTATGATCTTGGGCAAGTCAATTAATCTTCTTGGGCCCCAATTTCATGGATCACAAAATGAGGGGTAAGTGGACTATAGGGCCTGAGGTTACTTCTAGATCTATAGCTAAGATTCTCATTATCTTTCAGTCTCAGTTTTCTCACCTGCCAAAAGGGGGACAATACAAGTGTACTTAAGCTATTTGCCTCAAAGGGTTATTGTGGAGAAAGGACTTTATAAACCTTGAAGCCCTATTTACAAATGTGAACTCTCATTCATTTAATTGGGGGAAAGAATACATCTACCCATACTAGTCCATATAAACTGTAGTTCCAACATGTATGTGACAAGGGCAATATAAATAGTGTTGGCAATAAGTGCTATAGGAAGGAGTTGAGAGAAAACTGATCACTTATGATTTGGAAGAACAAAAATCGTATCACCTTTTGCCTAAAATCTAACATGCCCTTTCCTGAATGAGCTAGAATTTTACCTGGGCCTTGAAAGGTAGGGAGGAGTTAATAAAAATAGAACAAAACATAGATAATGTTAATATATGGTTTTGTAAGACAATATGTGGCCTACAGCAATCTTTAGGTGTTATATAATAACCCCAATTTCTTTTTGAGTTTGACCCCACTGCTTTAGACCATTTCTAAAATGTCTAATAATAAACCAGCATGAAAGGATTTGTTTACAGGTCTTATGCAGTATAATGGTATACTGGGCTTGGAATCAGGAGAACTGGGCTTAATACACCCTAGCTCTATAAGCCTGAGTAAGTCAATTTATTGGCCTTAAATTCAACTCTGTCATCTTTAAATGGACAAAAAATTGAGCCACTTGCCCTTAGCATTGTTGTGTGGAAAGAATTTTGTAAACCATGAAGTCATTTGTTAATATGAATTGTTATTGTAAAATATGAATGATCAATTTGAGAATATTAAATTTGACCAGGTTGGTCATGCATGGGACACAAATAATTGAAATGAGGTATATTCAGGGGAGACTAACATTTCTGGTATGAGAGCTTGCAAAGCCCTTTTCAGGGCTGCTCATCTACCTTTGCTCTTTCTCCCCACTTTCACCTATGACTCCTAGAAGCTTGTGCAATGGCCACAAACCAGCAAAACCACCTCAGCAGAAGGGCTAAACCAGGTTGAGGGTAACCAACAAGTCTCTCACCCTTTGGTGAGTTAGGGTGATGTCTCCCCCAAGTATATGAAGACTTCCTCTGGTAAAATGGGTAGATGAGAATAATTTGTTTCAATAGCCATAAATGTGGCTGAAGCAGGTGCTGTGTGGGCTGCTTAGAGCTTGGTCAGAGATGGAAGACACCACGATCATCCACTACATCCCAGGCCATCAACAGTAGTCTTGACTTTTTTCCTACCACTTGTAGGGTAAATGGAATGTAAGGTTTCACATGGAGCCCTGACACAGAGGCAATTAGGCTCTTTCCAGACCTTTCCAATTAAATAGATTTCCAAGCTTCCAGGCACTAAGTGAATTAAGTACCTTGTTTGGAAACTATATATATTGAAGTGGAGAGAGAAGTGGGTGTAGGGAGGACCTTGATTGCAGAGAGGCTTGACATAGAGCTTAAGATGTCTGCACTTCCTGGATTGGTGAGTAGTACCTTGCTAAATCTTGCCTTCAGGTACCCCAATAGAGATGTTTCAAATAAATATTTTGGTTTGGTCTTGGATGAATAGAGCTTATTATATCTTGCAAATCAACCCCAGAAATATGTATGTATATTCATAGCAGCTGCCATGGATATCACATTGGCATTACACCACTTGACTTTGATAACAAGAAGAGAGAGTGAGGTTGATGGCTTTGTGCAAATGCCTCACTAAAATATAATTCATGCAAAAGCCAAGACATCATCTTGTGATATTATTGATCCTCTTCAAAAATGAAGGATGAACAGCAACAAACAAAATAATTGAAATGATGGAAAAAAGGGGCAGCTAGGTGGCTCAGTGAATAGAGCACTAACCCTGGAGTCAGGGGGACCTGAGTTTAAATTCAACCTCAGACACTTGACACAATTACTAGCCATGTGACTTTGGGCAAGTCACTTACTCCCAATTGCCCTCCAAAAAGCAAAACAAACAAACAAAAATAAATGATGGAAAAAGTAAAAGATGCTACAAATGTTAAGCCTTTGTAAATATGGGTTGGGAAACCTATGATTTCATTGGTCTGGAGAACTCTTTCACCCACGGGGTTCAATAGCTTCTTTAAACTTTATGGTTGCCCAGAGGCACTAAGAAGCTAACTGGCTTCTCCAAGGTCACACAGCCCATGTGTGTCAGAGGCACAACTTGAAACCAGATGTTCCTGACATAGGAGAGACTGGCCACCTGTCCAGTATACAATGCTGTGTCTCAATAAACATAAAAACTTGGGTATTGTCATTAAAACGAGTGATTCCTAAGTACAGAAAATAATTCTCACCTAAATCTATTCATTTCACATCATTTAATCTTCACGTGGTCATCAGTTAGTTGGTTATTGCTTATAGGTTCTGGAATAGGTTGGAGTGTTGTTGTTGTTTTTTTTTTTTCCTACTTGGCATTTTCAAATTAACTACAGTTTCTCATCCAGTTCTAAGAGAAATATTTCTTTTTTGTACTTTGGGGAAAATGACCCCATTTCATAAGCAAAAAGCATCTTTTAAGAGTAAGTGGGCTGGTGATTCTCTGTATGGGCTATCCAATTAGAGGAAATTCTAAGATATCTAGAGTTTACAAATTCTATAAAATTCTCAACTCATTCAGATTCTCCTTGCCCTTAGCAATTGGTTGTGGCAGCTGTAAAATTGATTTTTTTAGGGGGGGGTGGGTGGGATTGAATGCTATCCAGTATCCTAGCTAATTGGAAAACTATGCTTGTGATATACCTTGCTTTTAAAATGGTCAAGATAGCAGATGGCCTCTAAAGCAAATTAAAAGCTAACAAGCTCATTTTGGGGATGTTTGACAGCAGCACTTAAAATGCAAAGGGAAAATGGATAAAGTTCTATTACTTTGACAATGGCAGTATATTATGTCTCTATATTTCCATTTTGAAAAGAAACCTGAAGGCATTTCTGTTTCTGTTAATAGTTTCCCATTACAGTGAAGGCGCCTTGTCGTATCATCTTTCTTAAACCTCTAACCCCTGCAACTGGAGTTCACATAACAGTCTTTTTATTCTAAATTATTTTTGCCATCTGAGCCAGAAGACATAATGCCCAGCCTTTGTTCTCCCCAAACAATACTGTAATATCTCGGCATCCTTACTCCTTAGGTTATCACCAGAATTCACCCTAACACCTAATGAAGTAGGAAAAAAAGGAAGCAACTGAGAGAAGAGCCACCCTTTCCTCTAACAGTGTCACACAGCCTTCTTTGGACAAATCTAATCAATCAGCCCCAGCACAAGGAGTATGAGTTCTGATGGCTGTGATGGAAATTTAGAGTTACTTCTTCCCATTTGCTAAATCAACATCACTGGAGTAAATGATGGGCAGCTGGTGAATCAAAATTATCTCTGCTCCCAAACAGATGTGATGACTGTGTTTACTGTTGAGAATTATCCTTCCAATTTAAGAAGAAAATCTGGGTGGATTCACATGGCTCCTAGTTGCACAGTAGGGGGAAGTTAGTTTTGTTCAGAACCTGTTTTAATATAAGTATGTCATACTTAGGTTTAAAAAGAAACTGCAGTGGGTGGGAAAAAAAAGAGAAAATCTTCTGTAGACTTAGTCTGGATGGCAACCAAGAAATTCCTTGGGTTCCAATGTCAGTTTTACTACTTAGTTATTATATGACCTAGGGGTATGTTACTTCATTCAACATGCATTTATTAAGTACCTACTACATGACAAGCACTATGGCTACAGATACAAAAGGAGGATAGCTCTGGCTCTTAAGAAGTTTATATTGTACTGGGGTATGCATGGGGGAAATTACACACACAGAGAGAGAGAGAGAGAGAGAGAGAGAGAGAGAGAGAGAGAGAGAGAGAGAGGGGGGGGGGCAGGGGAGAAGGGGAGAGAGAAGGGGAGAGAGAAGGGGAGAGAGAGAGAAAGAGAGGGGGAGAAGTGGGGGGGGGAGGGAGAGAGGGAGAGAGAGAGAAGAGGTGACATTTCCGTTGAGCTTTGGGGAACTTAGGGATTTCAGAAGGCAAGGAGAAAATTTACACCTTTCTACAAGTCCCAGTTTTCTTATTTGTAAAATGATAGCATTGAATTAGGTTATGACTAATGTCCCTTTCTGTTGTAAACATTATGCTATTATGATCTTTCCTCTGCTTTGAATTGAGCAGTTGTACCACCTCCCTACCATATTTGAACTTTAGTGGTCATCAACGTCAAACCTCTAATACGTCCAGGATGCTAGCCTGAGGCAAAGGAAAGATGGGCCCTTTACATATACACAAATGTGAACACAAAGGGCAGCAACAGCCATGCTTAAGTCTGAAGTGCCAATAACACAGACAACTAATGTGGTGCCCAATGGAAGTCTCTCCTCAACTAGAGAGACAAAATTTTGTCATGTAGACTGGGGAAGAGAACACCCAAAGGCAAGCAGCACTATTGGATGTCACAGTGGAGTGCAGAATTGGTCACTCAGTACTCTATCTCTTCTGTCCTTCCTCTCTGCTGCATTGGGCCAAGCTTAATCCTTTCCAGGCCATGCCATGCCAGGGCATTTCCAAAAGAAAAATGAAAGAGGGAAGAAAAAGGAGAGAGAAAAACCTATGCTCTCACTTAGGGGGCATGCTACCCCTCAGATTGTGTCCCTTTCTGCCTTAGGGAGTCAACCCACGTTGCAAAAGCCAACAACATCAAGAAAAATTTTGCAATCTGATGAGGATCTTGATCAGGCCACTGAGTTAAAGAGGGCAACTCCTATCAATTGAGAAGCATTGTCAATTTGACGTTGAAAGCTTCTTGTCACAGTGTCTTAGCCTGGAGTCCATGAATAGATTTCAGTGGAATCTATTGATTTGGATGATAAAATAATTATATTTTTATTTTCATTAACCTTGAACTGAAATTTAATTTTTCCTTAAATTATTTAAAACCATCATTCTGAGAAGGGATCTAGACACTTTACCAGACTGCCAAAGGGATCCATAATGCATATCTCTCCCAAAAAAATAAATCTCTTTTTCTAGGTGGTTGAAAATTCTAGTGGAAACCTCTGCATTAGACATATCTAATTCTTTATAATCTTGTGTGGGAACCTGCTGTCCTCTTCATGGAGGTTACTCCTTGACAGATTTGTGGTAAAAAGGGACGGCTTGTTAAGGAGTTTGTGAGTGAATGAAGAAAACTAATGAAATGGTGTACTGGTGTATGAGCAGTGGGCAGGAAGTGAAAGTTGGATCTGGGATGATTAGTACTTCACAGGGCACTAAGGATGGATTATGGTGCCATATTACATTAAACTCTTACTTAAAAGAATCTGAATTTCCTAGAAACAAGTGCCTAGGAAGGCAGAAAGATAGACTTGGGATTTATTACAATTTAGTTATCTCTTATGCTGGACACACAGGACAAATTGAGGAATAGACTACAACATTAACACCATCCATACTATCTATTTCTTTACCACTGCAAAAAAGGGATACTTTTGGATAATATTATTGGTGGAAGGGAGAGAAAAAATATTTGTTATTGATAAAAATTAAAAATAAAAAGGATCAATTAAAAATTCTTTGCTTCCATTTAAAGCAATCTTTTTTAAAATCTCCTATCATCTTTAAAATCTTGTATTATCTTTTATATCACTGACAGTACCTAGCACAATTCACTGTATAAGAGAAACATTTACTTATTCCTTATTGAGTAATGGGTGAAACCATGTCCTTGAGGAATTCATTCAGTGTTTGATTACCTGCTGCTGATATCATTTAAAACTAAATACCTGTGATTTGAAATCTTTTTGGTTATGTAACACCATGTTTATCACATGATTTTGTAACACATCTTCCTCCCTGAGGTAGGAACTTGTCTTAGATACATAGATTTATTTCTAAAATTGAAGTGAGTAAAAACTGAGATTCTCCCTATGTCTGTGATTGTCTTTCTCTGCTCCTACCTCCACCAACACCTGTCTCTCTCTGTCTCTGTCTCTGTCTCTGTCTCTGTCTCTCTCTCTCTCTCTCTCTCTCTCTCTCTCTCTCTCTGTATCTCTCTCTCTCTCTTTCCCCCTTTTCTTCCTCCCCCTTCCCATCTCTGTCTCATGAATGTACTGTTGTGATTCTACCTTGTTATTATTGTGATGTAAGGTATTACTCTATGATACCATCAAAACAGGACTAAGTATCTCTTCTGTGTGCTCCCCACTCATGGCAAGGTATTTTTTTTTTAGGGAATGGTTTCTCAAAAACTAGAAGGGAAAAATATAATCTCTTCCCCATTTCCACTTCTTAGAATTCTGAATCCTTTGAATTTTAAAGGTATAGGGAAATATTAAGAACACGCCCAGATTCTATCATATTGGGTACAATATTATTAATAAAAGTGGACTATTTTCTCAGACTACTTGGCATATATGGTTTAAAGAAGTGGAAACCTGACTACTTGCTTGATAAAGAACATACAGAAAGGGGTAGGTGGCACAGTGAGTAGAGCATCCGCCCTGGAGTCAGAAGGACCCGAGTTCGGATCCGACCTCAGACACTTAACTCACATACAAACAAAAACCTAGCCATGTGACCTTGGGCGAGTTACTTAACCCCAATTGCCCTCTGAAAAAGCAAAAAAAAAAAGAATATAGAGAAATACCTTACATAGTAATCAAGTTCAACAGATTCTGAATATAATAGCAGATAGAGGGCTGGACTCAGAGTAAGGAAACTTGGAGTTCAAAACCTGCTTCTAGAATTTACAGATTGTTTAGTCATGGATGTCACTTATCAGTATAAGTATTCCCTATGATAGTGTAGGTCATGACCCATCCATACCGCCCCATTTTGAACATTTTTTTCTGTGTCCTCCTATAAATTCACTATAGGGGAGTCCATACAACAGATAGAGTTCCCTTGATGTGCTAAAATTACCAATGGGGCAAGCAAGCTACCCATTGGTTAAATTCCACTCTAGCTATTTGATCAACTCACCTATATTGATCATATATTTCTTGGAAAAAATTCTTCATATTATATCCTTACCCATAATTTCTTATTTGTAGTTTATTACAGCCTTCTCATATCTGCCATTCTCTTTTCCATTGCTCTTTGGGTGGTCATCTACTTCATTTCTTTATAGAATGTAGCATTCCATGATTTGTAGCAATACATCATGAGAATTATTTTAGAAAATAAAAGAAAAGCTTTATTTCATGAAGAAAATTGGGATTATTAAAGGAACTTTCCAATTTCCCAAAAGTAATTCAACCTATTTTCCTCTACACCTTTAACTCTGGAACTAAGCCATCATCCATTTAAAAAAAAAAAAAAAGTTTTATTGATGTCTTTTTTTTTTTTTTTTTGCTTTTTGGAGGGCAATTGGGGTTAAGTAACTTGCCCAAGGTCACATGGCTAGGATTTTGTTTGTGTGTGCGTTAAGTGTCTGAGGCCGGATCTGAACTCAGGTCCTTCTGACTCCAGGGCCAGCGCTCTACTCACTGCCCCACCTAGCCACCCTTGATCTTTTTTTTTTACATCATCATAGTTTTACCAATATCTCTTCTCTTTCCCTTCCTGGAGAGTCATATTGTGTAACAAATGGTTTTTTTTAAGACAAAAAAAGAGAAAAAATTAGCAAATCAATAAACTACTTTTAGAAAATTCCAAAAATATTTGCAATGTACACTTGTGGACCTCGCACTTCCACAAAGGTATGGGTTGTAAATGTTCTCTCATAATCACATCTTTTAAATCATGTGTGATCTTTATTATTTTGCTACATTTACTTTTTTTTTTTTTTTGGTATGTGGCTCTTTCTATTTATAGTGGTGTAACTATTGGATTGGCTTCATTCTACATCAGTTTATGGAGATTTTTCCATGCCTGTTGGATTCATCACTTTGGATTCATCATTCATTCTTCATTTCTTATAGCATAATAATATTTCATTATACTCAGGTACCATAATGCATTTACCTATTGCCGAGTCAATGCTGATCATATTTGTAATTCTTTCCTATTACAAACTGCTATTAATATACTGGCATATGATGCTGTAATGGACAGTTGAGGTAGATACAGGACAGCATAGCCAATTAGTATTTTGGTAGTGCTTTTATTAAGCTGGCAACTGTCTCCCAAAAGGGAAGGCAGCCCTGAGCAGTCTGTCCAGCAAGTTTTTATATAGTAAAAAGTACTTCCTGAAACAAACAGTGGTCAGCAAGGCAACTATTGCTACATAGGGATGTAAACTAAGGGGGAGTTGCAAGATCTTTGTTCAGGTTACATTTTGGTTACAAGGCAGGTGCAGGGCAAGGTTTCACAATGGTCAGTCATACCTTTACACTAGGTTCCTGGGGCCCCCCTGAGGGGCCTTGTGAGAGGCCTTGTGTAGGAGCTAAGACTGTGGGAACCTAACTCCACTTCAATGTGACTTCCTGCTTTTCAACGTCTTTGTAGGAGTATAAGCCTAGCAATACAATCTCTGGTTCAAAGTGTATTGGCATTTTAGTCACTTTCTTTGAATAATTTCAGGTTGGTTTTCAAATTGTTCATACCAATTCACACCTTTAAAAACATTGCATTAGTGTGCTTATTATCCAACAATTCTTCCAAGATGGACAATTGTCATTTGTTGACATCTTTGTTAAATTGTAAAATCATCATTCAATGTTAATGTCAGTCCACAATATATTATTGTCCATTCAAAAAAAAATAGTAATTTGGACAACTGACATTCTCAGTGGTGTGCTGGAAAATGTTTAATAACCAACTAGCTATCTAAAAATACATGACATACTTTAAGTTTATTCCACAAAGCAATTAATTAAGTTTAAGGTTAATCTGCAAAGCTTTAATCAACAAAGCGATAGATCAAGGCCTGGTTTGTATTAGCCAATTTTCAAGGTGTAAATGTTCACACTGCAAATTCAACAGTTAACTCCAGTTGGTATTCACCCATGGATCTACTTGGTTTTTCTTAAGTATTAGGTTAAATTCACAAGTGATTATCAGTCTCATTTAGAACACTCTTTGGTCTTCTACCTCTTGATGCAATTATCAAAATGTTATTCTCAAATAATAATATCTCAAGAACCTTACCATCAATAGACATTATTTTATGTATCTTCTCAATGACAGAGGTGAACAGTTTTAGAGAGCATGTCTCCATGTTCTAAGACTCACCTGATGTAGCTAGGGATTAGAGTGTCATAAGTTTAGCTCTGTCATTATATCTTTCAAAAAACTTACATAATTTTGATTTATGCATTAGAGATACCTCAATGAAGGAGGTAGTATAAGGTACCATTTTTTCTCTGCCAAATCAAATACTTTTTTTAAAAAGAGTTAAACAATAAAATATTAAATTCAATCTTTACTACATTTTAATCAATTGTGAAATTGTAAAAATACGCTCTACTGTGAAAAATCACTTATGAAAACTGGCCTATTTATTTCCTTCCAATGTCTTTATCAAAGATACCCTGGATCGAGATGTAAATCCATGTTGAACGTTCTCTCTCTCTCTCTCTCTCTCTCTCTCTCAACACACACAAATATACAGCTATATATTTTATTTTATTTTCATTAAAATATCACATAAATGGGAACCTAGGGACATGGTTTGATAATTATTAATTCTGTTACCTGATAGTAAAATTTCCTGGTTTTGGTAGGAATATTGTTAGTTTTTCATTTTTTATTATCTTCCTCTACTCAAATTACCTTGAAAATTGATCCAATAGCACCCTCAAATTTTTGTGATTCAAAACATGGACCAACCCTTTGTTTAACATTTTTTCATCTATATTTTCTTCAGAGTCATTTCTTAGATCCTCTAGAACTTTATCTAGAATTGTATGCTAAGCTCAACACAATGCCTCTGTTTTGCTTGTTGGTGAATATAATTTCTCTTTTAACTTTTATTTTTTTATTATTAAACAAATGCTTTATTAACTTCTGGTTTACATCATTCATTTCCACCAAATTTTGAGTTACAATTTTTCTCCCATTTTCCCTACCCACAACCCCAGAATAGCAGTCCCACTAGATATCCCCTCATCCAATCTGCTCTCTCCCATATCTTCTCCCATACCCCCTTTGACCTTGCCATTAGGGCAAGGTGAATCTCTGAGCCCCAATGCCTGGAAATCTTATGAAACATTTAATTTTAAAACTTCATTTTTCTGATCCATTCCCTTCCACCCTTGTCACCCAGTCTCTCTGAGAAGATAAGCAATTCAGTATGTGTTGTACATGTATAGCTATGCAAAACATTACCATAGTAGATATATTGTAAAAGACTGCTTATATTTCCCTCCCACCCATCTCACCTCCCACCTGGTCCATTCCCTACTTTGATCCTGTCCCTCTTTGATAGTGGGTACTTCCAACCTCCCCTTCCCCCAGAATGCCCTCCCCTCCATCCTCCCCGCTTTCATCCCCCCCTTTCTCCTACTCAACTGCAGGGTGAGATATCCCATTTAGTATGTATGTGATTCTCTCCTTGAGCCAACTTCAGTGAGAATATGGTTTTGCCTTTTTGCCTTCCTGTTCTTCCCCTCCCCTGCAACTATTTCCCCTTGCCTCTTCTACATGAGATAGTTTACTCTGCCCTGTCTCTCCCCATCTCCTCTTGACAGTTCCCTCCCTCACCTCTTGACTTCACCCCTTAAGAATCATCCCTTCCCATCAAATTCAACCTGTGCCCTCTATCCATGTATACCTGTAAACATATGCCCATATGCCCTTCTTCAATTATTTTCATAATGAGAAAAGTTTCATCAGACACAGTTATTGTTTTTCCATGTAGGAATGTAAATAGTTCAACTTTGATAAGTTCCTTTTGATTTCTTTTCCTTGATTACCTTCTCAAGCATCTCTTGCTTCTTGTGTCTCAACTCTGTTTTTTTCCTCAAGAATGCTTGAAAGTCCTCTATTCCACTGAATGACCATATTTTCCCCTGAAACAAGATACACAATTTTGCTGGGTAGGTGACCCTTGGCTTCAATCCCAGCTCTTTTGCCCTCTGGAATATCATATTCCATGCCCTTTGATCCCTCAGTGTAGAAGCTGCCAGGTCCTGGGCTATTCTGATTATGTTTTCACAGTACTGAAATTGTTTCTTCCTGGCTGCTTGTAGTATTTTCTCCTTGATCTGGGAGTTCTGGAACCTGGCTATAATATTCCTAGGAGTTTTCTTTTTGGGATCTTTTTCAGGAGGCAATCGGTAAATTCTTTCAACCTCTATTTCCCACTCGGGTCTAACACATCAGGGCAGTTTTCCTTGAGAATTTCTTGAAGGATGATTTCTAGGTTCTTTCTTTGATCATGGCTTTCAGGTAGTCCAATAATTTTTAAATTATCTCTCCTGGATCTATTTTCCAGGTCAGTGGCTTTTCCCATGAGATATTTCACATTGCCTTCTATTCTTTCATTTGTTTGGATCTGTTTAACAGCATCTTGATTTCTCATAAAGTCACTAGCTTCCATTTGATCCAGTCTAACTCTGAGGGAATGTATCTCCTCATTGAGCTTTTGAGATTCTTCTGGAAAATTCGGCTTTTTAAGGCATGCTTCTCCTCATTGCCTTTCTGAGCCTCCTTTGCCATTTGAGTTAGTCTATTTTTAAGGTGTTATTTTCCTCAGTCAGGCTGTTGACTGTCATTTCATACTTTTCTTGCATCTTTATCATTTCTCTTCCCAGTTTCCCCCCACTTCTCTTATCTGCTTCTTAAGGTCCTCTATGGCCTGTAGCCAGCTTGTATTTTCATTTCGGGTTTTTGGTGCAGGAGTTCTGACCTCACAGTCCTCCTCCATGCTTTGATCCTCTTTGCCCCTAAAATAGGAGTCCAATGTTGAATTTTTCTGTATATTTTGTTTCTTTTGCCTAGGCATGTTGCCACTTAATTACTTGATTTTTAGGCTTGTTGCCACAGTAGGATTCTGCCACCAACAGGAGAGCTTCCACCCGAATGTGGGATCTTCACAACTTCCACAGCTTGGGTGGCCTCTGTAAAGCCTCCACCCACTCTGGCAAATTGGATACCCGCCCCCAAATTCATCCCCAGACCTCAATCCAGATCCAGGAAGTTTAAAGCAAGAGCGATTAACCCCCAGACTAATTGCTGGATCTCCCTACAGTTCGCAGAACAGGAGCTAGAGCCGCCACTGACCCTGCAAAATGGCTTCTGTGCTGCGTTTCTTCAGCAGCTTTTCTCCCCCAGGGGAGGAAGCTGACTCGTTCCCCAAATACTGGTCCCAAAATGCATAGGGCACTAACCTCTCACTTTGTCCTAGGCATGTCTCTATTGATAATTCTAGAATTGCCTCAGCGGTTGGTGTTCTTGGGTCCCTCTGGCCAGCTGCTGGTACAGCTGCCCTGGGGCTAAAACCCAGACTCGGCTCCCAGATTGCTGCACTGTTGGCTCCCAGCTCGCTGCACTGTTGGCTTCCAGAATGCTGTTTTGGCCACTCCCTGCAGGGCTGCTGGGCTATGCTCAGTGGGAGGTTAGCTTCTCTGTGTGATTCTGTGGGTTCTGGAGCTCCAGAAGTTGTTCAGAGTCCCCTTTTATATGATTTTGAAGTGGTGTGGGAGAGAGCACCTTGGAGGTGCTGTTTCTATTCCACCATCTTGGCTCTGCCCCACAGTTTCCAGACTTTTCAACCCATAAATGCCAAAAAGAGAGTTAAAGGTAAGCGGGGAACTCTGTTGGAATCGGGTGAAGGAAGAACACTATATGGCCCCTGCCTCCAGGGTGAGGAGTGGCAGAGGAGCAGTGGTTGTAGCTAATGCTGAATGGCTGCCTCAGCAGCTCCTGGCCTTCAGATTGTAGGGGGAACAAGCAGCCACTCAGAGGGTAATAGCTTTTACTTTGACCTGCTTGGATCTGGATTGCAATCTTGGGTGGTGGTCCTGGGGAGTTTGGCCAGTGTCCCAGAGCTTGGGATGTCTGTGTAGATGGTGCCCTCCTCAAACCTCTGACAACATTTGCAAAATCTCCTGTGATTTGGGATATAACTCTCTCCACTCTGGAAGCAGAGTGCTAACATGGCAAAGAGCTAAAAAATCAAGTAGTTGGATGGCAAGATGAGGATGTGCAATCAAACTATAGATTTATTTTTTTGGGCACAAAAAGGATCAAAACATGGAACCAGAAGAAGTCAATGAATTCAAAACTCATGTGTCAAAAGCTTCCAAGAAAAAATATGAATTGGTTACAGGCCATAGAGGAGCTCAAGAAGGATTTTGAAAATCAAATAGGAGAAGTGGAGGAAAAATTGGGAAGAGAAATGAGTAAGAAAGAAGACAATCATGAAAAGCAAGTCAATAGCCTGCTAAAGGAGACCATCCAAAATACTGAAGAAAGTAGCACCTTAAATAATAGACTAACTCAAATGGCAAAAGAAATCCAAAAAGCCAATGAAGAGAAGAATGCCTTAAAAAGCTGAATTTGCCAGATGGAAAAGGAATTTCAAAAACTCACTGCAGAAAATAACTCCTTCAAAATTAGATTGGAGCAAATGGAAGCTAATGACTTTATGAGAAATCAAGATACTATGAAACAGATCCAAACAAATGAGAAAAATAGAAGGCTATGTCAAATATCTCATTGGAAAAACCATTGACCTGGAGAATAGATCCAGATGAGATAATTTAAAAATTATTGGACTACTTGAAAGCTATGATCAAAAATAGAATCTAGAAATCATCCTTCAAGAAATTCTCAAGAAATTATTCATAATGTATAAAAGTGGGGTTTTTTTGTAAACTTCTCTTTGCTACAATCTTTTGCTCCTAAATCATATTTTCCACTGTTCTCATCTATGGCCACTTTGCAGAAAAAGTATGTGTTAATTTAATTCAAAAACTTTTGTCAAATTCTTCATAAAATTTCTCTATCTCTTACAACTCCACGACAGATGTTAGTGAATTACCCACAATTATTTTCACAGCAAATTCTCTTGCATATATTTATCATTAGCATTGAGATGACCAAATTTCCCATGGAATTTTAGTTTCTTCTGCCTTTGAATAAATGATTAAACCAATTCTGCCTTTCCTTTATTTGTTTTTCCTAGGAGCAACTGAGCTATTTTCCCACTTAACTATATCTTCCTCTTTTTCATAATTGCATGGATGTCAATATCAATTTGGTTTAGTGTATTCAGTACTATATTGACTCGATGGTTATAAGGTAATGAATTGAAAAGCAATTAATGGGGTATATATACAGTTCTTTGGAATACACAGATGAAAAATAAAACAATTGCTACTTTCAAAAGACTTGCATTTTATTGGAGGACACAAAATGTATTCATATAATTATGTATAGAATTAAAAAATAAACCCTAAATACAAGGTAGTTAAACATAAGGTAACTATAAGGTTACAACATTAACAGTTGGGATCAGAAAATTCTTCAAATGTGTTGCTTGAGTGCTGCCTGACAGAATTAAAGGAGGTAGAGGAAGAGGTTGAATTAAGGAAGATAATGGCACTCCATCTTCATCTCCATTTTCTTTATACTAGCAATTCTCCAAAACTTGAATGTATGGAGGATGCATTGGAGATGAAAGATGGAGTGACATGTATTATAAATAAAGAAAAGGGATGGCTAGGTGGCACAGTAAATAGAGTGCTGGCCCTGGAGTCAGGAGGACCATAGTACAAATCCGGACTCAGACATTTAACATTTACTAGCTGTGTGACTTTGTGCAAGTCACTTAACCCCAATTGCCCTGCCCTCCCCCCTCCAAAAAGAAAAAAAAAATAATTGATCATCATACAGTGACACTATTTGGGGTGGCTAGGTGGCTCAGTGAATAGAATACTGGCTGTGGAATCAGGAGGACTTAAGTTCAAATCCAGCCTAGTCATGTAACACTTACTAGCCATGTGACCTTGGGCAAGTCACTTAACCCCAATTGCCCTGCCTTCCCCTTCCAAAAAGCCAAAAAAAAAGAACTATAGAAAAAGATCAGTTTGGTTGGATTATAGAGAGGGCAAACAGCAACAATGAATAACATGATTGGAAAAATAGTACACAGGTGGATTTTGAAGGACTTTAAAAGGCAAAGAAAGAATCTAGTTTACAGGGTGAGAATCAAATGAGACAAAAGCACTTTTAAAATTTAAAATGCTATGTAATTGTTATCATTGTCATTATTATAAAATATGTAGATTTGTGAGTCCTCTGCATAGAGAAAGTTAAACCTATAAAACTTAGTAAGGTCACAAGAGAAAAAACTGAAGAGCATTGTTTCTTAAACACTCTTTTTTTGTGAATGAACCCATTTGACAGTATGGTGAAGATTATGAATCTTTTCTCAGAATGTCTTTTTAAAAGTATACAATAGAATATGTAGGATTACAAATGAAGCAAATCATATTGAAAATATGTAATTTTTTTCCTACTCCAGTTCATTGACTCTCTAAAACCTAGTTACCAACATGTCCATCCATTCCATCAGAACCACGTGAGACTATGGTCACCCAAAGCTAAAGAAGAGAACATTGAAAATATGGCCAACAGAGTCAAATACAGTAGAAGGAATAAGAAGCATTAGGAATGAAACTTATTTTCAGATTTGGCAGTAGGTTAGTAGGCGACTTTGGAGAGAACAATGGCAGTTAAGTGATCAGATCAGAAGCTGAAATGGACAGGGTTGAAGGGTGAATAAGAGGAGAGGAAAGAAAGGAATGTTTGTATATTTTTTAAAATAGAAAATTAGAAGAGCAATGGAAGAGACATAGGAGAATAACTTAAGAGGATATTAGGGTCTTGTGGAGGCTTTTTTTAAGATGAAGGAAACCTGGATATAATTTGAAAGTAGGCCAGGAAATATTACAGACATAGAGAATTAATTTTGTGGAGTGAGGTATTGAGATTGCAATCCCCTGGAGAAGATGGTTAAGAGACAGGATCAAGGACATTTTTAGAGGAGTTTGTCTTGGCAGGGAGAAGGGCCATCTTAGTCAAGATAGGAAAAAAAATGAGGTGAGAGTGTGGGATGATATCAAGAAGTATTGACATAAAGAGGTGAGAAGAGAGAGACTTTAGAGTGAATGATTTCAATTTTCTCAATAAAGAGAAAAGATCCTGAGTTAGGAGAGTAGGGAAAGAAACAATCATGGAGATTTCTTTCTTTCATTGATTGCCATGGTCAAATAATTTATCACAAAGTATCTGATGTGCAATTTCACACTGAACTGGGGACAATCTTCAGAAGACAGTCTCCACAAAATGGAGCCTCTCCAAAGTTCTACTTTAATCTCTCATTGTGGTTTATAATTGATTCCAGATTTTTAAAGGCTATGGCAACAGAGCTCAGGCCCTGGAAGGTCTTACATTTCAACAAAGGCTCTGAATATATCCAGGCCACTATAAACATTCATATTAAAAAGAAATCCTGATTAAATTAAACCAAGATAGGTCATCATTTCTTTAGAAATATAGTACTTCTCCTTTCTCTAAAAACAAAACAGATAAGCAACCCCCCAAAAAAACTAAGGATCCCATGGATTATTGAATAACTTGGAAACTTGTAAATAGGTAGCAGATTTTTCCTTACAAAATTAGTTTTCTGAATTGTCTCATCCTGTAGAAGGAGAAGCCTCCTTGCTCATGGGAACAATGGTGTTTGCTTGTTTGAAGCTATTGATATTTTCATCTCTTTAAGCCCTCCGAGTTCTCTAACTCCTATTATATACCCAGCAGCTAGCTATGTAAATTAAGCAACTGGAAGAATTTTAACTATAACCTCTACAATTTGATAGAACTATAATTGCATGTTTTTCTTTCTTAATGCCATTGCATTGGTATCAATTTATATAGCACCATAATCTAAAAATTGACATGTAGCTTAAAATTAAAAGAACGTATGTGCGTGTGTGTGTGTGTGTGTGTGTGTGTGTGTGTGTGTGTGTGTGTGTGCACATGTATATTATAATAAAATCAAATAGCATTCTGTGGCTGGAGAAACTTTTTGTCAAAAAACATAGGAGATCACAGAAGATAAAACAAATAATTTTGAATATATATATATATATATGAATGCATACAACCTTTATAAAAGTCTTTGCACAAATAAATTAACTAAGAACTATAAAATAAACAATACATGGAAAATATTTTCATCAATTCTTATGGATAAAATCTGATGTTCAAAATATATAGGGAGTTAATAGAAACACCAAGAATAAATCTTTGATCTGCTTAAATGACAGGAATGATTTTCAAAAGAAAGGCAAATTTTTAATGACTTTAAAATCATGCTCTAAAAAACTAATTGAAAAAAGCAAATAAGAGAATTTTCATGTTTTATTATATATAGTGCCAATTTGCAGATTAAAAAAATCATGTTAGTTTATGTTGAAGGGGCTGTAAGAAGACAAGGATCTGTGTACTTCTGGTAGATCTTTGAATTATTCGAATTATTCTAAATTGAAATTTGGATTTATGCAAGACAAATCATTAAACTGTCCACATCTTTGATTCAGTTATCCCACAGTTGTTAATGTCGTTATGTTAGGAAAGTCAAAGACAAAACACACATCCACATATGCCAAAATATGCATAGCAGAATTCAACAGCAAAAATCAGGAAATAAATTAGATGCCATTCAGTTGGAAAATGGTTGAGAAAAGTAGTTTGTATATAAAGTCAATGGAATACTATTTTGCAGTAGAGAAGGTAATAAGCATTTTTATGCCTACTATGTGCCAGGTACTGTGCTAAGCACTTAAAAATATTTTAGACTCGGGTCAGAACACAAAAACAGAATAGAGAGAAGAAATAAAAACATCATAAACTTAAATATTGAAACTTGAATACAAAGAAAGAAGAAAAGGCATGTCATGCAATAGCAGAACATAAAAGGGGATTCAAAATCTGTGACAATAAATTTTCGTTTCAAGAAAGTTTGTAAGATAAATAATACACGTGTTGAGAATTGTCCATCTTTTCTTTGTTTCCACCTAAGTTTTCTTTTTTTCTCTGCTGTGAACTTTTTTTACTTTGTTCTTTTTTTCCCCTCCCCTACAATCCCCGAACACAGAAATATCTGCACCCATTGAGAAAGGAAAGGGGGAAGGAGATATCCAACGTATCTCCCTTTTACGGACTAGTTTGCCTATTTCCTTTCACATTGTTCCCTATGCAGACTAATGATAATGAGAATCCTAAAGTCATAGAATTTTAGGGGTAAAACGGACCTTGTAAAACATTTAGTTCTATTCCTTTATTTTTCCAACTAATAAGCTATAATAAATACTTGGTTTGAGAAACAGTATGGTATAGCAGAAGGAGCTTTGTATTTAGAATTAGAGGACTTGGGGTCCTACCTCTGTTACTACCCACATGACCTGGAGATATCACTTCACCTATCTGGGCCTCAGTTTCTATATCTGTAAAATGAGAGAGTTGGACTAAATAAATTCTAAAGTCCCTTTCAACTTTAAATAAATTATGTTATTAATCATAGCAATTGGTAGTGGGGTTAAAAACAACAACCACCAACTACCTGAGATGGCTACTATAATAGTGTTAGAGGTGAAACTGGGTTCTCAAAGACTATACAGAGAGGTCCCAATTAGTACAAATAATGAATCCCATGAAGTAGTTATATTTATTCAAATTCTCACTATTTGATATGGTAATTATATAAAATATGAAAATTACTTCTAGCCCAATGGAAACACTCCATGAAAATTCAAATAATACAACCACTTTCCAGGATTTCTTCTTTTCACTAATGGAAACCTGGCTGTACTAGCAAAGCATCAACTTTGATGGGTTCCAATGAGCTAGAAAGACTTCATGTACAGCCTAATGATAGCTTCTGTGTCACTCAAGGAACATGCAATATAAGTCTGGAAACTCATACCAGAATTTTGAACACCAGCTAGTGAATAATTTTAGTAAATAGTCCTCAAGAGTCTCTGTGTTGAAACAAAATTCACTACTTGGTGTCCAATGTCATCCCATGCCATTGACAATGAAATCGAATTCTAGTGGAAATATCTGGTGAATTTTTTGGTCATTAAAATCATTGTTGAATTAGCAGAACCATGAATGCGGATAAAGCAAAATACCATCCCATTTCTCTTATTTCTGGGTTGGTGTCATGGGATCCTCTCTAACTGCAGGCCCTCTAAGCATTATGTGGGCTGATTAGGCTGCACTCATATTAGCCACACATACTTTAAACAGGTGAAGCTTATGAGTAAAATATCGGTGGGAATAAGAACTTCATACCCACTATCTTCTTACACTTAGGGTCTATAAGAGAACAAATGTTTTCTTCTCCAGAAGGTCTTTTCTTATGTCCTCAGTTGATAAAAAGCTTCCATTTCAGACCACACAAAATCTCTTGCGTTAGAAGTTTCTATATGATATGAAAGGAATGGATGGATCTTAGTGACTTATTTTCCTCTGGTTCATTCCCTCCCACCTTTATAGAACCTGGGAACTTTAGTCTCTAACACACCCCAAGAATGGCTATCAGCTATCTAATAATTCTGAGTACTTACATAAGAAGTGTAGGATATATTTTATTTCTGCAATACAGGACATGTATCCTCTCGTGGCTTACTGTGTATTAAGGATCACACACCATGGATCTAAAATTTTCAGGAACCTCAGAGACCATCTAATCCAACTCAAACCATTTTATAGTTGAGAAAATTGAGACCTTGCACCTGCATACAATGATTGTCAATAGATCACCCCTACCCTTTCTGGTATAGTTCTTATGACTTTTAGTACTGCCCTGAGTGGAACCATCAGTAAGAGAAAAAGAATTTGAATTTGAGCCTGCTCAGTCAAAAACTCCATTTCTAATGCTTCTGCATCTCCCCAGTCATTAACAATAGTGTGACTTACAATACTACTTAGCTGGTGCTAGGGACCCCACAGAGATGGTCTGATTGATTAATTTTAATAATCTGTTACTCTGTTGTGGAGAGCTTATGTCAGATGTTGCTGCTCTGAAAGAGACTCATCTAGGTCTTCATTTTTTTATTTCAACATTATGTTTTATTTTGAGAAAAATGCCATTTAGAAGTTGGTGAATGCATATGATATGAAGGCTAAATAACTGTTATGGAAGAAACCAACAATTTTCTGCTGCTTGTGCTAATTTTGGCCTAACAATACCAAGAAAACACAGGTGCTCCATCAGTCACCACCACACCATATAGTTTTCAAGAACAATGTGGATCCCTTCTTCTTCATATCCCTCCATCACTAACCATTTATTTTTCCTAACCCAAAACGAGTCCTGGGATTGATCTCAAAGTCAAGTCTAACTTAATTGTTTCTGACAAGTCATATCTGTGCCCCTGGGCTAGCTATCAATATGTATTATGTTGCCAGACCTTTAACCTCTTTTTCCTTAATATGTAAAGGATGAAATGGATCAGGGGCATGAAGTTGTCAAAGTTGTTTGTTAAAAGCTCATAGCACTTGACCTTATTTCTGTGTGTGAGCATTTTTTGTTGAGGTTTGGGGCTTAGAGGTAACACTAGAAGGTCACATAGTGTATCTTTCTGGTTTTTAAGTACAGATCATCACAATTCTAGTTTAGTTAAGCACTTAGGCTGAGAATATATAAACTTCTCCCTTTAAAATATAGGCATTTAGCTTGAGTATATTTCATTCTTTAGGATCTATAGAAGATCATTCCCAGTAGGCCTATTGATCAATTAATAAATTTTATTAAGCACCCACTAAGCACCAGGCATTGTACTAAGCAGTAGGGATGCAAAAAGAGAAAAAAGTCAGTCCTTGACCTGAGGGAACTCCTCTAATGGAAGAGGCAACATGCAAACAAATAGAGGACATATAAAACAGGTTCTATTTAGGATAACTAGGATACAATTAATAGAAGGGAGGTGCTAAAATGAAGAGGGATTAGGGAAGACTTCCAGGAAAATATGAGATTTTAATTTAGTTTTAAAGGAAGCCAGAGAGGTCAGTAGGTAGAACTGAGGAGGCAGACCATTGTTCAGGCAAGAGGGACAACCAAAGAAATTGCCAGAGCTGGTAGATGGAGTGTCTTATTCATGGAAGAGCCACTAGGCCAGTGTCATTGGATTAAAGAGTATGTGTTGGTGTAAGAATACTGGCAAGGTAGGAGGGTGCTAGGATATGAAAGCCTTTAAGTGGCTGGAAGTAATGGTGATCTGTTAGAGAGTATACTGAGTAAAGGGAAATATGTTTAGACTTGTACATTTGTACAATCCCTTTGGTGGCTGAATGGTGGATGGAATGGAGTGAGGAGAGATTTGAGACAGACCCACTAGGTGGCTATTGCAATAATCCAAAGATGAAGTGATGAATTGCATAAGAATGGTGGGAGTTCCAGAGGAAAGAAGGGGGAATATTCAAAAGGTGTCACAGAGGTGAAATCAACAGGCCTTAGCAACAGAATGAATATGGGAGGTGAGAGATAGAAAAGAGTCCAGGATGACTCCTAAGTTGCAACACTGAAGGACTGGGAGGATGATATTACCCTCTACAGAGGATGTGTAATGAACAATGCTCTCATGCTTTCCCAGTCACCAACGGAATGAAATGAGGCTGTGTGCTTGCTCCCATGTTTTTTAGCATGATGTTTTCAGCTATGTTGTCAAATGCTTTCAAAGAGAATGAACACAGTACTGATGGTAAATTCCTTACTTGAACACCTGAGGAAAAACAGATTAATTTAAATCTGCAAATTCTCCTGATGTTGCCCCCAGGAAAGTCAAAGAATTGAATAATTCCAAGACTGACTTAGAGTTCTGTTCTGGGTTCCCATCTCTCTACTCTTTATGCTAGTTCAATTGGTAATCATGTTAGCTCCCATGGATCTAATTATCATCTCTACGCTGATGATTCATAAATCTACTTATACTGTGCCCTCTCTCTGCTAACTTCCAGTCTTGCATCTTCAACTACCTTTCATACCTTCCTAAATGGATATCCAATAGATATCTTATATGATGTCTACTCTATGGTGTCTACTATTGAATAGACTCAATATATTTAAAGTGAAACTCATTGCCCTTCTTCATGAGCCTTCCCCCATCCTATCCTCTCTATAGACTTCTGTTCTGGTTATGACATTTCTCCTGGAGCTGTCGGGAAGTCACCACCTTATTGACTATTCCTTGGCACTTTCTGAAACAGATGACCATCTTCCAGTTCAGCCTATTAAGGAGGACTCTGGCAAGAATCTTGCCAGCAATGGCTAAGAGAGAAGACCCTTACCTCCTTACCCCCCATCCGATGATCATCATAGGACAATTTATTTCCTTTACCTTTATAGAGAAATGCAATAAGTCAAGACTAAAGTGGAGGGAGTATTGATACAAGATTTTATGTTTGCAGATGATGGTGCAGTCAGTACAGCTTCTGAAACTAAGATGCAACAAAGTATGGATCAATTCTCTGCTGATTGTGTTAATTTTGACCTAACAATTGACATCAAGAAAACACAGGTCTCCATTAGCCACCACCACACCATCCATATCTGGAACCATTAGTTACAGCAAATGGGGAAGTTCTGAATGTTATAGATAAGTTTACTTACCTTGGTAATGTGCTTTCCATGGATGTATACATTAACAATGAAGTTGACTCATACGTTCCCAGAGCTACTTCAGTGTTTGGGAGGCTATGAAGGAAAGTATGGGAGAGAAGAGGTATTAGATTGACTACCCAACTGAAGGTCTACAAAGCCATTGTGCTGACCTCATTGTTTGTATGCCTGTTAAACCTGGACAGTCTACCAATACCATGCCAGAAAACTGAATCGCTTCCATTTGAATTGTCTCAGAAAGATTCTGAAGATCACCTGGCAGGATAAGATACCAGAAACTGAGGTCCTTTTTCAAACTAAACTTCCAAGCATTCAAATTCTACTTCAGAGAGCACAACTCTGATGGGTTGAATATATTGTTAGTATGTAAAATGTACCTGTGCCAAAAAGACTATTTTATGGAGAACTCACATAGACAACATGTTCACATGGTGGTCAGAAGAAGCAATACAAAGGTACTCTTAAGGTCTCTCTTAAGAACTTTGGAGCTGTATGACTTATAAGACACTGGCATAGCACAGCTCAGAATGGCATGCTCATATTAGAAAAGGTACTGTGCTCTATGAGCAAAACAGAATTGAAACAACTCAAAGGAAACACAGTATGCACAAATTTGGAAAATTCACCCCAAATATTCAAATGGACTATTTGTACCTGACCTGTGGTAGAGCATTCTGAATTTCTGTTGGTCTGATCAGTCACAGTCAGACACACTGAAACTTGACTCTAACATAGTGATGTCATTTTGGTCCTTTTCAAGAACTAAGGACAACTATCACTATCAAGTAAGGGCTGGGCAGTCATTTGTTGGAGTTATTGTGGAAATAATTCTTGGTCAGAAATGAATTAAATGGTCACTTGTGTTCCTTCCTCCTTGAGATCTTGTGATCTTTCAGCAAATCTTCCTTTAAGTAATTTCAGTTCTCCCCAAAATAGGAGTGCTGTGTACATAGTTCATGGTTTGTATACTTCATCACTGTTTTTTAAATTGCAGGAAGTACATATTTATGGATTTCAATTAATGGATGACTCCTATATCTATTGTTTAAAGAATAGGATATGTTCTTTGCTGTAGTAATATACCCATCTGTAATGTTAATGGTATGTAAGATCTTCCCTGTCCATTAATAGACCTCATGTTGAGCTCATTAAGGAAAGCTTGCTTAGGGGAGGCTTGCTTGTAGGAAAGCCCACACCTTTGGTTACTTTGTAATTTGGTAGTGGGTCAAGAGGGTTGTTAATGCCCTCTGACCCTGAAGAAGTGTATATAAGGTTAGTATTTTGCTTTGGGGCTCACTCATTAGAAGAGTTTTTGTGTGATGTGGACAGATGAGACTTTGGGTAGCCATTAAGGAGCCACCTAGCTTTGAAAAACCCAGATGTTGATGCTTGTCTCTCTGGTAACTATGTATTGCCTTGGTCAGAAGATTTGAATTGTTGATCTGTGCTAATTTCTCAGACAGAAGCTCTCTGTTGGTCTTTATTTCTCTGCCTGAATTTCCTCTGTAGTTTTTGTTTCTATTTTCTTTGAAGTTCAGGGTGCTAACTTTTCCTCTGAACTAGTGAATGTAATTTAAAAAGATTCTTGACCTCTAAACAACTATCTTTCCTAGTAAAACAGATCTAAGAACCTGTGATAGCAGCCATGGCATGCCAGTGTGGTTGCCACTATACCATCTAACTCTTCTATTTCTTTGCCTCCATGTGTCCCTCCACCTCAGTCATAGTATTATGTGCAATGCTCTATGATAGAGCCGTTCAATTAAAAAAAAAAAGTCAACATATATTTGTTAATCATATATTCAGTGCAAGTTATTGCACTTATTTATAAAGATAATGACAGTTTATGCAGTTTCAGTGATGCAGGAAACTTCCCAGAATAGAAAACTCCCTCTACCAAAGCCATTAGAGACTCACTCAGGGTAACATACCCAGTACCTATATAGGCAAAACTCAATCCCAGGTCTTGCTGACTCTGGGGCCAATGCCTTAACAACTATACCATGGCTATTTTTGTGAAAATATAAACAAGGCTCTTAAAAAGTTGCCCATGGACACTGAAAAATAAGTTTTCATTGAAAAGTGACTTATTAATGGTCATACAGTCAGTATTTGGCAGGGGCAAGACTTGAATCTTTCTGATGCCAAAGTCATGTCTAAAAATATTCCATGTTGCAATGTTCAAAGACTATGTCAGGTATGAGTTCCCAATCTGAGCTCATGGAATTAACTTTCTATACTTGCAGCTCTTCACACCAATGAAAGGATAGGTCTAGATTTATTTTCAAGAGGATTTAGTCTTTGCTTGCAAGTAGATTATAGTTTAATGCTCATTATGTACCAACAGGTAAATATAGTACTTACCAGATTATTATAAGGACATAAGAAAAATGAAAAAAATGAAAGATCAAATGTGGGCAGAGATTACTTCAGCTGGGGTGTGGTTAGAGTGAGGGAATGTGATTGTGAATTTGCAGGATATTTGAACCACGCCTTGAAGGATGAATAGGATGCTGATATTTGGAAGTGGGAGATGAGATCATAGGGATGAATATGAACAAAAGAATGTATGTATTTAAAAGAACATGGGCTGTATTTGTGAGGTAGAAGAAAGTCATTATGAATTGTATATAAAATGTCATAGGAATAGAGCTTAAAGATAATTATAGGATCCAACCTTTTCATTTTTCAATAGAAGAGGCTCAGGGTCTGTGGATTGAAATTAGAGTCCTCTGCCTCTGGAGCTAGTGCTTTTATTTTTGTATAAGCATTAGATAAGATTGGAAAGCTTGATATGAAGGAAAACAACCTGGCCCTGACCTACCTGACTAAGCTCATTTCCCACTAATCCTACATGAAATTCTATTGCTTCAGTCAAACTGCTCTACTCACTGCCCTCAAACATGCTGAGTTCATCTTCAAATTGCACAAGGTTAAATTATGATGGCATCAAATACCAATCTAATGAGTCTAGACTTTTTTTGGTAGATAGCAGTAGAGGTTGTGAGGGCACAACATGTCTTTGAAGGTTTTGAGCAGGGGAGAAAAAGGATCAGGGTTGTGAATTAGGATCAGATTTGGACATCTAAAATCACAAAATTGCAGGATCTCAAAGTTGGAAGGAACCCCAGAGGCCATCTAATCTAACCCATCTTTGTATCTGATGAACCTGACACCTGGAGAAGTCTTAGACTTAAAGTAGAATCTTCTGACTATAAGCCCAGCACTATTTCCCATAAAACCAGTCTTCCTACCTATAGTTGAGCTCAGCTTTATAACGGCTTTCTTTTCTAAACTATACTTTCCATTACAAAATCTTCAATTTGTATGTGACAACCAAAAAGGAACTTGAAATAAAACCAACATTTTTAACATACTGCTTAATAAAGCATGCACACAAATCTCAAATTTTTCTTTGGACAAACAAGCGAGTAAGGTCTTTTCCCATTAGACCTTCATTGTCTTGAAAATTCACCTGAGGTAACATATGTCACCAGTCAGATTGGCTAAGATGACAAAACAGGAAAATGACAAATGCTGAAGAGTATGTGGACAAATTGGAACACTAATGTATTGCTGGTGGACTTGTGAACTGATCCAACCATTCTGGAGAGCAATCTAGAATTATGCCCAAAGGGCTATAAATAATTCATACCCTTTGACCCAGCAATACCACTTCTAGGGTTGTATCCCAAAGAGATCATAGAAGTGGGAGGAAGACCCATATGTACAAAAATATTTATAGCAGCTCTTCTTGTAGTGGCAAAGAATTGTAAATTAAGGGGGTGCCCATCAATTGGGGAAAGGCTGAACAAGTTGTGGTATAGGCATGTAATGGAATACTATTGTGCTATAAGAAACTAGGAGCAGATGGACTTCATATTTACCTGAAGAAGCTTATATGAATTGATGCTGAGTGAGAAGAGTAGAACCAGGAGAAACTTGTACACAATTACAGAAACAACGTATGTGTGATAACCAACTTTGATAGACTGGACTCTTCTCAGCAATGTAGGGTTATAAGTCAACCCCAAAAGGCTCATGATAGAGAGATATCTATATTCAGAGAAAGAACTGAGTTTGAATCCAGATTGAAGCAAAGTACCTGCTCTTTTTCTTGCTTAGTTTTGTTTCCTCTTTCCCATAGTTCATTCCATCTGATACAGTCCTTCTTTATAACCTGACTAATGTCTAATGTGAAAGTATTTGCAGATCCAATACTTGATTGTATGCTGCCATGGCGGGAGGTGGGGGGGGGGAAGGGAGGGAGAGAATTTGAAATTCAAGGAATTCTGGAACTGAATCTTGTAAACTAAAAGTAAACAAATGAATTAATAGAGACCAAAAAATTAAAAAAAGAAAATTCATCTGAAATATCAAAGATATGGTTGTTTCTGTGCCCTAAGATGGCAGGCGTAGGTCCCAAATGTTTCTGTGATTATTTTTCTTGGCTGTATCTAGTTGGACTTTCTATATGATTTCCTAAACCATCAAAATATACTATCAACTTAGGATATAGCCTTATGTTTAGGATATATAGCCTTATGTTTTAAAATTAGTGACAGTTATTGATAAGATTAAATGAGAATAGAAAGATATACTTCTAAGACTATGTAGACTTAATAAGAACATAAATATAAAAAATGAGGATTGAGAAAAGGTCATCAGTTTTGGCAATTAACAGATTTTTAGTATCTTTTGAGAGAATAATTTCATTTGAGTGATTGGATCAAAAGCCAAAATTCAAAGGGCTAACAGAAAGAAAGGAGAGGCAACAAGATAGATAACTTTTTTTTTTTCTCCCTTGGAGTTTGGGTAGATAAAAAAGTAATGAGTTCCCACTGCCCCCAGGAGTTTAGCTTAAAAAAAAGGAGATATGGAACATGTTAGATAGGGGAAGGATAGTAGGATCCTGAAGTATTTTTAAGGATAGAGAAATATGAGCATATTTAAAAGTTCTGGGGAAGGATCTAGCAGATAGGGAGAAATGGGAGATTAGATATAAAAAGAGAATAATTGTGGGGTCAATTGATGGAGGAGATGGGAAAGATGATTAAGATTTTGTGTAGAGGGATTAACTTTGGCTAGGGCAAGGTCCACATCTTTATCAGAGACAAGAGCAGGGGAGAAAGAAATAAGTATAATATCAAAAATTTTTATAATGTATAGAAGGAAGCAGAATGTTTTATAGAGTTGATTAAGATAGCCAGTATTGCAACTGAGAAGGAATGGAAGTGAAGTTAATACAGGTATGGAAAGGAAAGAAAAGGAAAGAATCATGGAAATAGGGAAAGAAAGGGAGAAAAGGAAAGAAGGAAGAGAAGGAAGGAAGGAAAGGAAAGGACAGAAGAGAGGAAGGAAGGAAGGAAAGAAATAAGAGATGGAATGAAGGAACAAAATATGCCTTAGACTCTAAAAATAGTGAAGTATAGGGGCGGAGCCAAGATGGCGGAGTAGAAACAGCTCGTCCAAGCCTCTCTGCCCCCAGATTCTCCACAAACTATGTAAAAAAGGACTCTGAAAATCTTCTGGAGCCCCAGCACCCACAGAACGACACAGAGAAGCTAACCTCCCGCTGAGGACAGCCCAGCACCCTGCAGGAAGGACCAGCGCAGTGGTCTGGGAGCCGGCAGCGCGCAGAGCGCAGGGGCCGAGCCGAGCCCAGGTCCACGTGAGCCGAGGTTTTAGCCCCAGGGCGGCAGGGCCAGCAGCCGGCTGGAGGAACCCCAGAACACCAGGAACTGTGGAGACGCCAGAATTATCAACATAGACTTGCCTAGGACAAAGTAAGAGGTTAGTGTCCTATGGACTTTGGGACCTGTATTGGGGGAATGCGTCAGCTCCCTCCCCTGGGGGCTAGAAGCCGCTGAGGAGACACGCCATTTTGTAGTTTTCATAGGCATTTCCGGCTCCCAGCCTACAAATCGTGGGGAGATCCAGCGACCAGTCTTGGGGGGTAATCGCTCTTGCTTTAACCTCCCTGGATCTGGATTGTGATCTAGGGTGGAAGTTGTGGGTGGGTTTACAGCTTGCCAGAAACGGAAGTTGCCCCCCACACGTTCGGGACGAAAATTCCTCTATCTGGCCTTAAAGCCATAGTGTGGCAACAAGCCCAAAAGTCAAGCAATTAAGTGGCAACATGCCAAGGCAAAGGAAACAGAAAAATGCAACCCTAGACTCCTATTTTGGGGGCATAGAGCGGGAAAAGGACTGTGAGGTCAGAAGTCCTGCTCCAAAAGCCCCAGGGGAAAACATGAGCGGGTTGCAGGCCATAGAGGACCTTAAGAAGGACTTTAAAAATCAAATAAGAGAAGTGGAGGAAAAATTGGAAAGAGAAATGAGAAGGATGCAGGAAAAGTATGAAATGAGGGTCAACAGCCTGACTGAGGAAAACAACACCTTAAAAAATAGACTAGCTCAAATGGCAAAGGAGGCCCAAAAGGGCAATGAGGAGAAGAATGCCTTAAAAAGTCGAATTTGCCAGATGGAAAAAGAATCTCAAAAGTTCACTGAGGAGATTCATTCCTTCAGAGTTAGACTGGAGCAAATGGAAGCTAGTGACTTTATGAGAAATCAAGATGCTGTTAAGCAGATCCAAACAAATGAAAGATTAGAAGGCAATGTGAAATATCTCATGGGAAAAACCACTGACCTGGAGAATAGATCCAGGAGAGACAATTTAAAAATTATTGGACTACCTGAAAGCCATGATCAAGGAAAGAACCTAGAAATCACCCTTCAAGAAATTCTCAAGGAAAACTGCCCTGATGTTTTAGATCCAGAGGGCAAAATAGAGGTTGAAAGAATCCACCGATCACCTCCTGAAAAAGATCCCAAAAAGAAAACTCCCAGAAATATTATAGCCAGGTTCCAGAATCCCCAGATCAAGGAGAAAATACTACAAGCGGCCAGGAAGAAACAATTTCAATATTGTGGAAACACAATCAGAATAGCCCAGGACCTGGCAGCTTCTACACTGAGGGATCGAAGGGCATGGAATATGATATTCCAGAGGGCAAAAGAACTGGGAATGAACCAAGGGTCACCTACCCAGCAAAACTGAGTATTTTGTTTCAGGGGAAAATATGGTCATTCAGTGGAATAGAGGACTTTCAAGCATTCTTGAGGAAAAAACCAGAGTTGAATAGAAAATTTGACATCCAGACGCAAGAAGGAAGAGATGCCTGAGAAGGTAATCAGGGAAAAGAAATCGAAAGGAACTTATCAAAGTTGATCTATTTACATTCCTATATGGAAAAGCAATATCTGTGACTGATGATATCTTTCCCACTATGAAAATAATGGAAGAAGGGGGTGTGGTCATATGAATACATATGTGAATGTGTGTGTATATGGTTACAGTTATATATGGATAGAGGGCATAGGTTGATTTTGTTGGGAAGGGAGAGTACTCAAGGGATGAAATTATGAGGTGAGAGAGGAAAGTGGCAAGAGGAGATGGGGAGAGACATGGTAGGGTAAACTATCTCATGTAGGGGAAGTGGGTGCAAAGGAGGGGGAGAATAAGGAAGGCTAAAAAGGCAAAACCACATTCACATTGAATTTGGTTCAGGGAGAAAATGACATACATACTAAATGGGATATCTCAACCTGCAGCAGGATAGGGGAAGGGGGATGAGAGGAGGGATGATGGATGGGAGGGCATCCTTGGGGGGAGGGGAGGTTGGAAGTACCCACTATAGAAGAGGGACAGGATCATGTAGGGAATGGACCAGGTGGGGGGTGGGATGAGTGGGAGGGAATTATAAGCAGCCTTGTACAATATATCTACTATGATAATGTTTTGCATAGCTAGACATGTACAACATATACTGAATTACTTATATACCAAGAAGGAATGGGTGACAAGGGAGGAAGGAAATGGATCTGAAATTCAAGATCGTAACATTAAATGTTTCAAATATATATATAAATACTATTATTAATACTCTTTGCCTATAATTGGGAGATAAGATATGCAGGCATTGGGACACAAAGATTCATCTTCCTCTAATGGAAAAGTCGATGGGGGTATGGGAGAAGGTATGGGAGAGAGCAGATTGGAGGAAGTGATATCTTGTGGGACTGCTATTCTGGGAGGTTGGGTAGGGGAATAATGGGGGGAAAATGATTGTAACTCAAAATCTGGCAGAAATGAATGATGTAAAACAGAAGTTAATAAAGTATTTGTTTAAAAAAAAATAGTGAAGTATAGGTTTAGGAGGGTGGGATAAAGCATAAGGAGAGATGGACAAATAAGAGCTTATTATAAGATAAGGGAATTTTTGAGTCCAAAGATATGAATATGGAATGGTTATAGATGATGATGAGATTCAGTTTTCGACTATCATTGTATGGGGCCAAAGGGGACTGATAGGAGTTAAAAAGAGAGATTAACTAGGAAGTCCCTTCTCTTGGGTCCATTTCTGTTTTATATCATGTGTGAGATATGGAATGGCACAATTCTTGCCCCTGGAACAACACAAACACCTGTGGACATCCCTACTCATCATAACAAAGAAAACAAAAAAATGGTTATTGAATTAAAAAAGGTAAGCACACTGTATGTATCAACAGTATGGGCATTGTAGCTATATTGCTCCTTCAAATATTAACTTTTTTCTATACTTATAATAACAAAATTCACTTTAATCATATGATTTATGTGGTACTTGACTCTATGATCTATTTGATCCAAGATATATAATCTTCCCGTTATTTGGTTGTCCTAAAATTTCCAGCTGAAGTACCAATGTATATAGTCTCTAATTGACGGAACTATTTCCTGCAGTCCTTGGGCCAATGAAACATTAAAAAAAGTTTCTAGCCACTAGACCAGGAGACCCATACAATTCAACTTAACAAACATTTATTAATCACATACTTTATAGAGTACACTGTTCTAAGCACAGGGAATACAAAACAATCTCTGGTATTGGAACAGTTTCATTTTACTGAAGGACTTCATCATATTCGAACTATATTTGAAAATATTCAAAAAATTATATAAGAGATGAATTTACAGCTGTGGGGATCAGTGCAAGCCTTGTGCAATCAACTGTAGCTGAACTTTTTTTAAAATTAATTTACTTTGAGTTCAAAATTTTCACCCCTACTTCCCTTTCCCCCCAACCCCAAGGTGGCATGCATTTTGATTACCTTACCTCTTCCCCCAATCTGGCCTCATATTTATCACCTACCCCTTGTAATGGAAATGCAGACTTGAAGATCCTCCCTGCCCCTAGGCCCTTTGATTGGCTTAAGGCCCTTTGATTGACTTAAGTCACTCTGAGAAGCTTCTTTAATTTGAAAATATACTCTGCCCCCTAATAGGCCGAATGTGGTCACATGGAGCCTGTGGTAGGAGGCTTGGTTTTCAGGAATGACCACACCTTGATGCTGTGTGATTGGGCAGTGGGTCAAAAGGGTGGTTACATTCTTTGAGCCAGGAGAAGGCTATATAAACTCTGATGAGGGGCTTTGCTTTGGGGCTCACTTTGAGAAGTGTTGTGTGATTTGACTAGATGAGACTCTGGGAAGCCGTTGTTGAGAGCCCCCCCGGCTTTGAAAACCCAGATGTTGATGCTTCCCTCTCTGGTAACTGTGATTTGGTATTGATATAATGGTTGGACAGTTTGGAAGCCTGTCTGTTTGATCTGTCTGTATACTCTGAAGTTCTGGGTGCTGACCTTTTCCCCCTGAACTAGGTAATATATGTTTGTTTGATTAAAGTAAGCTTGTTAACCCATTTTGAGTTGCTTACCTTTTGAAAAGCAGATCTAAGAACCTGTGTTGGTAGCCATTCTGGGGATGTTAGGGTGCTTGCCGCTATACCCCCTCTCTTATTCCCTTCCCCCTTACTTTCTTGTAGGGCAATATGTATTTCCATACCCCATATCTTATTTCCCAGTTGCATGTAAAAGCAATTTTTAACATTTCTTTTTAAAACTTTAAATTCCAAATTCTCTCCCTTCTTCCCTCCCTACCCATTCTCAATGAGAAGGGAACAATTCAATATAGGTTTTATGTGTGTAATTATGAAAAACACTTCCATAATAGTCATGCTATAAAAGACTTAACTTTCCCTCCCTCTTATCCCACCCTCTGTTTGTTCTATTTTCTCCTATGACCCTTCCCTTTCACAAAAGTATTTGCTTCTGACTCCCACCTTCCCCAATATGCCCTCCCTTTGATAACCCACCTTATTCCCTTCCCCCCTACTTTCCTGTAGGGTAAGATATTTAATTGAGTATGTATGCTATTCCCTCCTTAAACCAAATGTGATGAGAGTAAGTTTCACTCATTCCCTGTCACCTCCCTGTTCTTCCCCTCCATTGAAAAAGCTTTTTCTTGCCTCTTTTATGTGAAATAACTTATGCCATTTTATCTCTCCCTTTCTCCTCCCAATATATTCTTCTCTCTCCACTTGACTTTGTTTTTTAGATATCATCCTTTATATTTAACTCACCCTATGCCCTGTGTGTGTACATATATATATATATTTGTATATATATATATATATTTGTATATGTATGTGTGTGTATGAATGTATGAATTCCCTCCAACATCCCTAATACTGAGAAAGGTCTTATGCGTTACAAATATCATCTTTCCATCTAAGAATGTAAATATTTCAGCTTTAATAAATCCCTTATGATTTCTTTTCCTGTTTACCTTTTCATGCTCCTCTTGATTCTTGTGTTTGAAAGTCAAGTTTTCTATTCAGTTCTGGCTTTTTTATCAAGAATGCTTGAAAGTTCTCTATTTAATTGAGTGTCCTTTTGCCCCCTGAAGTATTACACTTATTTTTGTTGGGTAGGTGATTCTTGGTTTTAATCCTAGCTCTTTTGACCTCCAGAATATCATATTCCAAGCCCTTCAATGCCTTAATGTAGAAGATGCTAGATCTTGTATTACCCTGATTGTGTTTCCACAATACTCAAATTGTTTTTTTCTGGTTACTTGCAATATTTTCTGCTTTACCTGGGAACTCTGAAATTTGGCTACAATATTCCTAGGAGTTTTCTTTCTGGGATCTCTTTCAAGAGGTGATTGGTGGATTCTTTCAATTTTTATTTTCCCTCTGACTCTAGAATATCACAATAATTTTCCTTGATAATTTCTTGAAAGATGATGAACAGGCTCTTTTTTGATCATGGCTTTCAGGTAGCCCAATAATTTTAAAATTATCTCTCCTGGATCTATTTTCCAGGTCAGTGGTTTGACCAATGAGATACTTCATATTATCTTTTATTTTTTCATTCTTTTGGCTCTGTTCATAATTTCTTGATTTCTCATACAGTCATTTGCTTCCATTTGCTCCATTCTAATTTTTAAGTGAATATTTAATTCAGTTAGCTTTGGAACTTCCTTTTCCATTTGGTGGATTCTACTTTTTAAGGCATTCTTTTCCTCACTGACTTTTTGGACCTCTTTTGACATTTGGCTTATTTTCTTTAATATTTTTTTTTTGGGCGGGGGTTTCCTTCAGCCAGCAATTGACTCATTTTACATGATTTTCTCACATCAATCTCATTTTTCTTCCCAATTTTTCCTCTACTTCCTTGATTTTCAGAATCCTTTTTGAGATCTTCCATGGTCTGTAACCAATTCATATTTTTCTTGGAGGCTTTTGATGTAGAAGCTTTGACTTTGTTGTCTTCTTCTGGTTGTATATTTTGATTTTCTTTGTTACCAAAGTAAGACTCCATTGTTTGAGGATTTTTATGCTGTTTGCTCATTTTTCCAGTCAAATATTTGACTTTCTAACTCTTTGTCAAAGTAAGATTCTGCTTCCAGTGGGGGTGGGTGTAATGTCCCAAGCTTCAGGGATTTTGTGCAACTATTTTCAGAGATACTTCTAGAGTCCTATAAATTTTCAGCTCTTCCAAGGTAGTATGATCAAAGGAGAGATGTTTACTCATTTCCTGGCCTATGCTCTGATTTATGAGTGACCACAAGCACTCTTTTCTGCCTTGGAACTGTGAGGAAGATTTCTTCTCCACCACAGCCACAAGCTCTGTCACACCAGCGCTCCTCCTCACACCAGGGCCATCACACAAGACTGTGACCCAGATCCAAGCAGGGCAAAGCAAGAATATCCTGCCTCAGCTCCAGCAAAGTGATCCTGGCAGTCCCCCTCTTATCAGCCACTTTATCCCCACACTGTCTGCGGACCAGGAGCTCTGGAAGCAGCTCCTCCTCCTACTGGTGCTGCTGTTGCCACCACTTCCACAGCCCCATGGGTTGGGACCATACTCCTCCCCCAACCAGGATTGACAGAGCCCTCCCACCATCCTTCCATGCTGTCTCCAGCATCCATAAGCTTAAAAGTCCAGAAACTACCACAACTGCTAGTGGTCAAGTCCCCTGAGGCCTGCTCTGGCCCCATTTACACAGGTGTATGGTCCAACTGGACCATGCTCTGCCCCCAGCCTGGTATAATAGATCCTTCCTGTTGACATTCCTGAACAAAGGCAAATGAGAGACGAGTCCCCAGGCCCATGTGATTTGACAAGACAATAAGTGAAGGGTAGTGATATAGAATAGAATTGGAAAATTGGGTGGTTTTAAATGATAGGCTGAAGATGTAGAATTTTTTTTTTATTAGAAAAGTGTAGGGGCGGCTAGGTGGTGCAGTAAGAGCACCGGCCTCGGAGTTGGGATGACCCAAGATCAAATCCGGCCTCAGAAAACGAGCACCCACACACAAATAATGACTAGCCGTGTAACGTTGAGCAAGTTACTTAACCCCAATTGCTTTAGAAAAAAAAAAGAAGAGTGTAATGGTGAACTATATATTTTAATAATATCATTTTAGCAGTTCCATGGAGGATTTGAGAGGAGAATGAAAACAAGTGACCAAATACTGTCTATTGCAATAATCTAGATGAAAGTGCAAACTAGGGAGAGGTAGAGGAAGTGTGATCAGAGAGAATGGAGAAATGCAATAGATGCTATGGAGACAGAATCAATAAAACTTAGCAACTAATTGGATATTGGCAGGGGTAAGAGAGAGGGAAAATCCAGGGGAAAAATAGATAGAACCTGGGTAATTGGAAGGATTGTGGTTTCCTCAACAGAGATAAGGAAGTTTGGAGAAGTAATCAGTTTGAGAATAGAAAATGAGTTCTGTATTGTGTGTGTCAAATTTGAGAGGCTTATGGGACATTCAGATGAAAATGTCTTGAAGGCAGTTAGTGATTTAGTACTGGAGTTAGATTTAGGACTCATATACAGATATGATCTTTGAATCTGTTGCCTTTCTTGCTTCCATTTTCTATAATGTGCTATTCTCAGTTTTCTACTGATAGAGGGACCTTAGAGAATATTTATTCTAATTCTGTCATCTACAGGTAAAAAACAATATAGCCCGAAAGAGAGAGGAAAGGAAAGGAAGAGGGAGAGGAGTAGAAGTCAGGTTTTTTCTCTTCCTAACTAGTATTTTTTCCTCTACTACACTGTGTTGCCTTTCTATCTCTGGAGTAACTAAGTTGGACACTATAAAGAACTTCCCATGTTTTGTTTCATTTGTTGTTTCAGACATTTGGGGCCATGAGGGAAATCTACGGCCTGAGCATCATGATAGTTCTGCAAACTCTACTGGTGACAATTTTTAGTCAAACTAATCACTGCCATCTGTCCATATAGATTAGTGATAATCACAAAATCACAGAATGGCAGAACTGAAATATTGCAGATGATCTAGTTCAAGGCCATTACTTTCCACATGAAAGATAAAAAAGACCAGAGAAGTGAAGAGAGCTGACCAAGCTTCTGGGATTACTAATGGACAGAGCCAGGATTTGAACTTTTCTTCTTATTTCAGATCATTTATCTGCATCACCTCTCAGCCCATGGCAGCACTGTACCTGTGATCTTAGTGAAACTACTTTGACACTCATAGGACCATCTTGTAGGGTTTGATTAATCAGTTGGCTCCCAATGAGACACTAACCAGTTCAGTTTCTGGTAATTTATTTAGTTCAGTCAAACAGCTGATTACAGTCAGTCATAATCACTGAGCTGTCTTGCTGCTCTTTGAACAACTCTACCAGCAAAGGTATAGATTCACCCTAAGGCATTCCACAAGGCAGCCTGCAGTAGTGGCTAGAGGGCTGACCTAAGCATCAAGAGACCAGGAGAAAATACTGACTCTGATACAAACTGATTTTTTGACCCATGACTAATCATTTAATCTCTTGTTGCCCCAGAGCACTTTCTAATATAATAAGAAAGAGAGACTGGATCTGTGGCTACATTAAGATAGAGAATTTCTGAATTGGGAAACTCTAATTAGAAAACTATAAAGTTTGATGCAAGTTTGTACCTCCTCTGCCACTTGTAGTTTTAGGGAGTTACTTAGAACACTGTGAAATTAAGATAATAATAATAACAACAATAACAATAGCAGATAACTAAAATTATATGGTGGTTTTCCAAATCACATTATGTATACTTTCTAATGTTTTCCTAACCAAAGCAAAACCCCAAACCTCTGAGTTCTCTGGTGCTATTATTATCCTTACTTTTAAAATGAGAAAACTGAAAATCAATGATTTGACCAGGGTCTTACAGCTATTAAGTGTCTAAAGCAGGATTAAACTTTGACTTCCTTACAACAAGCCCAGTGGTCTATGCCCTATGGCACACTGTCTGAGATCACAAATTACAAAGTATGTATCTTAATTGATAGAGCAAATTTCCTCTCCAGGAAGTTTCTATGCCAGAATTATTCATTTATTCATTATTTTATCTATGTATCTACCTATGTACCTACATAATCAATCCATGTATATCTATCATCTCTCTCTCTCTCTCTCTCTCTCTCTCTCTCTCTTTCTCTCTCCATCTATCTATGCCTTCCATACTTGTAAGGGCTATTGATCAACATTTCTGCATGACTTGCTTAACCATGGAGGAGCCAGAATAGTTGGGGATTGAACATATGAATGTTTTGTATTATGCATTTGGTTCTGGTGGCTACCATAGTATTAAGTAGCAAGGAAGCATAAAGAGACAAATTATTTTATTACTGCATTTGAGTGGACAGTATTTAGACCCACAGACACAGAGAAAGCTTACTAGTGGGAGAAGGAAGGAGGGGAGATGTGCTTGCACATACAAGCAGTCTTTAGGCAATAACATGCCAGACCTGCAGTTCAACCACCTTGAACAATACTGTTTTGAATAACACTGTCCAAATCTCTTGTGCCTACTTTGCAATATGAGCAAGACCCCTGTTTTCCTACTGATCAGATAGCTTTGACCTCACTCTGTGAGTCTTGCTGAGGTGCCTCCCCCATTTCTGTATAGAGATATAGTTCCTGACTCTGTATACAGGCACGAGTCCCTGACATGCTCCCTGGATCCCCCTTATCATATTCAATCTTGGCATCTATCCCATCCCCTCCTTCCTGGCTTCCCTCTAAGAGTTTGTGTAGTCTGGCCCCATGAAACATTGCATTATCACTCAATCATCCAGTATCTACAAAAGTGGCTTCGTTGTGGCTCCATGACGAGGGTGGCCCCAAATATAGATTTGTTTTGACTATGAATCTCCTTCAATTTATCACACAAAAAAATAATTCTCCTACAGGAATGTACTTTCACTGCCAAGGTTTCCATGGCAAATGATTCCCTGCATTCAAATTGACTTGCACTGAGATGGTCTAATGAAGCTGCATTATTAAGTAATCTTCATTAATTTGGTTAGCCTTGTATTTAGAGGCAAGCAACAGGATGGGAAATGTAAATAAATGCATGTAACTTAAAAGAGTTCAATATTCTGAGGCTACTATGAGTTCTGAAGGCCATGTTCAATAAAAGATCAGGTTTCTTTTCTTTTTTTTTTTTTTAATATGGCATCCAGAATATTGCCCCTCCCCTCAGGGAAATAGTTCCATTCAGAAATCTCAGAAATCTGAAGTCACTGACAGAAACCAGGGAAACCTAAAGGACTGAGAGAAGCCAAAGACAAGAAGTTAAAAGAATAAATTATGGAGTTGGTTGGACTGCTGACCAGAAGACTCAAAGGTTAAATGAACACTGTGATGGGTTGCTGAGCTAGCCTAATGGCTATAAAAGTCAATTCCAATGGAGATCAAAGCACAGAAACACAAAAAAAAGGTTAGAGGGACAGAGGAGGCAAGATAGTAGCTAGCATTCAAAATTTGAAAAGGGGAGAGAAGCACAAGGGAGGGAGAATAGCACAGAAATCAGCAGGAACTGGAAAAATGGGAGGTGGCAAGACTCAGAAAGACTTGGAACTTTGTTTTCCAAAATATGTCATTTTCTGGCTATGTTTTCTAAGTGTACGTTATGCAAAGAACATCCTGGTTCTAAGTGAAAAAATGCAATTATCTGGACTTTTGAAAATATCTGGATGATTGGCAACATCGGGGTTAAAATTTTCTATGATTAAATTTGTCACTCTTCTTCAAGATGCTTGGCACTGTATAGGCATAGTCACTATTCTAACTTTCCTTTTTTTAATGTAGGAAGAAAGAATTCAGAGCTGAATGATAGAGAATGCATTGTTCTGACATCTGCAGATGTTATCTATAGCAGTAGTCTGTAACCTAGCTACATTCCATCAGTACCATTTAGAGATCTTTGGATATATTACAGTGTTTTTGATGTGTATTCTGTATGTATGTACCATATATATTTACAACTGGTAAATGCTACACATATATGCAAATGATAAATACATATTGCAATTTTTGGTTGAGGGTGTCTATATATGTCTTCAGAGAGATATTTGCAACTGGCAAATATGTATATATTTGTTTCATGTGTGTGTTCCATATATGTGTGAATACATATACATACATAGACACATACACCATACATACATACACATATATACATTTGCCTATTGCAAATACCACTCTGAAAACACAAGATGAATTTATTATTTGGCAGAGTTGCTCCCTATTTTTGAAAACAAAACCTTATTTTTAGTGGATTGTGAATGGATTTGAATATCTCTATTGAGAAGCTTGAATTTAAACCTCAGAGGGAAAAAAAAAACACCTGAAAACAAAACAACCTAATGCTTTCACTTTACGAGATATTAACTTATGGTAACTTGTATATAAGTCACTAAGTTGAACCTGCACAAATCCATGAGTAATTGAGAGTTGACTTTAGCTACATGTAGTTCAGTGATGAATTTAAATCATGTGAACTAGCTGTCTTGTACCAGATTCAAAATTCATGATGGGATACATCTGCTCATATTACTATTCATTAATTTTCAAGTCCCCTTCTAAATTTGCCCAGAATATGCCCTACTTTCTATTTTCTAGTAAAGAGGTTCTCTTTCATTTGAAATTGCTTTCATTTTGATCCTTATTTTTGGCTTGCCCCCTTCATGCCCTTCTTTATCTCTCTGCAAGCCTCACATTTTTCTTTTTAAACCTCACAGCTGTTTTCAGGTCATCCCTTGTATTACTTGCTGCATCTTTTAAAAATGACATAGGCTTATAGCACCATTTTGTGGACTGGAATTTCATTTGAGTGAATAGATTTTTTTCCCCTTCCTTATATCTTTTCCATTAAATGTATTTGTCTCAAGAAAGGTTTTTAAGGAATTGTTGATTTCAAACCATTTTAATCTCATTCTGTAACATGTCACAATCCTTGTTAGTACTAGGGCATGATTTTTATATGCCTGACCCTCACTGAACTTTCCAGTTGAATTTAATCTACCCACGGGTATTTATTCAAACGTTGGGCATGTTATTAATGTCTAGAATTCTACTTCCTGGATAGTTCATTTTCATGATGAAGCTTAACATAAAATCTCATTCTATTACTTGTTAATAGTTGGAAATCATTCCAACAAATTATTTATTGTTAAAATTTAAATATATAAGATTCCCTGAAAATCAATATTGTAAAGTTTTTGTAGCCATATTCCTTCATGCAAGCTTTAAAAAAATGCACCTTAATTTTACTTTGAAGGTGATGTTTTCCTTTTGTCATTGTAAACTATATTTTTCTTTTGTTTCATCCTAGTTCATTCAATTATCATGTAAACTATTTTTCCCAACAAAGAGTGATTTGATTTCTGAATTGCATCGTTAATATTCAAGGGTATCCATCTCTGATACTTCAAAATATTTATTAATATTTCTTAGGATTCTTTAAAAAAAGTCAAGGGGCGCCTAGGTGGCGCAGTGAGTAGAGCGTTGGCCCTGGAGTCAGAAGGACCTGAGTTCTGATCCAACCTCAGACACTTAACGCACAGACAAATAAAAAACCTAGCCATGTGACCTTGGACAAATTACTTAACCCCAATTGCCCTCTGAAAAAGCAAAAAAAAAGTCAAAGAATTCATTCTTTAATGTGCTTTTTAAAAATTTCCCTATCCTCAATCAATTTTTCTGCCATTTTTCAGTCATGACTTTGTGATACCATTTGAGGTTATCTTGGAAAAAATGCTTCAAAAGATTCCATTTCCTTCATCAGCTCATTTTAGAAATGAGAAACTGAGGCAACTAGAGTTCCCTGGGTCACACAGCTAGTAAATAATGGAGGCCAGATTTGAACACATGAACATGAATCTTCCTGACTCCAGATTTGGCGTTCTATATACTACACCACTTAGCTGCCTTCCTTAAGTTTACCATTCTCATTAAGAAAAGATATTCTCTTTTTCTCCAACTTTCATTTATTTTGAAGGACCTAATATTTAATTATTTTCCTATAGATTTGAGTTCTCTTTTATTGAAAGTTGTTTTAGCTGTGATCCATCCTATGGACTTGCTCCCATGAGCCCATTTCACTTCTAGACACATTGTTTTCATTATTGTACAGCAGTGTACAAATCCCACACCAAATATGGTATTCCATCTAGCTTTCTAATCATTTCTACCATAATCTTGTTCAGTGACTCAGTCACCATCTTCAAAGAATCTCATCTTTTTCTATCATGTCTCTGCCAGTGACATGTACAATAGCAACTGTCTGCTCTTCCATTGAAAAGTAAATCATCAACTTTTCATTTGATCTCTTTAACTTTACAAATAAATTACTTCCCTCCTTTTGACTAAAACTTTCTATAGAAATCTAACCTATCAGTTTTATTTCTCAAAATTTTATTGGTGAGATATGGATGGATTTAAGGTATAAAGTTATTTGGGTTATGCCTCTCTTAGAGAAAAATCAGCACTATACAAACAGTTCTTATCAAGAAGTATATAAATACATGGAAACTATTTCTCTTTACTTTTTTTTTTTTTACAAATGCTTTATTAATTTCTGGTTTACATCATTCATTTCCGCCAGATTGTGAGTTACAATTTTTTTCCTCTACCCACCACCCCAGGATAGCAGTCCCACAAGATATCCCCTCATCCAATCTGCTCTCTCCCATATCTTCTCCCATACCCCCTTGACCATTAGGGTGAGGTGAGTGTCTGTGCCCCAATGCCTGAACATCATGTCCCAATTACATGCAAAATAGTATTAATAATAGTATTTATATATATTTGAAACATTTAATTTTAAAACCTCGAATTTCAGATCCATTCCCTTCCTCCCTTGTCACCCATTCCCTCTGGGAAGATAAGCAATTCAGTATGTGTTGTACATGTATAGCTATGCAAAACATTACCATAGTAGATATATTGTAAAAGGCTGCTTATAATTCCCTCTCACTCATCCCACCCCCCAGCTGATCCATTCCCTACTTTGATCCTGTCCCTCTTCAAAAGTGGGTACTTCCAACCTCCCCTCCCCCCCAGAATACTCTCCCCTCCATCATCTCCCCTCTCATCCCCCTTCTCCCTACTCTCCAGCAGGGTGAGATATCCGATTTAGTATGAATGTCATTCTCTCCCTGAGCCAGATTCAATGAGAATAAGGTTTTGCCTTTTTGCCTTCCTGTTCTTCCCCTCCCCTGGAACCACTTCCCCTTGCTTCTTCTACATGAGATAGTTTACCCTACCCTGTCTCTCCCCATCTCCTCTTGCCACTTTCCTCTCTCACCTCATAACATCACCCCTTAAGTATCATCCCTTCCCAAGAAATTCAACCTATGCCCTCTATCCATGAATAACTGTGAACATATATACACACATTCACATATGTATTCATATGCCCATATACCCTTCTTCAATTATTTTCATACTGAGAAAGATTTCATCAGTCACTGTTATTGTTTTTCCATGTAGGAATATAAATAGGTCAACTTTGATAAGTTCCTTTTGATTTCCCTGATTACCTTCTCAGGCATCTCTTGCTTCTTGTGTCTGAATGTCACATTTTCTATCAAACTCTGGTTTTTTCCTCAAGAATGCTTGAAAGTCCTCTATTCCACTGAATGACCATATTTTCTCCTGAAACAAAATACTCAGTTTTGCTGGGTAGGTGACCCTTGGGTTCAGTCCCAGCTCTTTTGCCCTCTGAAATATCATATTCCATGCCCTTTGATCCCTCAGTGTAGAAGCTGCCAGGTCCTGTGCTATTCTAATTGTGTTTCCACAATACTGAAATTGTTTCTTCCTGGCTGCTTGTAGTATTTTCTCCTTGATCTTGGAATTCTGGGACCTGGCTATAATATTCCTGGGAGTTTTATTTTTGGGATATTTTTCAGGAGGTGATCTGTGGATTCTTTCAACCTCTATTTTGCCCTCTGGGTGTAAAACATCAGGACAATTTTCCTTGAGAATTTCTTGAAGGATGATTTCTAGGTTCTTTCTTTGATCATGGCTTTCTGGTAGTCTAATAATTTTTAAATTATCTCTCCTGGATCTATTTGCCAGGTCAGTGGTTTTCCTCCACTTCTCTTATCCTCTATGGCCTGTAACCTGCTCATATTTTCCTTTGGGGCTTTTGGAGCAGGATTTCTGACCTTACAGTCCTCCTCCTGTTCCCTGATTAGATCCTCTTTGCCCCCACAATAGGAGTCTAATGTTGCATTTTTCTGTTTATTTTGTTTCTTTTCCCCAGGCATGTTGCCACTTAATTACTTGACTTTTGGGCTTGTTGCCACAGTAGGACTCTGCCACCAGACAGGAGAGCTTCTGTCCCTAATGTTGGGGTCTTCACAACTTCTGGTTCTGCTAAGTTGGATACCCACCCCAGACCTCTCCCTGATCACAATCCAGATCCAAGCAGGTTAAATCAAGATCGATTAACCTCCAAGACTGACTGCTGGATCTCCCTACAATTTGCAGGCCAGGAGCTGATGCTGCCACTGGAGCTGCAAAATGTCCAGTGTGCTGTGAATACTCAGTGGCTTCTAGCCCCCAGGGGAGGAAGCCAACGAGTTGCCCAAATACTGGTCCTAAAGTCCATAGGGCACTAACCTCTTACTTTGTCCTAGGCATGTCTGTGTTGATAATTCAGAAATCACCACAGCTGCTGGTGTTCTGGGGTCCCTCCACCCAGCTGCTGGCCCAGCTGCCCTGGGGCTAAAACCTCAGCTCATGTGGACCTGGGCCCAGCTCTCCAAGTGCTTGGCTGTCTGCTCCCAGAGCTCTGCGCTGGCCCTCCCTGCAGGCCTGCTGGGCTGTCCTCAGTGGGAGGTTAGCTTCTCTGTGTTGTTCTGTGGGTGCTGGGGTTCTAGAACTTGTTCAGAGTTCCCTTTTACATAGTTTGGAAGTGGTGTGGGGCAGAGCACCTTGGAAATGCTGTTTCTACTCCACCATCTTGGCTCCGCCCCCCTCTCTTTACTTTTTTGTCATAAAATAGGTTACAGATTCTTTTGTACTTTTCATTATCCACAGGTTTAAACTCAAACAATTACTTCTTGGAAAAGAAAGGAAGTCTGATTTACAAATCTATCAATGACTATTTTTAACTGGCCCTGAAAATTGAATGAAGTCTGAAAATCAATGCTGGTGATCTCTAAATTGAAAAAAAGAGAAGTCATAATAAGCAAGAAGAAAAGATGGTGATATTGGCCAAATTTCCCATTCCTTTTGACTCTTTTTTTAAATAGTGTGGCATTGTGATTATCTTCCCTTCATACCATCTAGAATACTAATCCTATAATTAACAAACCATTTAATTTTTGGCCTCTTCACCTATTGCTCCTTTCATCTTTTCACACTCTTATGACGGGCTTCCTTCATGTGACATTTCCTTTCTTACAACCATCTGTAGTTCCTGCTGCACTCTGTTCTCTTTACCCTCCTCCCCTCCCCACATATCCTGATCCTAAAGTGGGGGAGATGGAATGCTTCTGATACCCTCTGTCCTTACCAATGTCCCCCCATCAAGATAATTCTATCCAAATTATTCCTCAATTCAAATCAATAGTAATCTACAAGTTCCTAAGTAATTTTCTTTCATTCCTCAAGGATTTCAATACTTTATGCATCATCTTCCTTTCCCCATTCCCTCCTATACCTCTAGTATACTATATCAGCATCCATATTATCTCCTCAAATATCTTGACTTTCAAATTCCTTAATCTATTCAACTCTCTTGAGCTATTGATCCATTCCACCTCAGATACAAAGAGAAATGATAATACCCTTCCCATCATCCGCAAGTCTTTTCATAATCAAAAACTCTGGAATACTATAGCAGATTATAATTTCCAATCATTCAGCTTCTCACTTAAACTTATCTCACCTAAATGTATTTTTTACTGTGATCTCCAATTTCAACATCCCTTCATCCATCCAAGATTTTTACTTCTAAATTCACTTTTCTCCCTAACACTATTACTCATTTTGAAATTTCAATTTTTCCCCTTCCTAAGCTCAACTCTAGAGCTAACCACTTTGACTATACACTCTCCTCCACTCTGAAATTTCTTGGGTCCTCATTATATCTACATCTCTACTTTGCCCCATCCCTCAACTTGATTCCTTTTGCTATCTGCCTCTTCTGTTCATACTCATCAGTTGTGGACTACAATTTAAGGAAATTACATAAGTTAAATGACTGGTACCTGTAGAATATATGTTATGTAATCTTAAATGGACTCTTTAAAGAACAATAATTTTATTCTTCCAAAATTTTTACTCTTTCTCACTCCTAAAGAAATAGTTTAAAAAAAAAACCCTTTTTCTGTCAAGCTTTCCACATAACTCCTTCTCTCCAACGCTTTCAGCTAGTAACCTTTTCATGCTTTATTGCAAAAATAAAGACCATTCACTTGTAGTTCCCTCTTCTCCCTCTCACTTTACCTTCCTAATTTTGCTTCCTTTCTTCATTCACTTTCTTCCAATATTGTCTAGAAAAGATTTACCCTACAGTCACTAACACCAATCCTCTCTCCATCTCTAGAACCTTATAAATCCTATTTATAGGTTCCTTCCCTGATGCCAAGAAAAACTTGTAAGTGTCCTATACCTTACAAAACCCTCAGAATACCCTCTCTTTCCTTTCAATCTGTTATCCTACATCTCTGCTCCTATTTACAGATAACCTTTTAGAAAATCCTGTCCAAATTTCCTCACCTCTCACCTTACCCTCAATCCTTTGCAATCTGTCTTCTTACTTCATCACTCAACTGAAACTCCTTTCGCTCCAAAATTGCCAGTAACCTCTTAATTACCAGAACTAATGACCCCATCTTAATTCTCATCCCTCTTGGCTTTTCTGTAACATTTGAATATCTGTAGCACTGGATAGTCTCTCCTTTCTGCTTTTTTGACATTGCTTTCACTTGGTTCTCTCCTCCTCCTCTGTTCCTTCTTGATACTTTTTGGTGGTTCATCATCCATATCACTCCCCTAATGATAAGTATACTTCAAGGCTATATCCTAGTTTCTTTCCTCTTCTTTTTACAATCTGTCATTTGCTGACATCCCCATGGTTATGAACTCTATGTAGATGACACATGTCTCTTTCCTAACCTTCTGTCATATTGCACATTTAAAACTTAATTTTTCTATGTATCTGAAATTCAGCATATCTAAAACTTAACTCATCTTCCCCCCCACCTCTACTTCAAATTTCCTTATTTCTGCCAAGGATGTTACCACCCTTTATCCCAGGTCTGCAGCATTCTTATTCTACTTGATTTTTCACTCCATTTCACTCCCACATCCCATCAATTACCAGATCTTGTCATTTCTATCTTCACATTTCTTGTATTTAATCCAATCTCTCTATTCACGTGACCATAACACTATGTTAATACACTATATTTTTTTCCTGAACTGTAACAGTAGCATCCTAATTTCTCTCCAAGACTCATCTCTCTAAATTTAATTCCACCTTCTACACAATTACTAAAGTGCTTTTCTTAAACCCCAAATTTGACCATACCATGTTAAAGCTTGCCAAGCACTATCTCATCATGTTAACACATATTTATTAAGTACTTGTAACACTCCAGATACTGTATGAAGCACTGGGAATACAAATATAATTTATAAGATTGTGTCTGCCTTCAAAGAGCATACCTTTTAATTTTTGAAAGCAACACATTACAAGAAGATGAACAGTGAGGAATGGAAGGTGGGAATTGTCTACCCAGAAGGCATTGTGTAGAAAGAAGTCAAAAGAAGCAAAGTGGAGGCCAGAGAGGAATGAAAAAATCAGTATAGTTGCCCTGGCCCTTTCTTTAAAATGGAGTTTTGGAGAGGTATGGACAAATCAGAAGAAGAAGTAATTTGGATTTTTTTAGGTGATAAAGCCTTGTGCATAGAGACATTTTCTAGAGTAAGAAGGCTGCTAGGGAGGAATATGGGGAGACATCTAGAGAATCCTTCATTTTGTTTCCAAGACTAGGAAGTGAAGGTGACCAGGGATATGAAATGATCAACCCATAATTAAAGTATTGTGTTCAATGTGAGGTGCCACATTTTAAGTAGGACATTAACAAGTTGGAAAATTAAAAAGTGATCAGAAAATGGTGATCAGATGACAAATAACCTTGAGAGCACTGAAGTTGGAGACCTAGTACCTGAGTTCAGATCCTGGTTCTGCTACTTTCTACATTTCTGACATTGGACAAATCACTTAACTTCCCTAGTCTTTTGTTTCTGAGTTGAACTTGGAGATCTTTTAGATCTCTACCAACTCTAAATATACTATCTTACAGATGGGGAATAATTTGAAAAAAAACTGGGGATGTTTAATTTAGGAAAGAAAAGCCATAGAAGACTTATCAGAGTTGTTTTCTAGTATTTGTCATTCATTCAGTCAAAGGGCATTTGTTAAGTGTCTACACATGAAGCCCTGCTGTCTGGAAGATCTGACTTGTACTTCCTGAATGCAGAGGAGGAAAACTGAGCTAATGTGTGAAAGTTGCAAGGGAGGTGATTTAAGCTTATTTCAAGGAAAGGCTTTCTAATTATTAGAGCTGTATGAAAGTGAAATGGGTGCCTCAGAAGGTTGTGAGCTCACCTTCCCTATATGATTTTAAGCAAAGACTTCAAGACCACTTGTTGGGATTGTTGGAAAGGGTATTCTTAACCATATATGGGTTGGACTATAGGACCTCTGGGATTCTGAAATTTGTAGCCAATTTTCTTTACTTTTTGATTTATTTATTTTCAGTTTTCAACATTCACTTCCATAAGTTTTAAATTATTTCCCCCTCCCTCTACCCTTCTTTCCCAAGATAGCATGCAATCTGATATAGGTTCTACATATACATTCCTATTAAACACATTTTCACATTAGTCATGTTGCATAGAAGAATTATAACAAATGGGAGAAACCATGAGAAAGAAAAGAAAGCAAAGCAAAATAAACCAAAAAAGAAAATAGTCTGTTTCACCTTGCACTCTGACTCCATATTTCTTTCTCTGGATGTGAATGACATTTACCATCATGAGTACTTTGGAATTATTTTAGGCTTTTGCATTGCTGAGAAGGTCTAAGTCTATCAGAATCAGTCATCTCATGCTATGTTTCTGTGAACAATGTTCTCCTGGTTTTGCTCACTGAAGTCTGCCTGCTCATCACTTCTTATAGCACAATAGTATTACATTACATTCATATACCACAACTTGTTCAACCATTCCCCAATTGATGGGCATTTTCTCAATTTCCAGTTCTTGGTTACCACAAAATGTCTGCTATAAATATTTTTGTACATGTGGGTTCTTTTCCCGTTCTTATGATCTCTTTGGGATACATTCCTAGAAGGGGTATTACTAGGTCAAATGATATGTGCATTTTTATAGTCCCTTGGGCATAGTTCCAAATTGCAGTCCAGAATGGTTGGATCAGCTCACAGCTCCACCAACAATGAATTGGTGTTCCAACTTTTCCACATCCTCTCCAATACTTATCACTTTCCTGTTTTGCCATGTGAGCTAACCTAATAGGTACGGTGTGGTACCTCAGAGTTGTTTTGGTTTGTATCTCTCTAATTAGTAGTGATTTAGAGCATTTTTTTTTCATATGACTACAGGTAACTTTAATTTCTTTTTTTTTTTTTTTAGGGTAAAGGCAGGGCAATTGGGGTTAAGTGATTTGCCCAAGGTCACATGGCTAGTAATTATAAAGTGTCAAATTTGAACTCAGGTCCTCCTGACTCTAGGGCTGGTGCTCTACTCACTGTGCTATGTAGCTACTCCATAACTTTAATTTCTTCCTCTGAAAATTGCCTCTTCATATAGTTTGACCATTTATCAAATGAGTAATGACTTGTATCCTTGTAAATTTGACTCAGTTCTCTATAAATTTTAGAAAATAGGCCTTTATCAGGAAGTAGTTGTAAAAATTCTTTCCCAGTTTTCTACATCCCTCTTAATCTTGGTTGTATTGGCTTTGTTTGTGCAGAAACTTTCCAATTTAATATAATCAAAATTATCCATTTTGCATTTCATAATGTTCTCTATCTTTTGTTTGGTCATAAATACCTCCATTCTCCGTAAATCTGACAGCTAAACCTTTCCTTGTTCCCCTAATTTGTTTATACTATCAGTCTTTATACATAAATCATGTACCCATTTAGACTTTATTTTGGTATACGGTGTTAGATGTTGGTCTGTGACTAGTTTCTGCCATACTATATTCCAGTTTTCCCAACAGTTTTTTTTTTCAGATTGTAAGTTCTTATCCCAGAAACTGGGGTCTTTGGGTTTATCAAACATTGTTGTGTTGTGTACTTAACCTATTACTCTGATCTATTCTATTTCTTAGCCAGTACCAATTAGCTTTGATGATTGCTGATTTATAATATAATTTAAGATATGGTACAGTTAGTCTGCCTTCTCTAGCATTTCTTTTCATTAATTTCTTTGATATTCTGAACTTTTTGTTCTTTCAGATGAATTTTGATAGTATTTTTTCTACCTCTATAAAATGATTTTGTGGTAGTTTGATGGGTATGGCATTGAATGAGTAAATTAATTTAGGTAGAATTGTCATTTTTATTATATTAGCTTGGCCTACCTGTGAGCATTTTATGTTTTCTAATTATTTAGATCTGACTTTATTTGTGTGAAAAGCATTTTGTAATTGAGTTCATGTAGTTCCTGGACTTGTTTGGGCAAGTAGACTCCTAAATATTTTGTAATGTCTACAGTAACTTCAAATGGAATTTCTTTTTCTATCTCTTGGAGCTGAGCTTTGTTAGTAATATTTAGGAATGCCGATTATTTCTGTGTGTTTATTAATATCCTGGAACTTTGATAAAGTTGTTAATTATTTCAAGTATTTTTTACTTGATCCTCTAGAATTCTCTAAGTATATCATCATATCTTCTGCAAAAGTTTTGATTTAATTTCTTCTTTGACTATTCTTTTTTTTAAGCAAAGGCTTTATTAACTTCTGTTTTACATAATTAATTTCCACCAGATTTTGAGTTACAATTTTTTCCCCATTTTGCCCCTACCCACCATCCCAGAATAGCAGTACCACAATATATCACTTCCTCTAATCTGCTCTCTCCCATATCTTCTCCCATACCCCCTTCGACTTTACCATTAGAGCAAGGTGAATCTCTGTACCCCAATGCCTGCACATCTTATCTCCCAATTACATGCTTTCAGATCCATTCCCTTCCTCCCTTGTCACCCATTCCCTCTGGGAAGATAAGCAATTCAGTATGTGTTGTACATGTATAGCTATGCAAAACATTACCACAATAGATATATTGTAAAAGGCTGCTTATAATTCCCTCTCACCCATCCCACCCCCCAGCTGATCCATTCCCTACTTTGATCCTGTCCCTCTTCAAAAGTGGGTACTTCCAACCTCCCCTCCCCCCAGAATGCCCTCCCCTCCATCATCTCCCCTCTCATCCCCCTTTCCCCTACTCTCCAGCAGGGTGAGATATCCCATTTAGTATGTATGTCATTCTCTCCCTGAGCCAGATTCAATGAGAATAAGGTTTTGCCTTTTTGCCTTCCTGTTCTTCCCCTCCCCTGGAACCACTTCCCCTTGCTTCTTCTACATGAGATAGTTTACCCTACCCTGTCTCTCCCCATCTCCTATTGCCACTTTCCTCTCTCACCTCATAATTTCACCCCTTAAGTATCATCCCTTCCCAACAATTTCAACCTATGCCCTCTATCCATGAATAACTATAAACATATATACACACATTCACATATGTATTCATATGACCATACACCCTTCTTCCATTATTTTCATACTGAGAAAGGTTTCATCAGTCACAGTTATTGTTTTTCCATGTAGGAATGTAAATAGGTCAACTTTGATAAGTTCCTTTTGATTTCTTTTCCCCGATTACCTTCTCAGGCATCTCTTGCTTCTTGTGTCTGAATGTCACATTTTCTATTCAACTTTGGTGTTTTCCTCAAGAATGCTTGAAAGTCCTCTATTCCACTGAATGACCATATTTTCTCCTGAAACAAAATACTCAGTTTTGCTGGGTAGGTGACCCTTGGGTTCATTCCCAGCTCTTTTGCCCTTTGGAATATCATATTCCATGCCCTTTGATCCCTCAGTATAGAAGCTGCCAGGTCCTGTGCTATTCTAATTGTGTTTCCACAATACTGAAATTGTTTCTTCCTGGTTGCTTGTAGTATTTTCTCCTTGATCTTGGAATTCTGGGACCTGGCTATAATATTCCTGGGAGTTTTTTGGGATATTTTTCAGGAGGTGATCTGTGGATTTTTTCAACCTCTATTTTGCCCTCTGGATCTAAAACATCAGGGCAATTTTCCTTGAGAATTTCTTGAGGGGTGATTTCTAGGTTCTTTCTTTGATCATGGCTTTCAGGTAGTCCAATAATTTTTAAATTATCTCTCCTGGATCTATTTTCCAGGTCAATGGTTTTTCCTATGAGATATTTCACATTGCCTTCTATTCTTTCATTTGTTTGGATCTGTTTAATAGTATCTTGATTTCTCATAAAGTCACTAGCTTCCATTTGCTCCAGTCTAACTCAGAAGGAATGAATCACCTCAGTGAGCTTTTGAGATTATTTTTCCATCTGGCAAATTCAGCTTTTTAAGGCATTCTTCTCCTCATTGCTCTTTTGGGCCTCCTTTAACATTTGAGTTAGTCTATTTTTTAAGGTGTTGTTTTACTCAGTCAGGCTGTTGACCCTCTTTTCATACTTTTCCTGCATCCTTCTCATTTCTCTTCCCAATTTTTCCTCCACTTCTCTTATTTGATTTTTAAAGTCCCTCTTAAGGTCCTCTATGGCCTGTAACCTGCTCATATTTTCCTTTGGGGCTTTTGGAGCAGGATTTCTGACCTCACAGGCCTCTGACTGTTCAATGCTTAGATCCTCTTTGGCCCCCAATTAGGAGTGTAATGTTTCATTTTTCTGCTTATTTTGTTTCTTTTGCCTAGGCATGTTGCCACTTAATTACTTGACTTTTGGGCTAGTTGCCATGGTAGGACTCTGCCACCAGACAGGGGATCTTCCATCCTGAACGTGTGGGGTCTTCACAACTTCCGTTTCTGGCAAGCTGGATACCTACCCCAAGAACCTCCACCCCAGACCACAAACCAGATCCAGGGAAGTTAAAGCAAAAGTGATTACCCCCCAAGACTAATCGCTGGATCTCCCTACAGTTCGCAGGCCAGGAGCTGGAGCTGCCACTGAAAACTGCAAAATGGCGTGTCTCCTCAGGGGCTTCTAGCCCCCAGGGGAGGAAGCTGACGCATTCCCCAAATACTGGTCCCAAAGTCCATAGGGCACTAACCTCTCATTTTTTCCTACGCATGTCTGTGTTGATAATTCTGGACTCACCACAGCTGGGGTCCCTCCAGCCAGCTGCTGGCCCGGGCTGCCCTGGGGCTAAAACCTCGGCTCATGTGGACCTGGGCTCTGCTCTCCACAAGCTATGCTGCCAGCTCCGAGAGTGCTGCGCTGGTCCTTCCTTCAGGGATGCTGGGCTGTCCTCAGTGGGAGGTTAGCTTCTCTGTGTCGTTCTGTGGGTGCTGGGGCTCCAGAAGTTGTTCAGAGTCCCCTTGTCCATAGTTTGGACGTGATCTGGCGGGAGAGTGCCTCGGACGTGCTGTTTCTACTCGGCCATCTTGATTCTGCCCCCCTTCTTTGACTATTCTAATCCCTTCAATTTCTTTTTCTTCTCCAGTTGCTAAAGCTAACATTTCTAGTACCATATTGAACAACAGATGTCATAATGGACATACTTGTTTCACCCATATCTTGTTGGAAATGTATCTTGCTTATCTCCATTACATGTAATGATTGTTGCAGGTTTTAGGTAGGTGCTACTTATCGTTTTAATGAAGACTCCATGTATCCCCATGCTCTCTAGTGTTTTAATTAGGAATGGGTGTTGTATGTTATCAAAATCTTTTTTCTGCTTCTATTGAGATAATCATATGGTTTCTGTTCAGTTTGTTGTTAATATATTCAATTACGCTAATAGCTTTCCTAATATTGAACCAGTCATGCATTCCTAGTATAAATCTTATCTGATCAAAGTGCATTATTTTATAATCTATTGTAATCTTTTTGAAAAAAAATTTATTTAAAATTTTTGAATCTATATTCATTAGGGAAATTTATTCTTTTTCTTTTTTTTGGCTCTTCTTGGTTTAGGTATCAGTACCATATTTGTATCATAAAAAGAATTTGGTAGGAATTCTCCCTTGCTAATTTTCCCAAATAATCTAGATAGTATTAGAATTAGTTGTTCTTTAAATGTTTGATAGAGGGCAGAGCCAAGATGGCAGAGTAAAAGCACAAACTTGGCATCGACCTCAATTTCAACCATCTCTAATACCTGTAAAAAAAAGAATATGAACAAATTTTAAAGCTAAAGAACACACAAAGAAACAGAGAGAAACAAATCTCCTGCTGAAGGCAGCCTGGCAGGCCAACAGGAAAGATCTAATACAGTGTGCTGGAAGCTGAACACAGTCACCAGTGGGCAGTGATTCTGCCCCCAGGGTGGCCTCAACCAGCCCAGATTGGCCAGAGCAGGAAAGTGAAACACCATCAGCTGTGGTGGTTTCCAGACTCCTCAGGCCATAAACACCAAAGAGAAAATTGAAAGGCCAGTCGGGAACTGTGTTTAAAGGGTGAAGGAATAGCAGGGTCTGGCCCCTGACCCCAGGATAAGAAGTGGTGGGAGGTGCAGTGGTGCCACATGGCTGCTTTCAGAGCTCCTGGCCTATAGATAATAGGAAGACCAAGTGACCAGTTTGGAAGGCAATCACTCTTGCTTTGACCTGTCTGTATCTGGATTGTGGTCTTGGGGGTGGTCCAGGGTGTGTGGCCAGTGAGCCAGAGCTTGTAGAGGCTGTAGAGAGTGCTCATCTTAAAAAACCCCAGCAATTTGGGACAAAGTGCTCTCCATTCTATAAGCAAAGTTCCACTGTGGCAAAGAGCTCAAAAGTCAAGTAACTGGAAAGATGAGGAAGCATAATCAGATGATACAATCTTTTTTAAGGGACAAAAAGGAACAAAGCATGGATCTGGAGGAGGATAATGAAGTCAGAACTCCTGCATTAAAAGCTTCCAAGGAAAATATGAATTGGTCACAGGTCATGAAGGAACTCAAGAAGGGTTTTGAAAATCAAGTAAGAGCACTGAGCACAGGAAAAACTGTGAAGAGAAATGAGAATGATGCAAGAAAATCATGAAAAGCAAGTCAACACACTGCTAAAAAAACCCAAAAATATTCTGAATAAAATATCACCTTAAAAAGTAGACTAACTCAAACGGCAGAAAAGGTCCAAAAAGCCAATGAGGAGAAAAATGCCTTAAAAAAGCCAAATTTGCCAGATGGAAAAGGAATTTAAAAAAATCACTGAAGAGAATAATTCCTTCAAAACTAGATTGGAGTAATTGGAAGCTAATGACTTTATGAGAAACAAATCCAAACAAATGAAAAAATAGAAGGCAATGTGAAATATCATTGGAAAAACCAGTAACCTGGAAAATATATCTAGGAGAGATAATTTAAAAATTATTGGAGTACCTGAAAGCCATGATCCAAAAAAGAACCTAGAAATCATACTTCAAGAAATGCTCCAGGAAAATTGCTCTGATGTTGTAGAGCCAAAGGGCAAAATAGAAATTGAAAGAATTCACTGATTACCTCTTGAAAAAGATCCCAAAAAGAAAACTCCTAGGAATATTATAACCAAATTCCAAAGTTCCCAAGTCAAGGAGAATATACTGCAAGCTGTCAGGAAGAAACAGTTTGAATATTGGAGAAACACAATGAGGATAACAGAAGACCTAGCAGCTTCTACCTTAAGGGATCAAAGGGCTTGGGATATGATATTCCAGAGGTCAAAGGAGCTAGGATTAAAACCAAGAATCACCTACCCAGAAAAACTGCGTATAATGCTTCAGGGGAAAAGATGGTCATTCAATTAAATAGAGGACTTTTAGGCATTCTTAATGAAAAAAACTAGAGCTGAAAAGAAAATTTGGCTTTCAATTATAAGAAGCAAGAGAAGCATGAGAAGGTAAACAGGAAAAAGAAATCATAAGGAACTAATTAAAGCTGAACTATTTACATTCCTACATGGAAAAACAATAATTGTAATTCATGAGACTTTTCTCAATATGAGGATAGTTGAAGGGAATATATATTTATATATGTATAGATACATATATATGCATATATAGGAGGCTGTATTGTGTATAAATATATATGTAAGTGTATATATAGACAGAGCACAGGATGAGTTGAATATGAAGGAGTGATATCTTAAAAATAAAATTAAGAGGTGAGAGAGGAATATATTGGGAGAAATAAAAAGGAAGAGATAGATTACGGTATACTATCTCATATAAAAGAGGCAAGAGAACAGTGTTACAATGGAGGGGAAGAGCAGGAAGGTAAAAGGGAACGTGTCAACCTTACTCTCATTGAATTTGGCATAAGGAGGGAATATCATACACATTCAATTGGGTATCTTACCCTGTAGGAAAACAGGAGGGAAAGGGATAAGAAGTGGGGGGGGTGATAAAAGGAAGTGCAGATTGAGGGAGGGGGTAGTTAGAAAAAAAACACTTTTGAAAAGGTATAGGGTCAAAGCAGAAAATAGAATAAGTGGGGGGTGGTATAGAATGGAGGGCAATATAGTTATTCTTTCACAATATAGTTACTATGGATATGATTTATGTAACTACACATGTACAACCTATGTTGAAATGCTTGTCTTCCCAGTGGGGTGGTTGAGATGGGAAGAAAGGAAAGATTTTGGAACTCAGTTTCAAAAAACAAATGTTAATGCATGTTACATGCAATTGGGAGATAAGATATACAAGCACTAGAGTATGGAAATCCATATTGCCCTTTTAGAAATTTAGGGGGTGTGGGTGGGGGAAGATATAAGAGAGAAGAGAATAGGGGAAGGTGTATTCAGTAGGCTCGCTATTCTGGGGTAGGGGTAGGGGAGAGATGGAGAGAAATCTGTAACTCAAAATCTTATGGAAATGAATGTTGAAAACTAAAAATAAATAAATAAATTGGAAAAAAAGAGTAAAAAAAGTGATTGATAGAATTTGCTTATAAATCCATCTGTACCTGGAGAGTTTTTCCAAGGAAGCTCATTCATGGCTTTTTCGATTTCTTTTTATGAGATGGGTTATTTAAGTATTTTACTTCCTCTTCTGTTAATCTGGATAGTTTATATTTTTGTAAATATTCATCCCTTTCAATAAAATTGTCAAATTTATGGGCATACAATTAGGCAAAATAATTCCTAATTATTATTTTAATTTCCTCTTCATTGGTGGTGAATCACCCTTTTCATTTTTGATACTGGTAATTTGGTTCTTTCTTTCTTTTTTTAATCAAATCAATCAAAAGTTCTTCAATTTTATCATTTTTTCATAAAACCAATTCTTAGTTTTATTTATTAGTACAATAGTTTTCTTAATTTTGATGTTATTTATCTCTCCTTTGGTTTTTAAGTTGGTATTTAGTTGAAAATTTTAAAGTTGTGTGTATGGCATATACCAGTAAAAGGTATATTTCTTTCTGTCCTCTATATCTGAATACCCCTGTTGGTGCCATCCTTTCCAATGAGGAAGTTTTCCCTACCATTTTACTGCTTCTACTACTACTTTACCAGGGAACCTCCAATCCTGCAAACTTTGATCTTTTGGATAGGTACTCATTCACTTCACACATAGGCAAGATTTTCCACTATTTAGCTGGCTGTGGTTTATTCTCTACACCAGCTATTTAATTATGTCCAAATAGGAAGAAAGAGAGCTAGTGTATTTCAGTTTCTATTAGCTAAGCTTTGGGCATCTTTTTTTTTCCTAATGAAAGGGATCTGGCATAATCTCCTAATAATTAGAACTCCTTTCCTACCATCCCTGGAGTGCTTCAGTTTTCCTCAAGTGCAGTGAATTTGTATCCTCTCTGTCTTTGGTTGCCAACACAGACAGAAACTGTCATAAAATGAACTGGGGTTTCTGCTAGTACACTAATGGGAAGATGGGAAATTTAATACCCTCTATAATCTTCAAAACTCAAGTGTTCTCTTTGGCCAAATTTGAGAATGGGCAGCAAAGAGACCTGACCAAGGCCGTATTCAAGACTACTCCTTTTCCTCTTCAGGTAGTACATCTTTAGGAATATGCCAGAAAGCTAACCTTGCTACAATGTTATCTCATTTGCTCCACATAATAGCTTTTTGAGGTAGATTCTATTGTCTCTCTTCCTTTTTAGAGCCTACAGGGTTCATTTTCCCTTCACTATTTATAACTGACTTGTTTAGGGTATATCACACATTCCCTTGTCTTCTTCTTTCCCTTTCCTCTTTTATGCATCCTGCTATTATGTATTTTATTCTCACAAAATATTGATTCATCTGTACTCTAGGTTTTGTGAGGGATAGACTATGTTTTTTCCTCCACCATCAATTCATCTATTCAAATTGCATTTTTATATTTATCTCTTTCTACTTTTAGAAAGATATTTCTTAATGATCCCTCTGATGTAATTTTGTTGTTGTTGTAGTTGTTTAATCCTATAAGTATCTTTCTTGTTCTAGTTTTTTTTTTATCCTTTTTTTGACTAATTTATTTAATTACTTTTGGATTCTTTGTTTATTTTTATTTACATTAAACTTTGTTTATTCACCTTTCTTGTGTTTCTTTTATCTGGAATGTTTAGAAAAGAATGATTTACTCATTTTTAGAGCATACTTTAATGTTCTATTTTATTCAATGTTCATCTTAATCCATTGATTATTAGGCTCAAGTTTTCAGAGTATGTCACCTTGAGTTGTATCTTGAGTTGGTTTGTTCTTTAGAACATATTATACTCCTCTGTTTTCTGGTGATTTCAAAATAGTCTGTGTTATTCAATTATTTCATTTATATTTATATTTGAAGGTATTTATCCTGTTTTATTGCAGATTTTTTTTGGCATTGGAATTCTAAATTTAACTACTATATGCCTTGGAGATTTCAGGATAATTTTTTTTTCTTTTTTTATTCAGGGGATGATCTATGAATCTTTGTCATTAGTAAATCTTGGAATTTTGACCTACCATGACATCTCAGTTGCTCTTTGTATCTTCTTTTAATTTACTTTATGCCTATTCTGTTTGTTTCTTGGATATAGCTCTTTGTGTTTCTGTTTTCTCTCTATTAGAATATAAAGTCCTTGAGAACAGGGATTATTTTCACTTTTCCTTTTATACCTAGTACTTAGCACAAACTTGAAGCACAAATCTAACATATATTTGATGATTAAAAGCAAAAAATGTATTTCCTAAATTTGATCCAGTTTATAATCTGCTCCTGTATAGTTTGTCACTTATCTCACTGCCTACCTTCTGCTCTTGTCCAAGATGATACATACATACATTTATATATGCATGCATATATATGTATTACATACATACATGTATATATTTATGCAGATATGTATGTATGTATGTATGTATCATCTTGGACAAGAGCAGAAGGCAGGCAGTATATAGGAAATCTAGCCCAAGACATTTATTCACTCATCCCCCACCCCTAGAACAGGTGTCACTAAAAGACTTTTTTATCCTATTTTTTCATTTAAAAAGCATTTATGTTGTCTCCCTCTCACCCACTCTCATTAAAAAAAAAAAGAAAAACAAAATCCTTGCATTGTTGAAGCTGTAAAAATTCCTGTATCAGTCATATCCAAAAATGCATGGTCCATTATGCTTCTTAAATATATCCCCTCTCTGGCAGGAGGTAGGAAGCATAGTTCATCACCAGTCTCTGGAATTAGAATTGGTCACAGTATCTGAGATCTTAAGTCTTTCAGAGTTGTCTTTACGATGTTGTTATAATATGTTGTTCTGTTGTTTTTTTCCACTTCACTCAGCATTAGGTCATACAATTTTTCTAGGCTTTTCTGAATTTATCCCTTTTGTCATTTCTTACAGTACAATAGGTTTTATTACATTCAGATACATTTAGTTTAATTTATAATTGAGTGACAGTAAATTTTCTTAAGAAGGCTTCTGCAATTAACAAAAGTAACAAAATATTATTTGTATAAATTAAAACTTGGAGAATCTCTTCTTCAATAAGAAATCCCTCTTCTCTTCAGTCTGAGAGGACCAGAGATTTCTTCCACAACATCAGCAAGTATTAGTTTAGTATTTGTCTCCAACTTTAGCCTCAGTTAGTGTGAATATTCAACAGAAGTTTAAACAAAGTTGCCACTCTGTTTACATCTAATTGAAATTTTGAAAAATTTTCATGTATCCATGGGAGACACTTTAAAAAAGAGTTTTTAGAATTATTCTGAAGTATAGAACTTTATGACCCATAAAGTATAAAGATTTACTCGTATAAGGGATTATACTAGGCATTCCTGGTTCTCTTAACATGGAAGCACTGAATCTTGTGTTTTCCTACTTCATGGGATGCTTGCCATCTCCTTTGATTGGCTTGTAGCCACTACAGGATTTATCTTTAGCATTTAGAACTCTCCAGACAAATAAAATTTCACTTTTTTCTTCTGCTCAGAAGGTGAAGATCATAGTATACTACAACATAGGCTCCATGAAGTGAACAAGAAAAGGGACTACTTCCCTGTTCCTTTTACCCCAGCTTCAAAATATTGGCCTGGGATGGGAGCAATATTTGAAACTCTTAATCACTTTCTCCTAGATACTCTTTCTTCCACAGGTTTCTGTATATCGCTCTAGCTTGTTTCTCCTACTACCTGTCGGGCAACTTTAAATCCTCCTTTGTTGGTTCACCATCCTTATCCCTTTCCCTAAATGTTTGGAGTAGTCTAGTCTACTAGAGTAGCTCTAGTCTTTTTCTTGAGCTCTAGTTTCATATCATCAACTGCCTGTTGGATATTTTAAACTGGATATAGCGTAGTCATCTTAAAATCAACACATCCAAAACAGAATTCATTGACTTTAACCTTAATGACCACTCCTTTTACAACCTTCCCTGTTACTGCTAAAGACATCACCATTCTTTTCAAGTAAAGAGATTTGTAACTTCATTCTCATCCTCGATACCTCACTCTCATACTATATATTCAATAATTTGACAAATCTTGTTTTTCTAGTCTTAATGTCTCTATTATATATTCTTTTCTCTCCACTTATATAACCACCTTACTAACTTAGGTCTTCCTTGCCTCTCTCCTTGATTATTGCTATAGCTTCCTATTGTTCTCCTACTTTATGAATATGTCCTTCTCCAATATACCCTCCACCTTCCTGCAAAAGTGATTTTTATAAAGCACAAGTGTGATCGTGCTACCTCCTTGCTCAATAAACTTTTACCTCTAAGATAAATATAAAATCCTTTATGTGACACTTAAAGCTCTTTGAAATTTGGTTTTAACTTATTTTTCCATGATTAGTATATAAAACTACCTTTTATACATCCTTTGATCTACCCTAACAGGTCATTTTAATTTCCCCCATGCTCAGTATTCTACTACCTATCTTTACATCTTTGTACTCATTATCTTGCATGCCTGGAATGCACTTGCTCCTTTACTCTATTTCTTGTAATTCCTATCTACTTTGAAGACAAATGGCCTGATAGTGATCTTTAGGATCCCCAAAGAGGCATTGTCCTCCATCCCCACAGTAGTTTATATTTAATTAGTATATATTGTGCCTATAACATATATACTTGCTTTATCTCCCATTAGAATGTAAGTTCCTTGAGGGAAAGAAATAATTTTATTTTTTTCTTTGTATCTACAGTCTTTATGTTAAGCCTGGCACAGAGTAGGTATTTAATAAAGGCTTGCTGATTGAGTTATTGATTGATTGATTTGAGGATACACCAGGGCAGATTAGTTTGTATCTACAAACATAAGGAAACAAATAATTCTAAAAATATTGACAAAGAAAAAGGTTTTATTTTAAAAATAATCATATCAATATAATAATTCCCTAATACAACAAATGACAAACATCAAAGTTGGAGAAAAATAAATAAAAGTTTCCCCCCAAAATGCATTGTTTCCAAATTACATGCCCCCAAAACATGAATATATTGGAGTACTGAAGCAGCTACTTCAAAGATAAATGGAACATGAATAAATCCATTAATAACAGCAACAAAACAATAAAAAAAGAAACCTAAAATCACTAGAAAAAAATCTAACCTTACAACATAAATACTTAATAAAAATATCTTAGAAATTTATAATTGCTGAGAGTTAATGTGTGTGTATTTGTGTGTGTGTTTGTCTGTATCTCTGTATTTCTGTGTATGTATAACATACAGAAAAAGCCTAACATTATAAAAATGGTAAAATTATCTATTTGTAAAGGAAAACAGTGATGATCTAATTCAACCAAAACTCAAAAAGCAATGCCCCTATTCCATATCTTACAAAGTCACCCTGCCTTGTTACCAGTGAGACCACTAATGAGGGGGAAACCAGGAATCCTTGAGGTAACCTATTCCAATTTTAAGAATTATAATTTTAGAACATATTTTCTGACATCAAGATGAATTTTATCTCCTTTTGACATTTGCCCATAGCTCCTGTTTATATTCCTACGGTCCAAACAGTGCTAAGGTCTATATATCCTGAACTCCATTCAAATTATTGAGGACAGCTTATCATGCCACCACTTGACTACATATGTTTGCTTTCTTATTTATAATAGAAATTACAAAATTATTGTTTGAGATATATTGTTATTAATATTATTGAACAAAGGGTAAGGAATGCTAACATCTAATCACTTTATTCCTAAAAAACAAAACAAAACAAACAAGACAAAAATGATAAAGGTGAGAGTAAAAGTAACACAATACCAAACTCAATTATTTTTAATAATAAAAAGATATTAATCCTGAAGAAAATAGCATGTTAATAGGCTAAAATATTTAATTAGAATTTTACTTGTTGAATTTATAGTTGCAATAGTTATAAAAGAATAAGTTAAACATGCCTCTCTTGAGACCATTTAAGCCATGAAAGGAAGAGAAAGAAAGAAAATGAAAAAGTATTTGAATTTATAACATGATACCATCAAACATGCAAGACTAAAGCTCTCTAAACAAAAGAAAATCCTTACAGAATGGTTCAAGAAGTAACATGAATGTTTTTTTTTTTTTCAGGATACATATTTGATACATAAATATATGCTAAGATGTTAAATGAACACAAATTTCAAAAGAAGCAGTAATTATATACAATAAGGTAGAATTCTAATTATAAAATATTGAAGGAGAGAAGTAAAGATTATATAATAGTGAAGGAATGAAATAAATAAAATTTTTATCATTTATCAACTTATATGCATCGCATGCATAGTTAAATTCATAAAAGAATTGTCATCATCTATACAGGAAAAAAACATATCAATACAAGGAAACCTCAAAAAATTGTTTTCAGAATGTGGAAAAAATCAAATAAAAATGTTTATAATGAAGAAATAAAAGGGTAGCAGTTTTATTTAGTGAATTAAAATGAATAGATTATTTTTTTTTTCAAATGCTTTATTAACTTCTGGTTTACATCATTCATTTCCACCAGATTTTGAGTTACAATTTTTCCATTTTCCCCCTACCCACCACCCCAGAAAAACAGTCCCACAGAATATCCCCTCATCCAATGTGCTCTCTTCCCCCAAGCCTGATTGCTGGATCCCCTTACAGTCCTCAGGCCAGGAGCTGAAGCTTCAACTGAAGCTGCAAAATGGTGTCTGTGCCTTATCTCCTCAGCTGCTTCTCTCCCCCAGGGTAAGAAGGTGACACCCCCCCCAAATACTGGTCCCAAAGTCCCTAGGGCACTAACCTCTCACTTTTTCCTAGGCACATGTGTGTTGATAAATCTGGAATCACCAGTTATTGGTGTTCTGGGGTCCCTCCAGCCAGCTGCTGGTCCTGCCACCCTGGGGTTAAAACCTCTGACTCAAAGGGTCCTGAGCTCAGCTCCCAGAGCGCTGTGCTGGCTGCTACCTGCTGGGCTGCTGGGCTGTCCTCAGCAGGAGGTAAGCTTCCATATGTTGTTCTGGGGGTGCTGGAGCTCTAGAGGTTGTTCAGAGCTCCCCTTTTACATAATTTTGGAGTGGTGTGGGCTGGAGTGTCTTGGAAGTGCTGTTTCTGTTCTTCCATCTTGGCTCAAAATGAATAGATTCTTAGAAAGACCTAAACAGAAGGAAAAAAGTATTGATTGCTTATTCTTTTCTATTCAAACATATGGAACATTCATTAAAAAATAAAATTAAATGATCACATACAAAAGTAGAGAAGCCCTATATGAAACCAGAAAAGTGGAAATTATCTGCAATGTATTTTCAAAACATTAAATTATATTCAGTATAATTTAAATAATAAATAACAGTAGCATTACCAATAATTTTAAAGTTACATCAAACTGATAAATATTGTAATAAAGAAGAAAACAAAAATGATAAAAGGTCACTTAAAGACAATATTAACAATAATATCACATATCCAAGTCAATGGAGCAAATGTTTTAAAGAAAACTAGAAATGATTTGTTGTCTATATTAATAAGAAAAGAAAGGAGAAATAAATAAAGATTGCATGTAAAGGCAATAGAAAAGGAACAAAAGGAAGTAAAAAAGTTGAAGGATAATGTTTAGGTAAAGAAAATACATGATAAAGAAAATGAAAGATAAATGAACTTATGAAGAAAATGAGATATTTCTCTTTGAAAAGGCCAGAAAAATGGACAATTGTCAATTCTAATTTCAGATGAGGTTAAAGTTGCAAACCAGCAAAATAATAAATAGAAAATGATAGGCTACAACAAAAATTAAATTAGGAATTTCATTAAAACATGTGACAAACAACTCAATTTTTCATGGTGACAAACAGATAAAGAAAAATAGTTGAACTAATACTATTAGAAATGAACGATCTGAATAGACAAATCCTACTGAGAAAAAGATGGACAGCCTCTTAAATACTTACCATACTTTCACCACTGTCAAAAAAAAAAAAGACGGGGGGGCGGAGCCAAGATGGCGGAGTAGAAACAGCTCCTCCAAGCCTCTCTGCCCCCAGATTACCCCTAAACTATGTAAAAGAGGACTCTGAACAACTTCTGGAGCCCCAGCACCCACAGAACGACACAGAGAAGCTAACCTCCTGCTGAGTACAGCCCAGCAGCCCTGCAGGAAGGACTAGCGCAGAGGTCTGGGACCTGGCAGCGTGCAGAGCTCAGGAGCCGAGCCGAGCCCAGGTCTGCATGAGCCGAGGTTTTAGCCGCAGGGCGGCAGGGCCAGCAGCCCGCTGGAGGAACCCCAGAACACCAGGAGCTGTGGCGACTCCAGAATTATCAACATAGACATGCCTAGGACAAAGTAAGAGGTTAGTGTCCTATGGACTTTGGGACCTGTATTTGGGGAATGCCTCAGCTCCCTCCCCTGGGGGCTAGAAGCCCCTGAGGAGACCCGCCATTTTGTAGTTTTCAGAGGCAGCTCGGGCTCCCAGCCTACAAATCATGGGGAGTTCCAGCGATCAGTCTTGGGGGGTAATCGCTTTTGCTTTAACCTCCCTGGATCTGGATTGTGATCTAGGGTGGAAGTCGTGGGTGGGTTTACAGCTTGCCAGAAATGGAAGTTGCCCCCCACACGTTCGGGATGAAAATTCCTCTATCTGGCCTTAAAGCCATAGTGTGGCAACAAGCCCAAAAGTCAAGCAATTAACAACATGCCAAGGCAAAGGAAACAGAAAAATGCAACCCTAGACTCCTATTTTGGGGGCATAGAGCGGGAAAAGGACTGTGAGGTCAGAAGTCCTGCTCCAAAAGCCCCAGGGGAAAACATGAGCGGGTTGTAGGCCATAGAGGACCTTAAGAAGGACTTTAAAAATCAAATAAGAGAAGTGGAGGAGAAATTGGAAAGAGAAATGAGAAGGATGCAGGAAAAGTATGAAATGAGGGTCAACAGCCTGACTGAGGAAAACAACACCTTAAAAAATAGACTAGCTCAAATGGCAAAGGAGGCCCAAAAGGGCAATGAGGAGAAGAATGCCTTAAAAAGTCGAATTTGCCAGATGGAAAAAGAATCTCAAAAGTTCACTGAGGAGATTCATTCCTTCAGAGTTAGACTGGAGCAAATGGAAGCTAACGACTTTATGAGAAATCAAGATGCTGTTAAGCAGATCCAAACAAATGAAAGATTAGAAGGCAATGTGAAATATCTCATGGGAAAAACCACTGACCTGGAGAATAGATCCAGGAGAGACAATTTAAAAATTATTGAACTACCTGAAAGCCATTATCAAAGAAAGAACCTAGAAATCACCCTTCAAGAAATTCTCAAGGAAAATTGCCCAGATGTTTTAGATCCAGAGGGCAAAATAGAGGTTGAAAGAATCCACAGACCACCTCCTGAAAAAGATCCCAAAAAGAAAACTCCCAGGAATATTATAGCCAGGTTCCAGAATCCCCAGATCAAGGAGAAAATACTCCAAGCAGCCAGGAAGAAACAATTTCTATATTGTGGAAACACAATCAGAATAGCCCAGGACCTGGCAGCTTCTACACTGAGGAATAGAAGGGCATGGAATATGATATTCCAGAGGGCAAAAGAACTGAGAATGAACCCAAGGGTCACCTACCCAGCAAAAGTGAGTTTTTTATTTCAGGGGAAAATACGGTCATTCAGTGGAATAGAGAACTTTCAAGCATTCTTGAGGAAAAAACCAGAACTGAATATAAAATTTGACATCCAGACACAAGAAGCAAGAGATGCCTGAGAAGGTAATCAGGGAAAAGAAATCAAAAGGAACTTATCAAAGTTGAACTATTTACATTCCTATATGGAAAAACAATAACTGTGAGTGATGATATCTTTCTCACTATGAAAATAATGGAAGAAGGGTGTGTGGTCATATGAATACATATGTGAATGTGTGTGTATATGGATAGAGGGCATAGGTTGAATTTGTTGGGAAAGGAGAATACTCAAGGGATGAAATTATGAGGTGAGAGAGGAAAGTGGCAAGAGGAGATGGGGAAAGACAGGGTAGGGTAAACTATCTCATGTAGAAGAAGCAAGGGAAAGTGGTTGCAAGGGAGGGGGAGAATAGGAAGGGAAAAAAAGGCAAATCCACATTCTCATTGAATTTGGTTCAGGGAGAGAATGTCATACATACTAAATGAGATATCTCAACCTGCAGCAGAATAGGGGGAAGGAGGATGAGAGGAGGGATGATTGATGGGGGGGGGCATCCTTGACTATAGAAGAGGGACAGGATCATGTAGGGAATGGACCAGGTGGGGGGTGGGATGAGTGGGAGGGAATTATAAGCAGCCTTGTACAATATATCTACTATGATAATGTTTTGCATAGCTAGTCATGTACAACATATACTGAATTACTTATCTCCCCAGAGGGAATGGGAGAGAAGGGAGGAAGGAAATGGATCTGAAATTTGAGGTCGTAACATTAAATGTTTCAAATATATATAAATACTATTATTAATCATCTTTTGCTCATAATTGGGAGATAAGATGTGCAGGCATTGGGACACAAAGATTCACCTTCCTCTAATGGAAAAGTCGAAGGGGGTATGAGAGAAGGTATGGGAGAGAGCAGATTGGAGGAAGCGATATCTTGTGGGACTGCTATTCTGGGAGGTTGGGTAGGGGAATAACGGGGGAAAACGATTGTAACTCAAAATCTGGCGGAAATGAATGATGTAAAACAGAAGTTAATAAAGCATTTGTTTAAAAAAAAAGAGTATATGGCATGTGAAAAAAAAAAGAATGATGTGGACATTCAATGTTAATGTATAGAGAAATTAATATAATAAAGATGACAACAGTCTTCAAAGTTTTATATATTGCCTGGTATATATTATCTTATCCTTTGATATCTTTTATGCTACTGATTTGGACAAATGTGTTTCTTGGCTAATTGCTATGTGAATGTTCATTGCAGAACTGGTATTTGGCGGGAAGGAAGTCAAATTTGGGTATAAAGTGAGGGGTTCTTCCCCTAATAATGAAACAATGATCAGTAGTCAGCTTGGACCTGAAAATCATGCCTCTAGGCTAAAAATATGTAAGGGAGCAGAGAGATAATTGTAGCACAGTATGCCCTTTTTTTGAGGAGAAGAGAATGGCCTCCAGCCCTAAACCTACTGTTTTTTCTCCAGATAGGAATTAAAATCTCCCTTGAAGAAGGGTGGGAGGAGGAAGAGATTAGAGATGTATATCCTGCCTCCTTTCAAGTCATACATGACACCCTTATTGTACATGTGTCAGAAACAGTCCTCAGCATGTAGGCAATTAAAATAAACAAAACACCTGGAAGCAGCATAAATATTCAGTCAAGGGGAGTGATTAGCAACATTTCAGTACATAAAAATAATGAAATATTATAAAGCAACCCATATTAACAACAGTATAGATTGAAAAGATATCTAGAATGACTTTAGTGAGAAAAATAAGGAACTTTCCCTCAACGAAACAAGCAATTGCTGAATGACTCCTGTGGGCTCAGCTCATGTTTGAAAATTTTAGTGTGTAAAACTGACATTAGCTTTATAGTGGGTGAAACTGACATTAGCTTTCAGAAAATTTTTGTTTATTGGGAAAGTACTAAATGAAATTTTTTGGATTTGAAACTCGTATTATTTTAGACTGTGCTAGCTAGAGTTGAAACGGAAAATTGTTGTTAGGACAGCTACCCTTGACATCACATATGTTTTTCAAATTGTTCTTTCTCAGAGTAAACTAAATTCCTTCAATCATAAAATCCATTTTATTATTCAGAAAATGCTAGGTAAAGGTTTACCTTCCACCTCCACATTCTCAATAACAATAAAATTTGCAGTGAGTCTGTTGCTTCTTTCTTACTATGATCATTTAAAAAATTTCCTTGATATATTTCCATCCATTTTTGGAGACAACAAAGTATACAATTACACACATATACATGTACACATACATTCAAAACATATATGTATATATTCAAAATATAATCTTTGAAGGAAAAGGGAAAAGGATTTCTAAGAGGTGACAGGATTCTGCCTTATATTGCAGTTAATTAATCAAAATTCTCAGGTAACAGTTTCAAAAATATAACTGCAAGACAACTTTGTATTCTGGAGTTAATCCCTGTGAATGCTGCTCTTTTTACTGTCTGATTGTTAAAACAATCATGACCATTTCACTTGTGTCTAAAAAGAGACACCTGGCACACTCTTTTGGTATGTGTGACACACTGGAGAGATGATGAATGAATGTTTAAACTTCAGTCTGAAAAATAAAACATAACTTTAAGAATGTACCAATTATATCTCCCATATAATAGCAATTGAATTATACAGGATGATGCTTTAAATATTCATATAGAAATGTTTACTTTTTAAAAGAGCTATTCTCTGGCATGATTCAGGAAGGAGGTATCATTGTTATGAGATGCTCTGGTGAATAGAGTTTTCTCATACATACCATAAGGAGACTACTAATTTTAAATAGTTTAGTGGGGAAAAAGTGAAGGATTTGGATTTAATGAATCTGGGTTTGATTCCTGGCTCTGGCATTTATTAGATGTGTGACCATGGGAAAGTTACTTTAACTTCGTGATTCAATTACTGTATCTGTATAATAAGGATTGTAATGTTCATACTGCTTACCTCATAGGGTTATTTATAGGACAAGTGTTTTGGAAACCTTAAAGCATTATGCAAAGATTAGTTATTATAATTGTTCAAAAATTACTTCTCTCTCTCTCTATATATATGTATATATATACTTATATACATAACATGGATCTGTGATCTCAATGGTATATATACTTCCTCCAAGGGTGGAGCTTAAATACCCATTCATGCCTGTGCATCCAGTGTGAATCTTGTAGGTATCCTCCCAGAAAACCTCTCCTGTGGTTCTTCTGGATATTCTGAGAGCCTTCTTCTAGGACCAGACAGCACTGTGGAGATACCACTCTTCCTCTTCCCCCACAAAATTGATCCATATTTTCCCCCAGTCATCCATCTATTTGATGACATCTTTTATGCCATTTCTCCTATGCAATTTCTCATTGCTAATAGGCCACAGCCTATTCACACCCATGATGAGATTTTCCATTGTCTTTTGGATGACTTTCAATTTCAATACTTCTAAAATTATATGACACAGCCATACAACATCATAGGAATAATGTTGCTGTTAAAAGATGAGCCTTTATTTCAGGTAGAAATAAATTGTTAATAAAACTTAATAGTGTTTTATAGATGTGAGTTGTTATTGGTATTGTGAAAAGAATTGAGGAATTTCCCACAGGTAATCAAAGCACTGAGATAAAAAGAATACGCAGCATAAAAGATAAAGTATATTAGAAATGATTCAAGCTTTATTTGATGATTTGTAAGACACTTCAGGACCTGGGGATTATTATTATTAATATGAACATCAATGACACTATTCTGTATATGTATGGAAGTTCTGACTAATAGAAACTTCTATTTACCTGAATGCCATGTAATTAGCAATTTACTATAACTGATTTCTTAAGTTTACATTGCCCCTAGAGATGAGTTGAATCTGGTCTTCTTAGATGCCACTTCTCCCTTGCACCAATCTGTAAGTGAACAGAATATCACAATTACCTTAATTTGCCAGTGTCTCTGGGCTATTGTATCAACCTCAACAGCACACAGCTGTTCTTCATTAAGCAGAGCAAAGTGACATGGGCAGCTCACCACCCTGGCATAGAAATGACAACATAGGTTTTCATTCCTTGCATCTTCTAGAATCCTGTTCCTGTCCTGCATAGCCCTCACATCCTTTAGGGTAATTGTCCACTGCCTTGCAACACAGCTGTTTCCCATTAGGAAAAAAATAAAACTAAACAAAATAAAGAAGTAAAAATAGGCTAGCAACAGTAAAGAATGATTCACAGCTGAACCTCATAAAATAATCAAGGTGGCCACACTTTGTGTGTTGTCATAGCATCATCAATTTAGAGCTGGAAGGATTGTTAAAAATTCATCTAATTCGATCTCTTCATTTTAAAAGAAATGAAGCTGAAGGCCAGAAAGGTGAAATCATGCAGTGTCAAATAGGTAATGAGTAGTAACAATTCATGTATAGGACTTCTCACTCCAAACCCAGCTCTCTTTGTAATGTAATAATGCCAGAGTAAGAGCACTGGATATAAATTTATGACCCTGTTATAATCCTATCATTAATCAAAACCAATATAGCTCAAAAAGATGTGGACATAGTGATTTTGCTGAATATGTCAAAATGGGAAATGCACCCCTTCTATGAGCCTAAATCTGTTTGACTTCTTACTTATTTGTTCCATAATTTAGGCCACAATCACCTGTTATCCCATTTGAATTGGGACATTCCTCTCTTCCTTAAACTTCAATATCTTTTTTTGCAACTCCTACCTCTAGTTTCACAGCCTGCTCCATGGAGGGTTCTTGGCTAGAACCTCTGGGGAGAACTACCCTTGCCTCTATGAACAGTAAAAACAGGTCCCCACTCCCCCATCAAACCAAGGGCAACAATACAATCATGATTTGATTCTGGACCCTTTGTATATGCTTTTGATCAGCTTTAATTTGTGGCTGTTGAATAGCCTGTGATCACCTTGTTATGTCTATCAAATGATTGACTGGCCTCATTCATTCATAATGGGATTGAAATAGAACACAAGTGTGTTTTTCTTTATAAAATAGTAAATTGGATATTCAAAACTGATGTCCCTTCCCCACCAAGATTTCCCTTTATAAATCATCTCTCTAACTATTGGTATTTCCTGCTTTCTTTTCCTTTCAGATGGGAAGTACCATTATGTTTTCCTCAGTCTGAATATCACTACTTTACTGAAAGAATCTATTAGTGATATGCATTTTAGTGTAAATTGAAGTCATTCATTGGTATTGTGTGTCTGTATGTATTGCCTTATATCTAATTGTGAAAAGAAAGGTTTTGGCCCACATAAAGGGATTTCAAGGTTTCAATAAAGGAAGAAGAGTGGTTGTTGACTAGTAAGAATACATTCCTAGTGAAATTATATGGTTATATATTTAGACCAAGAAGGAAGCTTAAAAATAAGCTAGTCCAAATGCTGTAGAGGATGTGGACAAATTGGAACACTAATACATTGCTGGTGGAGTTGTGAACTTATCCAACCATTCTGGAGAGCAATCTGGAATTATGCCCAAAGGATTATAAATAATTTCATACCCTTTGACCCAGCCATACCACTTCTAGGGTTAGATCCCAAAGAGATCATAGAAGTGGGAGGAAGACCCATATGTACAAAAATATTTATAGCAGCCCTTTTTGTGGTTGCAAAGAATTGGAAACTAAAGGGGTGCCCATCAATTGGGGAATGGCTAAACAAGATGTGGTATATGAATGTAATGGAATATTATTGTGCTATAAGAAACGAGGAGGTAACAGATTTCATAATTACCTGGAGAGACTTATACAAACTGATGCTGAGAGAGAAGAGTAGAATCAGAAGAAATTTGTATACAATCACAGACATACCATATCTGTGATGACCAACTATGACAGACTGGACTCTTTTCAGCAATGCAGTGATATAAGTTAATTCCGAAAGACTCAAGAAAGTGAGAAATGCACCATCCAGAGATATAACTAGAAAGAACTGAGCCTGAATCCTGATGGAAGCAAACTAAATGATCTTGTTCTTTTCATTGTTTGGTTTTATTTCTTCCTTACCATCTTTCATCCCACCTAGTACAATACGCCTTTGTAATTGGAATAATGTCTAATATGAATGCATTTGCAGATCCTATACTGGACTATATGCTGTCGTGTGGGGAGGGGGGAGGGAAGGAAAGGAAATTTGAAAATCAAGGAACTATGGAATTGAATCTTGTTAACTGAAACTAAACTAATAAATTAATTTTAAAAAATTTAAAAAATTAAAAAAATAAGCTAGTCTATCTTCCTCATTTTAAATCTAACACAGAGGGTAGAAAAAACACTTCTAGACTTGAGGCTACTAGGAATAGAGACCTTTTTCAATTTCTGTTCCTCACTTGCATTTGATGTTTAGTTTCACTGCTCTAGAGTTGCCTGAATTTCATTAGGAGAAATGGGTTTTCTAGTACTTAAATTCTACATTCCACCCCACCAAGTTCAACTTCCTTCAAGAACAATTATATTTTCAGCAAGGTAAGATGGGTAGGATGCAGAGACACCAAAAATAAATGGCTTTATGAGTCCAACACAAGTCAGTTATAGAACTAGTAATTTTATTCTCACACATAAAATGGAATCAATCCATAAAGAATCAAATAATTATAATCATTTGAGAGGCTAATATGCAAGGTAGTTGGACATTTGCAAACGCTTTCTTTGCAAGGGCTACTAATTGATGACTTTACTGTTACACCTACACTGAGTACAGCCCTTAGTTCCAAATTGTCTCCTTTTTGGTAGTCTTCTTTCCATTGGTCTTGTCTTTTCTCCCCTTCCTTTTCCTTCCCTCCTCTCCCCTTCCCTCCTCTCCCCTTCCCTCCTCTTCCTCCCTTCCTTCCCTTTTCTCTCCCTCTTCCCATACATACTCTCAGCCATTTCTTTTCATTTTGTATGGTTGCCTTCTTCTATTATTTCCATCACAACTGTTCTGGCAGATGCCACTTTGATCCCAAGAAGGGGAAGATGCCAGTGATCTTTCATGGTCTCACAAAGTGCTACGACAAAAAAAGAATATACAAACAGGCTTCAGACTTCTCTAAGACAAATGCTTGCCTAGACTGCTAGTTCCTATTTGTGACCAGGTGGAGGAAGTACAACCCCCAACCTGACCCTATGAGGTTCATAAATTCATCCTTACACTTCAAGGACAACAGGAAAATCAAGCCTGAATTTTAGGGATCACCTTTTGTGTACAATTATAGAGTTCTATTTCAGTAGTCAAGACTTTTCATCACTATAGAGTGATCATTCATTAAGGTTAACAGGAAGTAGTCAGAGGATAGCTACAACTACTCTGAACTATGTTTTTGTTTCTGGGAAGGGTTGTGAAAGGTTCTTCTATTATGTAAATCTGGAAGCAGGACCACTTGAAGCTTCTAGTCCTTGACAAGAATGATGCCTAAACATACCCAAAGGGGTGGGGAGGGGTTGCTACATATATGAACTTAAGGCTCACTCACATGTATGGCAGGCTCAAATTCAGAACTTTGACCACAATTCCAGGATTATTTTCTATTGTATCACTTTACACTCTTTCTCTTTATCTGTGTGTGTGTACACACACACACATATATATGCACACAATATGTATGTGTTTATACATACAATATAAGGAAACTGAAGCATACGTTCACACAAGTGTGTGTGCCTCAGTTTCTTTTTCTGTGAAATGGGGATAATAAAAGCACCTATCTTTCCAGGGCTGTTGTAAGTATCAAATGAGATAACAATTATAAAGCAGTTAACACAGTGCCAAGCACATAATAAGCACTATATAAATGTTAGCTATTATTATTATAAAAGAACTTTTCCCAATTACCCTCTTCTGCATTAAAGAGCAATCCTGCTACATGGAAGACTGAAGGCAGGCATTCTCATGTGATCTTTGTGGAATCAAATGTGATCTCATGAGAACTTCTCATATCCTGGGTGCACGGGATTCAGAGGTCAGCCTTTCCTAAGATCATAGGCCCTCTTCTTCTTCTTCTTCTTGATGTGCTATCCAGTTCAATACAAAGTGAGGCCCAATAACACCATCCCAGTGACTGAGACCTGGTTTATCCAATGGCTGAGACATAAATATTTCCATAGTCTTGCCTGAATCTATCTCATCTTGCCCACTACCTTACTATCTACCTTAACGTCTCAAATTCATCCTTAAGCCCTCCCTTTGTGAAGGGAAATGAATCTTTAATAAATTTCTATAGGGGCGGAGCCAAGATGGTGGAGTAGAAACAGCACTTCCAAGGTGCTTTGCCCCACACAACTTCAAAATAATGTAAAAGGTGACTCTGAACAACTTATGGAGCCCCAGCACCCACAGAACAACACAGAGAAGCTAACCTCCTGCTGAGGACAGTCCAGCAGCCCTGCAGGGAGCGGCGAGCACAGCACACTGGGAACCGACAGCAAAGCACTCTGCTGAGCCCAGGCCGGCTTGAGCCTCGGTTTTAGCCCCAGGGAGGCTGGGCCAGCAGCCAGCTGGAGGGACTCCAGAACACCAGCAGCTGTGGCGATTCCAGAATTATCAGCACAGATGTGCCTAGGACAAAGTGAGAGGTTAGTGCCCTATGGACTTTGGCACCAGTATTTGGGGAATGCGTTGGCTTCCTCCCCTGGGGGCTAAAAGCCTCTGAAGAAACTCTGCACAGAAGCCATTCTGTAGTGTCAGTGGCGGCTCTAGCTCCTGGTCTGCGAACTGTAGGGAGACTCAGCAATCAGTCTGGGGGTTAATCGCTCTTGCTTTAAACTGCCTGGATCTGGATTGTGGTCTGGGGGGGGAAGTTTGGGGTGTGTATCCAATTTGCCAGAGCGGGTGGAGGCTTTGCAGAGGCCACCCAATCTTTGGAAGCTGTGAAGACCCCAAGTTTGGTCAGAAGCTCTCCTTTCTGGTGGCAGAGTCATACTATGGCAGCAAGCCCCCAAATCAAGTAATTAAGTGGCAACATGCCTCGGCAAAAGAAACAAGATATACAGAAAAATTCAACATTGGACTCCTATTTTAGGGGGAAAGAGGATCAAAGCATGGAGGAGGACTGTGAGGTCAGAACTCCTGCACCAAAAGCCCCAAATGAAAATACAAGCTGGCTACAGGCCATAGAGGACCTTAAGAAACAGATAAGAGAAATGGGGGAAAAAATTGGGAAGAGAAATGATAAAGATGCAAGAAAAGTATGAAATGACAGTCAACAGCCTGACTGAGGAAAATAACACCTTAAAAATAGACTAACTCAAATGGCAAAGGAGGCTCAGAAAGGCAATGAGGAGAAGAATGCCTTAAAAAGCTGAATTTGCCAGATGGAAAAAGAATCTCAAAAGCTCACTGAGGAGATTCATTCCTTCAGAGTTAGACTGGAGCAAATGGAAGCTAGTGACTTTATGAGAAATCAAGATACTATTAAACAAATCCAAACAAATGAAAGAATAGAAGGAAATGTGAAATACCTCATGGGAAAAACCACTGACCTGGAAAATAGATCCAGGAGAGATAATTTTAAAATTATTGGACTACCTGAAAGCCATGATCAAAGAAAGAACATAGAAATCATCCTTAAAGAAATTCTCAAGGAAAATTGCCCAGATGTTTTAGACCCAGTGGGGGAAATAGAGGTTAAAAGAAACCACAGATCACCTCCTGAAAAAGATCCCAAAAAGAAAACTCCCAGGAATATTATAGACAGGTCACAGAACTCCCAGATGAAGGAGAAAACATTGCAAGCAGCCAGGAAGAAACAATTTCAATATTGTGGAAACACAATCAGAATAGCACAGGACCTGGTAGCTTCTACACTGAGGGATGGAAGGGCATGGAATATGACATTCCAGAGAGCAAAAGAGCTGGGATTTAAGCCAAGGGTCACCTACCCAGCAAAACTGAGTATTTTGTTTCAGGGGAAAATATGGTCATTCAGTGGAATAGAGGACTTTCAAGCATTCTTGAGGAAAAAACCATAGTTGAATAGAAAATTTGACATTCAGACACAAGAAGCAAGAGATGCTTGAGAAGGTAATCAAGGAAAAGAAATCAAAAGGAACTTATCAAAGTTGAACTATTTACATTCCTACATGGAAAAACAATAACTGTGTTTGATGAAACCTTTCTCATTATGAAAATAATTGAAGAAGGGTATATGGGCATATGTTTACAGGTATACATGGATAAAGGGCACAGGTTGAATTTGATGGGAAGGGATGATTCTTAAGGGGTAAAGTTAAGAGGTGAGAGAGGAAAGTGGCAAGAGGAGATGGAGAGAGACAGGGCAGGGTAAACTATCTCATGTAGAAGAGGCAAGGGGAAGTAGTTGTAGGGGAGGGGAAGAACAGGAAGGCAAAAAGGCAAAACCATATTCTCATTGAAGTTGGCTCAAGGAGAGAATCACATACATACTAAATAGGATATCTCACCCTGCAGGAGAGTAAGGGAAAGGGGGATGAGAGGGGGAGGATGGATGGGGAGGGCATTCTGGGGGAGGAGAAGTTGGAAGTACCCAGTATCAAAGAGGGACAGGATCAAAGTAGGGAATGGACCAGGTGGGAGGTGAGATGGGTGGGAGGGAAATATAAGCAGTCTTTTACAATATATCTACTATGGTAATGTTTTGCATAGCTATACATGTACAACACATACTGAATTGCTTATCTTCTCAGACAGAGTGGGTGACAAGGGAGGAAGGGAATGGATCTGAAAATTGAAGTTTTAAAATTAAATGTTTCATAAGATGTCCAGGCATTGGGGCTCAGAGATTCACCTTGCCCTAATGGCAAGGTCAAAGGGGGTATGGGAGAAGATATGGGAGAGAACAGATTAAATGAGGGGATATCTAGTGGGACTGCTACTCTGGGGTGGTGGGTAGGGAAAAATGGGGGAAAATTGTCACTCAAAATCTGGTACAAATGAATGATATATACCAGAAATTAATAAAGCATTTGTTAAAAAAATAAAAAATTAAAAATAAATTAAAAATAAAAATAAATAAATAAATAAATAAATTTCTATACACTTAGCCTTGTCAGATGGCCTGCTTCATCTGCAGAAGCCCAAATATTCTAAACCATAGGTATCAGCCTGCAGGTCACATGCTACATATTTGTGCACCTAAAGCAAATTAAAATATAACTAGCAAATATTTAGCAAATTTATTAGAACATAAACAGTGTTAATATATGGTTTTTAAGTCCGTATCCCACCTTGAAAGGATCCTTAGGTTTTACGGTCTGTTTCTATATGAGTTGGACACAAAATTGTTTTTTATTTTATTCTAAAATCGATTCCGTTTTTTTTTTTTGGACATGTTTTCTCTCTGTGCTCTAAATCTGGTATTTCAGGGCCCCTCTCCTAAACTTCAGGGTATTTTTAGACTGCTTTCCCATAAATTACATATAATTATATTATATTTGATACAAGTGTGCCGATGAATATTTAATTGGATGAAAACATTTGTGGAGAGAAATATTTAGACAATAGTGATAGAAATGGATGACTCCTACAAACTTGACATTCAATTTGTGTTTGAACTCACTGACTTAATCCTACCTCATTACATAGATGAAGAAACCTAGGTACAGATAAGTAAAGTTTTGTCCTATGGTTTATACATATAACAAATTAATGGGAAGTAGAAATATTTAAAATTTGTTAACTGCTGAAAATTCTTTTTTCCTTGGATCTAGAAGACATTAATGGATTTTTATACTTTCCTTTTTTGGGAGTTTTTTTGTTCTTTTTAAAAAGTCAATATATATTCTAAGTTTAGAGTATATTGTTTACTGGTTCTGACATTCATGTAGTATATCAAGTTCAACATTTCATTTCATTTTAACTTTTGAAATTCTATGATCCTAATATTTAATTTTTTTATTTTGAGATGCTTATCTTTGGTACAGTAGAGGAATTAGGACTGAAAACTAATTCTTCTGGCTGCCATTTCAGTGTTCTTTCCTCTTCACCATATGACTTGGATATTATTTGTAATGATAATACTTTGATATTTGTATTTATGATTTCAGGCTTGTGGAATGCAGATTGCAATCCTTCAATTTCTTAAGAGATGGTTTTATGAATTGCTGTGGTCAAGAAGATTCAGGACTTTGTAGCCAACTGTGGGGTGATTAGCCTCTCAAAATTTAGACTGGGTCTTGGGTGAAAGATGCATGGTCTCTCCTTGTGCCTGAACTCACAGTTTCTGCACCTCCATAGAGCTGGCTGAGCTTGTGCTTCTAAGGGTAATAGAATTTAAAGATCCCCTTGTATCGGGTTGGGTTTTGGGTGGTGTTAAAACCCAGAGCTTGTGAATCCCCACTTGTGAGATGGACTTGTTGAAGTGAAGGGAGATGGCTGAAATGGGAGGAGCTGGTGCTGTGGATAGAGACCCAAACAGAAAAAAGAAGAAAAACTTTTGGGCACAGCATTGTGGAGGCAGAGAGAGAGAGAGAATGTCCTGGGGCCAGAAGCCACCCAGACTGCTGAGGGCCAGTTGGAGCTGCCCAGGATTTTTAAGAACTGCCACCCAGAGCTGTAGAGAACTGAGGAGGCATAACTGTGGTTCCAGTATATTTTTCTGTCTGTTTTGATGTTACTTTTCCAGATTTTTCTGCTGGTAAAGCACAGTGCTGTTGTTGCAGAAGTCCTGGAAACTTGCTGTTGGTTCAGAAGCCCTAAAGGAGGATTTTCTTGTTTTATGTTTACAGTAATGCAGAAGGAGTGTATTGCTGATGTTTTCAGGAGTCCTGAGACTGTTCTGCAGGTAGAGAATGAATTGATGAGGATGCTGGCAATGTATATTGTGGCTTTGTTAAGATTTGTCTTCCCAGGAACAGAGATTGCTGAGAACTTGCCTTGGGTCAAGATGAAGAAAAGACCTCTCCATGGGTATTGAAGGTGGTAATGATATTGTAACCTTGTTGTAGCTTAGGGGTAGATGGCCTTTGTGCTCTCCACTGCCCGTTTGAGAAGGTGCTTGGTGGTAACTGATGATAATTATAATTCAGTTGTGATGTAGGGGTGGAGTACTTTGATTTTTGTGCTTTGTGACTGACCAAATGAATGTATTTTGCTTATGATTGGAAACTAATCTCCACCTCAGAAGAGACACTTTGTGATAGACTAAAAGAATGTACTAGCCAGGGGTGGGATACTTTGACTTTATACTTTATACTTATTAAATGACTGAGTGACCCTGTATTTTGATTTTCTCTTTTCTGTGAATGTTTGGCTTTAATTTGTTACTGAGTATATGAAGAGTTACCATGCTTGTAATTCTGAACCTGGAAGTTGCTTTTGCTTGGTATTACAGTGCTCCACTGGTGAGAATCCAGAGGAACTTTATGTCAGATTGAGGCATATGATAACATTGCAATGGGAGGAGATGATAAAGGCGGTTCTAATTCAGGTAGGATTTTATAACTAACAAAGCACTTTCTTAACTTCCAGCCTGGAGCAGTTTACTGTCATCATTTTTATTGCCATTTCACTGACAGAGAAACTGAAACTCAAGGAAGTTAAATTATTTGACCTCAGCTACATAGTTAGCAAGGGGCAGGACCAAGACCCCTGGACTTGTGATTCCAAATGGAGTGCTTTTCCCTTTCCAGAAGTCATTATAACCTTAAATTATGCAAATTTTCACTTAACCTACTTAGCCTACTTAGCTTGGATAAGTGGATACTTTTTTTTTAAATGACAAGCCAAACGCTTCGCAAAAAGGATTGCATGTGACATGGCATAGATTTTTGTGTCCTTAGTTTTTGGTGTAACTTATAATAACTAATTGTTAAAAAATGAATGTTATACCATTCTTTATGGCTTCTGAATATTGAATAAATAGTAGGAAGATGCAGTTTTCCCTAAGAGCTACTCTTAGAAAGACATATATTTTCCCCATGACAAGTTTGATAACCTAACTATAGATAAGAAACATAAAACAGGTTATTTTCTGGAATGAAAGCTAAAAAAAAATAATAAAAATTTTAAAATAATCTTGGCAATTTAATTTGGAGGAAATATGTAGAATTTACTGTATGCTCAAGAATTAATTACTCTTTAGCATGATTTCAAAGAAAAAAATGAATTTACCATAGCTCCTAATCAAATTTTCCCTTATTCCAGAGCAGATGTGTGCTAGGTCAAAAATTTGATATCTTAACAAAGATGGGTGATGTCATGTCTTCAGATACAATATAAAATCATATACACACATAAATGCAAGACAGATTGTATAAATATGTATGGAATTAAAGGAATATATAGGAAACTATTCCATTAAGGTGGAGTCTAAACATAATAAGAATAATGACAAACACATATATACATACATGTATATATAATATGTATGTGTGTATTATATGTAAGTTTGTATGTATATAATAGTTACCTATAATATACATATATTATGCAATACGAATATATACATATGTGTACAATACACCCATATACAAATATTTACTCATACACAATCTACACATACAAACATGAATTTGCATACATATATAAATATACATGCATACATGTAATGTTAATGGAATATAAGATCTTCCCTACCCATTAATAGGCCTCACATGGAGCCCATTAAAGGAAGTTTGCTTAGAGGAGACTTTCTTGTAGAAAGACTTTCATACCCATATTTTAAATTTCTAATTAGGCACTGAGTCAGGAGGGTAGTGATGCCCTCTGGCTCTAAGTTGGATATATATATATATATATATATATATATATATATATATATATATATATACTCTGAAGTTAGTATTTTGTTTTGGAGCTCACTCATTGGAAAAGTGTTCTTGTGATTTGACCAGATCAGACTCTGGGTAGCCATTATGGAGCCTGACTTCGAATTACACAGATGTTGGTGCTTCCCTCTCTGGTCATTATGTATTCATTGCCTTGGTCAGAAAGTTGGATCTGTCTGTTGATCTGTGCTAATTTCTCAGACAGTTAGAAACACTGTCTGTTGTTCTTTATTTCTCTGTTTGTATTTTCTCTATTTTCTTTGTTTGGATTTTCTCTGAAGTGCAGGGTGCTGATTTTTCCCCTGAATTAATGAATTTCCCCTAAATTAATGAATTTCCCCTAAATTAATAATTTCCCCTGAATTAATTAAATTACTAATTTAATTAATGTAATTACAAAAGATTGTTGAACCCTTTCCTAGTAAAGCAGATCTAAGAACCTGTGCTAGCAGCTATCCTGGGTATGTCAGTGTGGTAGCAGCTACATCACATAAATATACATACACACATAGACATATGCACACATATATGCACACACGTCTGCATACACACAGAGTTAGGTGATGCATTGGATAAAGTGTTGGGCCTGAAATCAGGAAGACTCATTTTCCTGAGTTCAAATTTGGCTTCAGACACTTACTAGCTGCCTGACCCTGGGCAAGTCATTTCACCCTGTTTGCCTCTGCAAACCTCTTCCATAAAATTATCTGAAAGAGGAAACTGCAAATCACTGCAGTATCTTTGCCAAAACCCCAATTGAAGTCTTGAAGAGTAAGACACAACTGAAAATGGCTGAACAACAATAACAACAAGAGCAACACATATGTGGTATACCCATCAAACCTATTAAAATTTGCAAGTAACCTTACATATATTATTATCATATGATATTTAGGGAAAGCCTGTGAGGTTCTAGACTACAGGTAATCTCATCATCTCAATGTCTCTTAGGTATTGGGGAAAAGTGTAATGAGTTCTGGATTTGCCTTCAAAAGATATGGGTTTGATTCCTGGTTCTTTTATTTATTACCAGTTTAACTTTAGGCAAGTCACTTAATCTCTCTTGGACTCAGTTTTTTCATCCTTAAAATGAGGCATTTGAACTACATACCCTCCGAGGTTCCTTAAACTTCCCAATGTAGAATTTTATTATAATTATCCTCATTTTATATTTAGGGAATTTATAATTCTGAGAAGTTAAATTACTTGTTTGGGGTTCAATGTCTAAGAATTTGAATTAGAATAAGAATTAAAATTTTCTGTGTCACTCTAGTGCTTTTGGCACTATCATAATGTATCTTCTACTTGTAAATGCATAAAAGTTACTAGTTGTGATTAGATATGATTCACTTTACATTTGAATAGTACCTGTAAATATGGGATTATATATCTAAAGCTGGAAGGGATGTCAGAAATCATTCAGTCCAATTTGCTCATTTTCAAAATGAGGAAACTAAAACTACAGATGATTAATGACTTGTCCAAGCTTGTCAGTGTCCTAATATTAATACGTAGGTTTTGACTTCATATCCTCTGAAGTCAGAGCCAGTGCTCTGTCCATTGTACCACACTGTTTCTTGTTATCTAACATGTTAGCTTTCCCTTCTATCTGCTATCTCCAAATTTGATAAATGTCCTTACTATATGTTTTCATCCAAATCAGTTTCATAATATCTATTTCATTTTATGGTCATCACATACCTGTGGAGTGACTAGGCTTTTAGTATTTTAGAATTCAATTTCCCAAGGAAGGAAACTGACTTCCTGAATGATACACTACTATACACTGAATCAGAACTAGGAAATTGCTTGAACTTAACAGTTGCATTTATCATATTCTCTTTTATAGCATATTTATTTGTTTCTGAATTATTCTCCTATATACAATCATATAGGGAGCTGTTCTGTTTTTGTCTGCAGCCCTAGTACCTACCAGGGTGTCCTACATATGATAAAGGCTTAATAAATTTGTTTAATTATGCTCAGTTCAAATAGAAGCAAGGTGTTGTAACTGTCAGATCTTGCTTACTTCCACTAGACTAGACTGCCTCTCTATAGTAATTAATTTCCCTATGAATCATTTGTGGAATGAAAGTAAAAAAAAATCCCTGTCCACATTGACCTATCAGAGAGGCCTCCAAAGGATTAAACAAAGAGTGGATAAATGGCCACAGGTATAACTAAAAAGTCTATTTGTAAAATTCACTCCACTGGGGGAACAATGATTTCTTCTCCACTGTTCCCAACTAGTGCAATGGCCATTCATATTCCTGAAATTCTTCAACTTGGGTCCTGTTATGGCCAAGGCTTTTGATAGTTAAGGATCTGCAATACAATTTCCTTACTCAAAAGCAGGTATGGCTACAAAATTACACTGCCATTTCCATAGAATTTGGGGACTAAAGACTTGTTGGCTCTCACAGTTTCAGGATAGTTATTTCATCCCCAAAATGCAGTGACTGACAGAGAAAAATAAAATACATTTTAAATCCCTGAGCTCATCTCATTGATTTTAATACAAGAGAATTACCACTAAAGGGGAGAAAACAAAACAGACGTGTGTGTGTGTGTGTGTGTGTGTGTGTGTGTTAATACATATATTTATAAAGAGGATCTGAAGGACAGTTGTGGGTAACTTTACAGTTGTAAGGCATGCTGAGGTTAGATGTATTTGTTGTTGCTATCGTTTGTTGTGAAATAAAGGCTACAAGCAGATTTCCTAACCTTTACATCATTAAAATTGTCTGTCTTTATTTTAGGTGTCAATCAACTCTACTTAAAAAAATAAACTCTTAAAAATTGATAATGGAACATTGTTATGAAACCATTGGTTTTAATACCCTGTGTTTAGAATATAAGGAAAACTATTGAACTAAAAAAAATGAAACTAAAAACGCAATGCAATAGACAAACCATTGGTTGATTTAATTTTAAAAAGAAAGAAGAAAAACAAATTACTAGTATCAAAAATAAAAGGAGTAAATTCACCACCAATCAAGATGAAATTAAAGTAATTATTAAGAGCTAGTTGGCCCAATGACCAATAAATCTGACACTCTAAGTGAAATAGATGAACATTTACAAAAATTACCCAGATTGACAAAAGAAGGAATAGAATACATAAATAACCCCATATTAGAAATAGAAAGTGAATAAGATATTAATTCATTCCCTAAATAAAAATACCCAGGGCCCAGTGGATTCCCAAGTGATTTCTACTAAACATTTAAAGAACAGTTAATGCCAATAATATATAAACTATTTTTAAAAATAGGCAGAGTCCTACCAAATTTCTTTTATGATACAGATGTGGTGCTGATACTGAAATTAGGAAGAGTGAATACAAAGAAAATTCTAGAACAATTTCCTTAATGAATATTGATGAAAAAATTTTAAATAAAATAATAACAAGAACCTTACAGCAGCATATCTCAAAAATCATACACTGTGACCAGGTGGGATTTGTACCAGGAATTCAGGACTTGTTCATTATTAGGGAAACTATTAGCATAATTGACCTTATCAATAACAAAACCGAAAGAAACCATATGATTATCTCAATAGAATCAGAAAAAAAAAGCTTTTGACAAAATATAACACCCATTTCTTTAGTTTCTTTTTTCTTTCTTTCTTTTTTTTTTTTTTTTTGCATTTTGGAGGGGGGCAAGGTAGGGCAATTGGGGTTAAGGGTCTTGCCCAAGGTCACATGGCTATTAAGTGTTAAGTGTCTGAGGCCTGATTTCAGCTTAGGTCCTCCTGACTCCAGGGCCAGTGCTCTATTCACTATTTACTATTCACCTAGCCTCCCCACAACACTCATTTCTAATAAAGAACAATAGATAACATAGGAATAAATGAAGCTTTTCTTAAAATCATAAGTAATATCTAAATCAATAAATAAAGTAATCTAAAATCTAAATAAGTAATACCTAAATTAATAAGTAATATATAAATCAATCAGTATGCATTATCTACTATAGTGATAAGTGAGGAGCCTTCTCAGTAAGATCAGAGGTGAAATATGGGTGTCCACTATCATGGCTATAATTGATTATTGTGCTAGAAATGTTAGTTATAGCAATAAAAAAGAAAAAAAAACCTATCCCTCTTCGCAGATAGTATGATGGTAAACTTAGACAATCCTAGAGAATTGACAAAAAAAAAACTAGTAGAAATAATTAACAACTTCAGCAAGTTTACAAGCTATAAAATAAATCCACATAAATCACCAGAATTTCTACATATTACCCACAAAGTCCAGCAGTAAGATATAAAAAGTGACAATACATTTAAAATAGCAGTAGATAATAAAATACTTGGGGGTCCACCTACCAAGACAACATCCAGAATTACATGAACATGATTATAAAACAATTTTCAAACGAATAAAATCATATCTAAACAATTAGAAAAGTAATTGCTCATGGGTAGGGCAAGTCAATATAATCAAAATGAAATTTTGCCTAAATTAATCTACTATTCAGTGCTATACTACACTACCAAAAATATCTCATAGAGCTAGAAAAAATAATAAAATTCATCTGGAAGAACAAAATGTTAAGAATGTCAAGGGGAAAGAAGGTAGCCTAACTGTCAGATCTCAGAGGGTGTTAAAAAGCAGTAATCATCTGAACAATCTGGTACTGGCTAAGAAATAGATCAGTGGAATAGATTAGATATATAATACATAATAGTAAATTACTACAGTAATTTAGTATTTGATAAACCCAAAGATTCAAGCATTGGGCCAAGAACTCACTACTTGACAGAAAAAAAGGATGTGAAAACTAGAAAACAGCATTGCAGAACCTAATTAGAGACCAATGTCTCATACTATATTTCAAGATACAAAGCAAAGTGGTTATGTGACTTAGACATAAAGGATAATTTCAAAAGTAAATTAGGGACACATGGAACAGTTTACCTATCAGATCTATGGATAAGGAAAGAATTTAGAAACAAAATTTAAAAAAGATAGAGAGCATTACAAACTATAAAACTGACAATTTTAATTATATTAAAAGGTTTTACAAAAGCAAAACAAATGCAAACTAAGACCAGAAAGAAAGCAGAACACTGGGGTAGGGGAGGGGTTTACAGCAAATATCTCTGATAAAAGCCCCATTTCTCAAATATATATAGAATTGAGTCAAATTTATAAGAATACATGTCATTCTCCAATTGATAAATGGTCAAAAGATATGCACAGGCAGTTTTCAGATAAAGAAATCAAACTATTTAAAATAAAATAAAATGCTCTAAATCATTATTAATTAGAAAAATATAAATTAAAATAATTCTGAGGTATCACCTCACAGCTATGAGATTGACTAATATGACAGAAAAGGGAAATGATAAATGTTGAACGGGCTTTGGGAAGATTGGAATGCTAATACACTGTTGATGGAGATGTGAGCTGATTTAACCATTCTGGAGACCAATTTAGAACTATGCCCAAAAGGCTATAAAAACATGTATACCCATTGATTGAGCAATATTACCACTAAGTCTCTTTCCTGGAGGTATTTTTTTAAAGGAAAATAAACTATATGCAGAAAATTGTTTTGTTTTTATGGCAAAGAATTGGAAACTGAGGGGATGCCCCTCAGTTTGGGAAATAATTGAATAAGTTGAAGTATATTATTATAAAGCAATATTACTCTGCTTTAAGAAATGATTAACAGTGATTTCAGAAAAACCTTGAAAGAGTTACATGAATGGATGCAGAGTGAAGTGAGCAGAAATAGGAGAACATTGTATGAAGTAATAGCAATATTCACAATGAACAAAAGTGAATAACCTAGATATTCTCAGTAATAAAATTATTCAAAACAATCCCAAAGGACTCGTGATAAAAAATGCTATCTAGTTCCAGAGGAAGACCAGATAGAATATCTAATTCCAGATAAAGACCTGAATGCCAACTGAACATACTGTTTTGTCTTTTATTTATATTTTACTTTGAGTTTTGTTCCACAAAATTAAGAACATGGAAACATGTTTTACATGATTGCACATGTATAACCTATATAAGTTTGATTACACTCTCATGAAAAGGTGAGGAGAGGGAACAAGAGAAGGAGAGAATTTGGAACTTAAAATTTAAAATGAAATGGCAAAAATTGGTTTATATGTAATTGGGGGAAACAAAATTTTAAATAAAAACATCCTGTATATATATATATATATATATATATATATATATATATATATATATATATATATATATATATATATGTTGGAGAGCATTTTGAGGAATTAAACATTATTTTGATGTCATTTTAAAAATATGGTGGTAATTCAGTCTCATTTGAGGTTAAACATGAAAAATTCTCTAATTCATTCCTTGATTCGGGCATTACTTGATGGATTTGTTATTTTGTTTGATGACAGCACAAATCTACTTCAGTGAAAATATTAGAACCAGTAATGTCACATTTCCCATTACATATCTATCCAAACAATCAGACCATTTGCTCTTCGCTTTGGGCTTTCCGCCTCTCCATATCTAGAAAAATAATTACTAATTTTCTCATCTTCTATTGGGGAAAAAAAATTCCATAGGTAGACATGTTCGTTTTCCTCTAAAGACATAATAGTTAAAATAGTTGAGTCTATTGTTGAGGCTACGGTGAATCAAATGAATCAGCAAGCATTTATTAGGCATCTAAGTGCTGGAGTTAAAAAGAAAAAAAAAACTGAATAGTCCTACTCAAGGAGTTTGCTAATTATATTGTAGGAGACAATAGGCACAAATATACACAAATATACACATATATAGAACAAATACTGGCTATTTTGAGAGAGTGATTCACCAGCAGCTAGGGAGTGGGGGGATCAAGAAGGGCCCCAAGTAGGAGATGATATCTACTTTAATAATATTTTAATAAGTATCTGTAGTATACAGAGATATCTAGTATAGCAGATACTATGAGTGATATACAATTTAGAAAAAGACATATCACTTGCCTTCATAGAGATTATGCTGTATGCTAAGATGAAAAGGGCAATAAAGAGGTACACAACAAAGAGATAATTAAAGTCTCTTGGGAAAGGCTTTTAAAGATGAGGTAAATGTGAATCAGAAGAGGCTTAATGGAGAAAGTTCCATTTGAATTGAGGATAGATAGGAATTCAATGAATGAATACTGAGAGGGAGGGCAGCCCAGCTTTAAGAAGCAGTGAGGAAAGGCACTAAGATGAGAAAGTATGTGATATATCCAGGGAACTAAAATAAGCCAATTTTACTGAAGTGTGAGTGTAAGAAGAATAGTAATATGAGAAACAATGGGGAGAGAAGATGCCATCTTATTATGCAGAACTTGGAATGTCTGAGAAAAGTCTTGACATGAAAGGCCTGAATAGGGAAAAATCAATGATAAAACTCCAAGGATACAAACATGGGAGACTGGTTGACAAAAACAGAAATACTGCAATGAGAATTAAGAGCATATTTTATAAGTAAAGAGAGATAAGTAGCCCATAGGATAAAAAGTAAGAATGTTAAAAGTTTTGAAAGGTTAGACTAGGGGCCAAATCTGATAATAAAGTTTAATCAGGATAAATGTGATATATTATACTTAAAATGAATATATTTCTAAGCACCAGATTTTTTGAGAGAGAGAAAACATGACTATATAGTAGTTTGGCAAAGACATGTAGTTTTAGTGGACTGAGACTCAGTAAGAATCAACCATGTGATCTGACCAGCAAATAAGTTAATTCTTTCACTATATTAAGAAAGGAAATATGTAAATGACCAAAGAGGAGACAGTCTCATAGTACTCTCTGTGGTCAGACCACATCCAGAGTATTGTATTCAGTTCTGGGAACCATAACTAATGAAGTATATTTAGAGGTTGGAGAGCCTCCAGAGAACTTCAGATAAGATGGTCAGGGGCCTTAATAACATGTTATATGAAGGTCAGTTAAAAAAACAAAACCTGGAGATTTTTAGGTGAATCAGGGTATAAAAAAGTCTTCAATGATTTAAGAGTTGCCATGAAGAAGGAATGTAGTTATCTATTCAGTAACCAGGAGGAAGGGGAACTAGGAATGAAGAGTGGAATTGCAAAAAGATAAGTTTGGGCTTGACATATAATAATTAGAACCATCCCATATAGAATGACCTGCTTTGAGAGGTAGTGGGCTCTCTCTTAATAACGGTCTTCACACAGAGGCTAGATTTATATTTTAGAGGTAATAGTAATTCATATTTAGTTGGACTACCTGACTTCTGAGGACCTTTCCAGCTCTAAGATTGTTAGAATTGGCTTAGATTTGGAAATATTTACTCTGAGGTACCAGCAGATATCCGTGTTCATAGGACCTAGAGGTAATGGGAAATGATAGCTCTGAGCTCAGAGACTAGAGATATAGATTTTTGGAGTTATCGGTACAAAGGTGGTGACTAAAGTGATAAAAATGAATGAAATAGAAACAGAAAAAAAAAAACAGCACCATGGACAGATCTTTGGGGACAAACCACTAAAAAGCTGGGCAAAAGATGAAGGTAGTGGAGACAAAGGGGTAATTATAGGGAGTGAAGAAGGAACGAGAGCATGGTGTTACTGAAACAAAAGAAGAGAGACTATTAGGAATAAGTATTTAAAAGAAACTGAGAAGTCAAAAAGAATGAAAAAAGGCTTCTTTTGAAAAAAATAAATTTAATTGATATAGTTTGCTTTTACATTACTGCCATTTTGCTAGACATTCTTTCCCTTTCTCCCTCTAAAAGTCAATTCTTATAACAAAGAATAAAAAGGAGTGGAAAAAGTTAAAAAAACAGTAACAACTAGTATATAGCACTTACTGCATGCCAATTATTGGATCATTTACCTTCACAACAATCCCAGAAGATGGGTGCTATTGTTGTATTTATTTTTTCAGATGTGGAAACTGAGGCAAAAGTATAAAAGCACATGACTAGTAAATGTTTGAGGCTAGATTTGTAGTCAGGTCTTCCTGACTCCAGGTGCAGTGCTCTACCCACAGCATCACCAATTTCAACCTTGTAGACAGTGTTCTACACCCATAATCATTCACCTCCAAAAGAAGGAATGAAGGTGCCTTCTGAAGAACTTCTTTATTAATTTGTGTAATTCATCAGTAGGAGCTGGTATATCTTTCTCTTCTTCATGAAATATTTTGCTCCCTGAACCCCAATCAACACAAGGCATCAATGTATTCTCTCTTGGAAAGTGTGCAGTCTGGTGTCAGGTACCATTTTCATCCCCAAAATAAAACAGCAAAACTTAGATCCAGCTGAGTCAACTGATGAGAGACACTCTGTGTGTGTGTGTGTGTGTGTGTGTGTGTGTGTGTGTGTGTGTGTGTGTAGGTGTGTATGTGAGAGAGAGACAGAGACAGAGACACAGAGACAGAGAGAGACAGAGAGACTTTTGACAATAGAAGACTGACAGGTAGAAGCAATTCTATGGAAAAAATCCAGGTGTTATCAGCTCAGAAGGTAAAACTTGGAGTGTCAGTTCACAAAAGTATGCATTTCTGTAAGAATAGCTCATTTAGGTAATGGTTGATATTCCTTAAAATGCTTTTAAAATAAATGATTGGTAAGTGTGAGACTGATTAAAAGCAGCTCTTCACTTATATTAATGGTTCCCTATCAAGATTATTCCAATGATGGCCTTTGGGGAGAAGGCATTTTTCTTGCCATTAGATTTTCAAATTACTAAATTGTAGCCCATAGACATAGGACTGGATTCAAAATGACATCAAAAATTTCTAACAAAATGATCATCAAGCATTTTCCTTTCTCTGCCAAGAGTGTTTCTGGGTAGACTTATCATGGCCAAACACCAAAACAAACCCAGAGCCTCTGGAGACAATTTGGAAACCCTTCTCAAAGTAGGGAACATAATTTTGGAATATTATGAGTACTTGAAGAAGAGGAGTTAGTTTCATCATAGGTACTAATTGCAGGGGTGATGTTTTCAGTGGAGGAGAAGATGGCATAGGTTGACAGGGTTGATTATTTTAAAAATGTTCTGGCCCAAGGTGACTCTTACTTCCCTCTTAAATGCCTGGCCCTCCCTGCTTGGATTAGAATGTGCTGTCACAGGTGCTATTGTTTTGAATTGTCTTTAGTACCAGCCTGGGAAAGAGTCTTGTAGGATTCTGCATTTTCTACAGTTAGCACTTGTTACTGTTCAATAAATATTTAATAATCCAGTATGCTACTCCCACTAATGTGTTGTATATATTAATTTCTTGTATTCCTCAGTGACTCCATCTGAATTGCCTATTAAAGTTTCTGTGGCCTACACTGAAGCTGTCTATTCAACAATTGTTGAAAAGCACAAAAATTATCATAAATATGTCCTGATTATTTAGACCCTATTTAGCAAATAACATTTAAAAAAAATGCTTTATAATCCTACCCCCACATCCTGGCCTCCAGTGAATTGAATAGTCACTTGAGTTAACTTTTAAGATAATTCAAACTAATTTTTTTTTAAAAACAAAGTTATTCTTCATGGGAACACAGCCTCCATGTTTTCTAAGACCTATTTTCTAAGAAATGACAGCCAAGGGAAGACATCCATGAACTACGCTTTTAATCAGACTATAAAATCACTATTTTTAGAATTTTTGATGCAAATTTCTTCTCTTAGAATGAGGTCCCAGTTAGTATCTAATAAACAGTCTCTGAACTAATTGAAATGGAATAAGAAAAGAATTACTATTGTTTTGTTTTATTTTAAGGGATGGGGAAAGATCTGCTGTGCCAAACAAGTACACTATGCCTTGTGCCTGAAATTGCCAACTTACATCTTTGGTTTTAAGTGTGAAACCAACATAATACACTTTCATTCACTTTAACACATACTTAATTACCAGTCACTGTGCACAGTGTGACAAAAGTAAAATAGGCCTGTCCTCCATGAGTTTACATTTTGCAAGGGCAAAATGACAAATGCACAGTTCAACAGAGACAAAAAAAATACAAAATGGGTTTGGGGGTATAGCACTAGTGATTAGGAGAAGCAGAAAAATGATTCTTTTAGGAGGTCGAGCTCTGAAGGTAGCTAGAAGTTCTAAAAGATGGAGGGAAGTAGTAGAATGCTCTAGGTTTAGGAGACATTCTATGTAAAAGAATGGAACGCTATGTGTAGGAAATATGTACACTGGTTTGACTGAAATGTGTAGTCCATAAAAGAGATTGATATGAAATTAGCCTGCAAAGCTAGGTTGGGGGCAGACTGTAAAGGGCTTTGAAAGCCAAGGGGAAGGGTTTATATTCTATCATTGAAGCAATAGGAAATCAGTGAAGTGTCCTCACCAGGACTTGACGTGGTCATAGTTATGATTTAGAAATCCCTATTTGGCAGCTGCGTGAAGGAGAATGGATTGAGAAGGTGAGAAGCTGGATGCAAGGGAAAAATCAGAAAATTAAAAATCCAGATGAAATACAAATATTTCTTGAAGGAGTATCTCTTTGCAATTATCAGCCAATTAAATTAGCTTATCAAATTCTTCCAAGTCAGTGAAGGGATAATAAGGTACAGAAGAAATATGATTCTTGTAGGGGAAGAGAGTGAAGAAAAGTCTGACATACTGAATGAGGGGATGCTCTGTGTGCTGTCAGAGTGAAGATTGTGGGAAACTTATATAGGCTAATGGAGGAGGAGAAGAAGGTGAGATGGAAAGAGGGATAAGAGAAAGAATGAAAGAAATGGTACAGAATAAAAGGGAAGGAAGATGACTAAAAATATTTATCTACTCACAAATTTACCCAAGACCAGCTTTAGAGACAGTATAAATAATTCACTAACTAAAGGTGGGGAAAGCCCATATATGTACATATTTGTAAGGCACAAATGTGCATGCTATATATATATATATGTATATATATATATATACATATATATATACATTCATGCACACACATATATTTAATATCTGTTACTTAATTTAGCATTATTTTATAGTATAAAATACAACTAAGCCTGATGTGTTGCTGTGTATTTCTGATATTATTTTCTCCAGATATGAAACTCAAAACATAAAATGCTATCTTTAGTGAAATGGTAATTATATTAAGTTGCATATAAAGAACACAATTATCAGACACTCTTCAATAGTTTTGATCAACTAAGGCTTCTAGAACTATATGGCAATATGAGTGGTTAAAATGTTAGACTTGAAGTTCATAGGTGCTGGGCCCAAGACCTGCTTCTAACACATAGCTGTGTGACCTCAAGCAAGTTATCTGACCTTCATTGCTTCCATAAGTAGAGGGAGTTATAGTGATGAGTTTATAGATATATCAAACCCTACTTCTCTTTCATGTTCAAGCTAGTTTGTCAGATCCATTTTTTTTTTTTTGCAAAAGAGCTGCTTAAAATGCATCATTGTCTCTGATTTACAGAAAATATCTCTAATGAGGAGAGAAAGAAGGGCAATGAGACCGGTAATTATTTTCAAATAAAGCCAGGCAGCAATCTAGCCTGTTATTATGGGACTGGAATGACACAGAGGTCTCTTTTGGTCCAAGAAGTAAAGAGAAAAAGAAGGGGTGGAATATTTAATTCATTGTAGAAAGGTCTCATCATCTGGAACCTCTGTTGGTTTGGGCTGCTATATTGTTGACAGGTTCTCCACTGATAATTTGGTAGGGCTTTTAATAACCTTTCTGTGGGTATATTCTGGGAAGGGAAAGAAAAATGCTCATACTGGGATTTTGCAGAAGTACTAAGAATGTGATTTTGTTGTTTCCTGTATCAGATGGTTTGATTGTCTAGCAAAACTTAAGGTGCATAAATATGCGTGGCATTCCCTCATTCCACATAATTGATACACTTTACAGTCATTACCGAATTTAGGATTATTAAAGCTGTTTTCCCCTTTTCTTATTTGAAATTATTTTGGGAAAAGGAAATACAGACTAGAAACTAGTTCTTGGCTTATTGGCAATTCTATAAAAAGTAGATAGCAAATCTAGGGGAAAAAATCCAAATTTCAGTTCTCTTTTAGTCATTGATGTACTTTACATTCTCTTAGACTCATGTAAGAAATATGTGATATATAGTCAGAGTCTACCTAGTAAATTATAACCTCTGCAAGATCAGGAACTGTATCTTATTTTTCTTAAGAGTCAGATGACCTTGTCTTAGGCATTTAATAATATGTCCTCATGACTTACTGCAGGAATGTCATTGCAGTACAGGCTACTAAAATTTACCAAGAGTGATATTCAGATATTAGCAGAGATACAGAATCCCATAAGAGTTCAACTTACATCAGAATCACTTTGAGGCTGGGCAACAAGGCCTGAGAATATACAGAAGGCTGGGAATTAATAATTTATCCCAACTTCCAAATTTTATGGTTGAAGGAACTAAGGTACAGAGAAATAACCTTCCTAAGATCAAACTAAGGGGAAAAATTGAGATTTGAACACAGGTCCTTGGACTTCTAATCCAGAATACTTTTGTACCAATTGCTGATGGTTTAGTTCTAAGATTTCATTGCACTTTAGGGGCCAGGAATTCTGTAAAAAAACTGTATGATTGAGTTGAGCCTCAATGAAAGCTTTTGTGACAGTTTATACGCCTACTGGTTGCTCTATTTTGGTTGATAGTGAAGGCAAACCTATTGGAAAACAATAACTTGGCATTAGCTATAACTTCAGTTGGGTTGCTGGGCAATTGGCAGAAGATGCAGGCCTTTTATGGAATTACTTCTGTATATTTCTCTACCTCACATGCATCTCTATAGAGTCCCTTTCATCATTTGTATGCTCTATGATCTCCATTGGGACTTTTGAATGCTCATTACTCCACACCCCCAAATTTGAAATAGCTAGTGCTAAAATAGGTACCATAAACAGAAGATGGTTTAGACTAGTTTGATATGCTGATCTGGATTTGGGGAATAGAAGAAGAAATCAAGAAAATCCACCTCCGTATATTTTGACGTCAAGATGCCTCTGATAAGCATCTAGTCCAAGGAAGTGATTAATTTTTTTAAAAGGCTTCAGTACATATATCAGTATACTTATAATAATTTTTTGCATGGTAACACATAACTGGCAGGCAACAAAGTAGATGCACATTAAATGGAAATTGGTTGAATAAATTGTGATACATGTGATACAATGTAATAGAATATAACTGTTCCTTGAGAAATGATAAACATAATGAAAAAAAGAGAAAGATAGACTTAAATGAACTTATGTAAAATGAAATATACAGAATCAAGAAAACATGCTCCATGACTACAACAAATGTAAATGGAAAAAATGACAACTACAAACTAATAGAAAAAGAATGTTTCACAATTGCAAATAGCAAGCTTGTTCCCCAAAGGTGAGATATGAGAAGACTCTTCCTCCTTTGTTTGCAGAGGTGGCCAAGTGTACAAATGTGGGCCGTTTGGTATATTTTTTCAATGCAAAGATTAGTTTTGCTGAAATGTTTCTCTTTAAAAAAAAAACATTAATTGTTTTAAAAGATAGTTCTCTGGGAGTGGGTGTGATTGAGGGAGGAATATTAAGCAATGTAAAACCAAAAGATATTAATAATTTTTATATTTAAGTTGAAATTCCACAAAACATTGACCCAGTTTGAAGTATCTAGCTCAATAATGTTTTGATTAATTATGGAGGCTTTGTGGAAAGCAAATGGCATAAAATTGTCCAACTGGATAGGAAGATTCTCTTTCATTTGTTACACCTCCATATTTGGAATAGGTCATTTGCCAACCCTGGAGTTCAAATTTAGTCTATATTGCTGCAGTTTTTAACTTGTCCATAAGGTCAAGTATTACTTGTTTCTGGATGATAATGGCATTTAGGGCTCAATAGCTAAGCTAAAATTGTAATTTCCTACTTTTAAAGCAAATAGCACTAAGGTGGGGAAGGTAGCAAGCTAAATAAGCTTATATAAGTATAAGGAGCACATTTCTTTTGTGTTTTTCAAAGGATACCTGAGTGATTGCATTTCTGGCTTCACCAAATACGTCAATCAAGCTGAGAGTGGGAATCCTTGAAATATATAGACTATTCAGTCACAGAGTTTATATGGAGCTAATTTTTCTATCTTGATCATGTTAAACATATTATAATCAATAGTCCTCATGGAAATGAGAGATCTTTGACATATAGTTTGGTGACTGGTTAGATATGGCATACATCTATTCAAGACAATTAATTTTCATAGCACTGGATACAACATATGACACTCCCTGAATTGTATGCAATGATAGGCAGTTCCTGCCAAACAGTCCCAAGGAATATTGAGGATAGAATGAGATTATTTTTAGGTTGATTACTTGGAGTGTTTCCATACTTAAACCTCTAGTGTTTTTAGCAATGGTCTGAACCAAAAGACCAAAGGGGACACCCATTCATCATTCTTATTTGTACCAGAGTGAAGAAAGATTCATGGGATACCTGTTCTCTGTGCTCCAGGGGCAATATCAACTAACTCTCAAGGTCAAAATAGCTGATATCTGTGGGAGAAAAATAAAGGAGATGAGACTAATCAGTTTGGGGATGGGTAAAAAGAGATTGTATCCCATGATACAGTCCCTTATCTTTAGTGTCAGGCTGGTCCATGGATGAATCCTTCGCAGTGTGCAAATTTATGACTGGCAATAACCACTGAGTTTAATTGGCTTCATTAAATTGTGAAAGAGTGTACTATTTTTGTGGACTGAAAGGAAATGGGGAGATTGTCCACAACATGGATCATAACTGAAAGTGGGTTCTAATACATACATATTCTTATATAGGTAGTCACAGACTGATAACTGTATCCTTCCAGGTTAATTGATTACATATGAGAAAATCCAAGCCTTCAAAACATCGATCCACCAATGGCAAGGGATTTTAATATAAACTCTAAGGTAAAATCTGGAAGTAGCTGACATTCTACTGTTGAATATACCTCTACTATAACCAATATTGGCTATAATGGGGGGAAAGGAGGGTAGGAGCTATGAGAAGTATCCTTGTTCTTCTGAAGGAGCCCCTCCACTTTTACCATTGGGGAGATTATTTTGAAGGTCAGAGCTTGCCCAGTGGATAGCCTGTTCCTAGTTAGCATGTGATTTTGGCTAAGCCCAGCAGATGGGAAATCTCTGGTGCTGGAGATCCTTGTCCAACTTTCACTAAGTGAAGAACCTTGAGAGGTTACTCACCTACCTGGTGAAAAAAATTGGTGGATTACATATTCAGTGTGTATTTGGGAGGGGGTTATATTCTGATGACTCCAGCCATTATCTAAACCAGGAGTTTGTTTCCCTCAACATGGTCCAAATGCTTAATGGCATAGCTGAATCCTGATAGCAACCCCAGTGGGCATTAGAGTTGTGATGTCTTGAGCCTTTTTTTTCTGATGGAACTTTCAATACGACGAGCAGCTCTGAGAGCAGTTTGTTCAGGAGGTCATGGATAATTAATATTCCCTGTAGAGGAACTCCTGAATGCTGGAGACTAGGCTAATTACACTGAGGACCAGGATTTCCCTAGAGTACTGAAATCTAAGGGGCACTGATAGAGGTGAGAAGCTGAAGATTGCAATGGAAATTTCAATTTGAGGTCATTAGAATCAAGAAGGAAGTCTAAAGTAGCATGGATGAATTGACTATTCAATGCTACCTTCATTTTGTGAAAGTTTTGGACATTTATGGAAGCCATATGCATCCCCTGAGCCTTACCTTTGCTGACATACCAATGTAGCCACCCATCAAATCTGCTAAATTCACTCTTGACATGAACATGCTGTTAGTATTGTGTGCTTGGATGTCTGGCACCAATGTTTACTGGGCTGAAGTGGACCTGGTCCCACACTTTGTCCTGGTAATTTGTTGGTAAATGATTAATAATTGACTCTCTGGGAGAATAAAAATATACAAAGGACACACATTTAAGTTTAATCTACATTACTTATATATCCTCCATCACTTTTTAAATACTAGAGATAAAAAAAAAACCAACAATAAATTAAGCCCTGATTTGTAATGTTTGCTAATCTTGAAGGTGTATGTAATTATACTGAAAGGTTATCAATCATCTTCTTGTGAGGAAATACAACAGGGCCTGCACACTCCTGCTTTGACCCCACAATAACCATGATCTCAGTGTGGGCCCTTATTTTTCCCCCCTACATTAACGGAAAGCAGGTTAGGTTCTTCAAAAGGGACTTTTACTAGTAACTAATAATTTAATCAGTAAGTTACAGAATATAATAGTGGTGACTTACAAAGCACAAAAACTCATTTTCTCTAGTCTAACCATTTATCAGCCTTCTAGCAAAGTCCTTTTTTTAAATCTAACTAGCTAAACCTGGCATATTCTGGTTGCCTAATGCCAGTTTGCATATTGAACCATATTTTCTTGAGTTGATTGCATTTTAAAGGCCAATGTTTAGGTTAATATGATTCTCTTTCTTTTAACATATATACTTACTGCACTTTTATGATGGTAAAGAAAAACATTATAAATCTTAAAAAGCTTTATAGTTTTAATAGCTTTAAACTGCATTAAGACTTTTGGGATATCATGCAGTGTTATATTATAGCCTCTGAATAATTAAAGAGCAATGAAGAGGCCCATCTATGGTATGTGTGTGCAGGTCCACATTACCAATGAATTGTCAAAGAAGAATGGAGCAGAAGGTATAAATGATGCCATCAGAGAAAATAGCCAAGGAAGAAGGTAGATCAGTCATGATACAAGACCAGTAGTTCATGTGCTCCATTTGTCAAGACAATACCCAAAACTCTAAAAGAAAATCCCCAGATATGTTGAGTAATCCCACTGTGGGGCAACTTGGACAAGAGCACATGGAATAAAAGGTTATAGGTGGATTGTGGTATTCTTCCTTGGAGGGAGTACCACATGAATAATGCAAGATACCTGTATAATTAGC